>CM064499.1:12562598-12992982 GCA_032716605.1 Paralithodes platypus | reverse complement strand
CAAGGGCAGAGCTAGAAGTTAACTGCAGGGTAGTTGGACCCCTGGTTAGTGTCTGCTTTCCAACTGATTTGGACTGGGGGGCGGGATTAGATTTATAGGCTCGGTTCTGGACCCTGTAGACCGTAGGGATCCTCTATTCTTATGGACTTCATTTGAGCTCTCAATAGATATGGAGACTAGGTAAGGATTGGTATTTACTGTTGTGGCACATTGGCTTATAAGGAAGCCTTTATATTTTCATATAACTGCAGCCCTTAGTAAGAAGGTACTATTTTGGCTATACCTGGAAGTATTTTAGGGGAGAGAGACTGGATCTACTTTGCGAGGAGGATGGGGACAGCTGGTGATATGAAGCGGTCTCTCTAGAATTAGTATCAATCTTCATTCTAATTGTATAGCTGAGGTGCTAATTTAGTGATCAAAGCATTGCAAGAAAGGTAAATGGTTTATTGTGAGTTAATAAGAGTTTAGTACAGGTTTAGTCATGCATGTTAGTTCATTGATATGAAAGAATTCCTGTGCTACCGGTTGCAGATAGACTCGAAAGTCTAAACAGGGGCCAGGTATAACCATCCGCGGTGGTGGGGGTCTCCCTCCTCAGGGTGGGCAAAAAGGGGGAGCTGGGCGCCCTCGTCCTCTGTGATAGTCCCGTCCGGCGGCTGTGGCTAGGGGCTTGCCATATCACCCTTGTTTGTAATAACCCTCTGTGTATGAGACTGATGTGGGTGTCCTTAATACCAAAACCGAAGGTGCCTTAGCTAGCTGGTTTTACTCGGCTGGTTGTTAATTGTAGGGTTTGCTGGATGTGGTGGAGACTGGGTTGCTAACTCTGCCACATTTATCTGGAAGTATGGCAAGTTAGTTACTGGCGGGGCGGCTAGCCTCGCACCGACGACCATTGGGTGCAGGGTTGTGAATGTGTTGTAAGAGAATAGATGGCATGCAAGGAGCTAGTAAAGTTCTAATGTCGTTCTGGCCTACTAAGTGAAGGTAGGCTGGATAGGAGTATATATATAAAAGGTTGGAGAGCGTTAGCAACGGACAATTCAAGGATCTTCAAGAGGTATGAGAGAGAGACTAGGTCGGACAAGAGTCGAGAAGCGCGGGTGTCTTAATGAGAGAGGGGGGAGAGTTCAAGGGCTACAGGGAAATTTTGCCCCTAAGGTCCCTGGGCGTAGGGGTGGCATTAGGCTACAATTGATATGGAAGTTTGAAAAGGCAGTAGAATACGTTAGCCAAATGCTACCGGGGAATGCAACTATGGGGTGGTATATGAGTCTGGAAAAGATAGAGTTATGTGATCAGTCCGAGGGTTATGGATATTATTAGTTGGCCCTGGGAACTGCGTTTTCTATTAAATATAAATATACCAACAACAGCGGCAGTTCGTAGGGGTACTTACTTATTGTTTCGGGGTACTTATGACAGATACTGGTAACCAGGTTATCTTATACAATCTCTGGTTGGGTGTAAGAGGTGTAAGACATGAAGTAAATTGGCGTAGTGTGGACTGTGGATACGAAGGAGGCAAGGGGAAGACGTATGACAATTGTGGAAAGTAAATGGAAAAAGGTGAACACAATGGCGGATAAAAATACTTAACCTAAGGATTGCATACATCGATGAACGATGACATTATAGTCGTCGTCCTAATAAGGTGATGAAAACCTGGTTGATCTGTACTTGGCACAATACGACACAAGGACAGTGGCCGCTATGTCGCATCAATGTTGGTGGCAGTTAATATTATAGACTTAGTTACTAGAGGAACAATGCAAGGGGCGACTGAGCACGGGTTACATATATCTATACTTGTCATGGAAAATGATATACGAGGTCTAGGGAACAAGCGTGGGTGTTTTAACTTCTAAGATATATAACATCTACTTCTCGGATGTAAGAACATACATAGATATAATTATGGCTGTCTGATGTGTTGCCATTGGCTCAACGTCGGGACAGGGCATGGGTGTTTTTAATATGAATGTATATTCCTGTTCATCATCTTTGTAGTTAAGAGTGTAGGACACGAGAGGGTTAGTGTACGTGAGGTGTGGAAAATGGTCAGTTTAGAAAAGGTAAATGGGTGCGTCCTGGAGCTGTTTAGCCCTGCGGGCTTGGGCCTGTCTGAAATGGCTGGCTCGGTCAGCTGGTCCTTTCGTTCTGTGGACCTTTCCTTTGGTGTTTCTGTGTGGTGTTCGTTCGTGGCTTCTGTGGTGGGCTTCTCGTTCTGGGGCATTTTAGTCAGAGAAAAACAAAATCAACTTTTGACATCGAAAAAAAAAGAAAAAACAAATTGGCCCCTGGGCCATGCAAAATCTCAGTCCTCTACCTCCCCTCCTTCCCCACTTTCCTCCTCTCCTTCAGTTATCACCTATTTTCCCTGTTATTCCCTTATTCTGAGGTATATTTTGGTGCTAACATTAGCGAGTTGCAAGCAGGGCGTTATCATCACTGATGGCAAGCGAGTGCAAGAGAGAGAGAGAGAGTATCGATCGACTGTGTCTCAGTGGCCTTGGGGGAAATTGGCGGGAAAGCAGCTTGCCTCACCCATACATTATACAACTCGCGGGCTATATCTCCGATTTTGACCATCCAAACGCTGTTTTCACTCGTTTTATTGTTGTTTCATGTTAATACCTTTATAATCAACCCATAATAGGCGCATATGGATAAGTATTAACACCTTAAGAGCGGCCTAGGCGGTATACAATATGTAGCCACCAGCGGGGTGTTTTTACCCAAAATAGGGCTGTTTACGTGATCATTTTCATGCCTAAATAAGACCCAGAGCGTAAAACAAGTATCTATCCCTGAAAGGGCATAAACAGAGCTTTCCAATGACACCACAACGATCCTTTTATGACCGCTAGTTTTCTTGCAACAACCGCGCAACACGAGTGCAAAAAGCATGTAATTCGGTACTTTCCCCATACAATTCAGTATGTAGCGAGTGAGAGAGGGAGGGAGGAGGTGGGATTCGTGTCAGTAGGTTCGCCGCGGTGGTCTGGAGCAGTCATACGCTCGCTACTCTCCTGCCACCACTTGTCTCTCTCTCTCAGCAACATTACGTGCTGAAATTGCCACACGACCTATGTCGCGCGCCGCCAGATAGTCCAGATTTATTATACTCGACTTATGTTGCGCGCCGATAGTTAGGGGTTAATGCTATTAATGGTACAATGAATATTTTAGTGACGGAAACACCTCAAATACATGCGCACAGGGAGAGGTGTCTAATTACCCCCATGAGCACTTGTTAGGTTAATTGCTCCCCCTCTGGGATTGACTATGACTAGTGTCATTAACACCTTAAGAGCGGCCTATGCGGTTTATTTATATGTACCGCCCAGCGGGGTGTTTTTAGCCAAAATAGGGCTGTTTACGTGATCATTTTCATGCCTAAATAAGACCCAGAACGTAAAACAAGTATCTATCCCTGAAAGGGCATAAACAGAGCTTTCGAATGACACCATAACGATCCTTTTATGATGGCTAGTTTTCTTGCAATAACCGTGCAACGCGAGTGCAAAAAGCATGTAATTAGGCACTTTCCCCATACAATTCCTTATATAGCGAGTGAGAGAGGTAGGAGGGAGGTGAGATTCGTGTCAGTAGGTTCGCCGCGGTGGTCTGGAGCAGTCATACGCTCGCTACTCTCCTGCCACCACTTGTCTCTCTCTCTCAGCAACATTACGTGCTGAAATTGCCACTCGAGTTATGTCGAGCGCCGCCACATAGTCCAGCTTTATTTAACTCGACTTATGTGGTGAGCCGCTAATTAAGGGTTAAACCTTTCACTGAGGATAATGTGCAGGATTTCTTTGTTTTGTTTGAGGAAGTTGCTGGAGGTATGAGGTGGACAAGAGATCAATGGCCTTTTATGTTACAAACCGTTTTGACAGGGCAGGCTCGAGCCACGTATTTGTCAGAAGTAGCAGAGGTTAGGCAGGATTATGACCATCTTAAAGAAGCTATCCTAAAAACCTATCAATTGCAGCCTGAGGCTTACAGGCAATCTTTCCGTAAAAACCAGAAGAAAGTAGAAGAAACCCATAAGGTATTTGCCAGGACCATGACTAAAACTTTCAATCATTGGGTCAAGAGTAAGAAAGTCACAAGCTACAACGATCTGAAGGAGTTGGTCCTGTTAGAAAATTTCCTATGGAAAATTGATTCTTCTGTAGCCTATCATTTGAGGGGGAAAAGGGTAGATTGTCTTGCCGACGCCGCTGACATGGCTGACACATACGTGCTCAACAACAAATTTCGTGGAAAGAAGCCCTACGATGATTCTAGTTCTAATTTTAAGTATCTCAATCACAAACCTGACAGACCCAGTCACAAGCCTGTAACGTCTTCCCCAGCTAGCCAAAATAGAATTGTTCCCCCAACTAAAAATGCGACTCAGGGCAATGGTAACAGAGGTGGGGCCCAAAGTAATAGTAATGCTCAAAGAGGGAACGTTCCCGTATCCCCTAAAGTATGTACTTTTTGTGGCAAGAGAGGCCACCTAGCTTATCAGTGTTGGGCCAAGGAGAAAACCGAGAGATCGGGGCAGACAGTTGCCGCCGTATCTCACACTCCATATGTGCCTTTAATGCAGGACTCCCGACAGAAGGAGTACCTAGCACCAAAAGTTCCTTTAATGCAAGACTCCCGACAGAAGGAGTACCTAGCAGCTAACGTAAACCATCTAGACAGGGGTGAAGTAGCATGCGTGGTGCAACCCCCTAGGGTTAAGCCAATAATAATTTCACCATCAGTGCAGGACAGTTACCGTCCCTTTATTTCATCTGGCAACGTGAGATTAAATGGTTGTATGCATGAGGTAAAAATTCTGAGAGACACAGGTTCTACTAGCACCCTCATGGTGAATCCTTACACTGAGTGCCCACCTGGCGAACCAGTTATAATGAGAGGTGCTGGAGGCCAATTTTATGCATACTTGGTAAAAGGCGAAATTGAATGTGAGTTACTACAGGGTGAGGCCACCATAGCTTTGTGTAGGTCCCAAGATATCCCTGTGCCCGGGGTAACACTCCTTTTGGGGAATGATGTAGCAGGTGAGAAGGTCCGACCAGACTCCATTTTGTCACTTTCCCCTGTTAACGAGCCACTAACCGGCGAGCTCGAAAAGGAGATGCCAACAGTTTTCCCTGTGTGTGCTGTCACACGTTCAATGTCTCAAGTAGCAGTTCCCTCAGACAGAAATGTACCGAATGTAAGAGTTGATGAAAGGGATGATGAGAGTGAGAATGACGCCCCAACTTTGCCTGATGATGTGACTGAGGTGGATTTATCTGACACCTTTATGGCTCATCTTGACCCTAACGATGACCATGAAACCCCTCCAAATTGTCCTAGTGGCCTGGTAGAGCTACAGAAAGATGATAGAGAATGCAAGGAGTTAGCTGCCAGGGCCGTGAGTGAAGAGGAATGTGAGAAGGAGGGTGGTGAATGTTTCTACCTCAAAGGAGGAGTATTGTGGCATAGATGGAGACAGCCACACAGACCAATCGATGACGGGGCCTGGGATGTCCATCAAGTAGTAGTCCCCAAACCTTGTCGTAGAGATATCTTGGAAATGGCACATTGTATACCATTGGCAGGACACCTAGGTGTGAGAAAAACTCTAGTCAGAATCAGAGCCCACTTTCATTGGCCAGGAATGCGTGCAGAAGTAGTGGAGTTTTGTAGAGTGTGTCACACTTGCCAGATGACCGGAAAACCCAATCAGAAGGTGCCTGTACATCCTCTGGTGCCCTTGCCCGTCTTCGAGAATCCTTATACTCGGGTGGTAGTGGACATTGTAGGCCCATTGCCTAAACTTCCCAAGGTAACAATTATTTATTAACTATTATGGACATGGCAACTCGCTACCCAGAGACTATACCCTTAAGGACTACCTCTGCTCCAACTGTCATCAAGGAACTGCTCAAATTCTTCACCAGAATGGGTTTCCCCCATGAGGTGCAAAGTGATCAAGGAACTAATTTTACATCTAACATTTTCCAGCAGTCCCTGGAGGAGTTAGGTATCGAGCATGTGAATTCGAGCACCTACCACCCAGAGAGTCAAGGGGTTCTCGAACGGTTTCATCAAACCTTGAAAGCCATGTTGCGTAAATATTGTACAGAGACCGGAGTTGAGTGGGATAAGGGGGTACCTTTTCTTTTATTTGCTACTCGTGAGGTTCCAACTGAATCCCTGGGTTTTTCCCTTAATGAGCTAGTTTTCGGTCACCAGGTAAGAGGTCCTTTGCAACTATTGCAAGATAGCCTAGTTGGCCAGGAGGGGAACCAAAACCTCTTCAAGTATGTTTCAGATTTCAAAACCCGGCTGAGATCCTCATGTGAGTTTGCAGCTCAAAACTTGACAGTGGCTAAAAGCTCCATGAAGAACTGGTATGACAGAAAAGCCCGTGAGAGGGAGTTTCAGCCCGGTGATGAGGTTTTGGTCCTGCTCCCCCTTTTTGGCCAACCTTTAATTGCCAAGTTCAGGGGCCCATATAAGATCATTCAGAGGGTGAGCATTACCGATTATCTAGTAACTACCCCAGACAGGAGAAAGGCCACGCAAGTATTCCATATAAATATGTTGAAGCCCTACCATAGGTCCCCTGATTCCTCTCTTCCAGATTCTCCCACTGTGGCAGTGAATGTCAGGACCTGTGGACAGCCTGGTGCGGACGAAGTCTTCAGTTCTCTTACTGACCCGCAACAGACTGTTCCAGAGCCTGAAGGTATCCATGCAGACTTTGACTTGTCATGTAGCCTATCCAACTTTCAGTATAACTCAGTAGATTGGGGGGAATTACCATCTAAACTATGTCATCTTCCCTCTGATCAAGCGAACCAACTAATCTCTGTTTTATCTCAGTCTCCAAGTGTGTTCCGTGATACTCCAGGGCTCACTTCTTTGGCCGTGCACGACATCAACGTAGGGGATGCAACTCCCATTAAACTATCCCCCTACCGTGTCTCGCCACAACGCAGGAGTATACTGCAGGTCGAGCTTGACTTTATGTTGTCAAACGAGCTGATCACAAGGGCCTTAAGCCAGTGGAGTAGTCCGGTCATACTTGTGCCAAAAACCAGATGGGAGCCATAGGTTATGTATGGACTATAGTCAAGTTAATGCTGTCACAAAGAACGATACCTACCCACTGCCACGGATCGACGACTGCATTGACCAGATTGGTACAGCCACCTATATCAGCAAGATTGACTTAATGAAGGGATATTGGCAAGTAGCTCTCACCCCTAGAGCGAGGGAAATATCATGCTTTGTAGTCAATAATAAAGCCTTCTACTGTAACGTAATGCCCTACGGCTTGAAAAACACTCCAGCTACATTCCAGCGCCTCATGAATTTGGTGACTGAAGGGGTACCTGGATACGTTGTCTACATCGATGATATTCTTATCTTTTCACAGTCATGGGAGGAGCATCTTTACCAACTTAGATTGCTATTCTTAAATCTTGCTGATGCCAATCTGGTGGTTAATCTTAAGAAATGCACCTTTGTAAAGAGTACGGTCCAGTATCTAGGATATACGGTAGGTCAGGGGCAGGTTTCACCTCCTCAAGCAAAGGTAGAGTCTATTCTAGAATTCCCAACTCCTAGCACTAAGAAACATATCCAAAGGTACCTAGGAATGATTGGTTATTATAGGCGTTTCATCTTAAACTTTTCTAGGTTAACAGCTCCCCTGACAGATCTTCTCCGTAAGGATGTGAAGTTTGAGTGGTCCTCCGAATGTGAGGATGCCTTTAATGATACCAAATATATTTTATCCAATTATCCTGTACTCAGAGCTCCTGATTTTAACGGATCTTTTTCCCTAGCAGTGGATGCGAGCAATACCGGGGTTGGTGCAGTATTGCTACAGGAAGACGACTGAAGTATTGCATCCTGTGTGCTATTTTAGTAAAAACTTAAATTCTGCTCAACGTAACTATTCAGTCATTGAGAAGGAGCTGTTAGCATTAATTTTATCCCTTCAATACTTTGCTGTCTATGTGCAATCTGCCTCTGGTGCCATCACTGTGTATACTGACCACTCCTTAAATTTTTTGCATAAGTTCCAAAATAAAAACCAACGACTGACCAGGTGGAGTTTGTTGCTGCAGGAATACTCCCTGGATGTTAAACATATTAAGGGGGTCCAGAACGTGCTAGCCGATTGCCTATCACGTATTTATTAAAGATTGCATTTACCAGGTTGGCCTCATACAGTAGTAAGATTAACTTAATGAGAGGATTTTGGCAATTAGCTCTCCTTTGTAGCGAGGTAAATATCATGCTTTAGTAGTGCGCTTGCAAGCCTTCAGCTGTGAGATGCCTTGCAGTTCGAATAACGCTCCAGCTACGTTCCGGCTATATTCTGATGTGGTACCTGGAGATGTTGCCTACTTTGGGTGATATCCTTATTATATCCTCATTATAATCTTGCTGTTGCCAATCTGGTGGTGAATCTATTTATGTATTATGTTTAATATTATGTACTATACTCCTTAAACTCTTTTCTAGGGGGGAGGTCTGACATACGGAGCCCTGTATGTTTATTTAAGAGTTAGAACTAAGAGTTGAAGGAGTGACGAATTACCCAGGCGGCGAAGCAGACCAGCGAGCGAACCAGCGAGTGAGAAACCAGCTCGTCTGCATACCAGCAAACAAGCCTTCACACCTGCGTGCGTCATATGGGGACCCTGCATACTACTTCGATGACCCGACGCTATGACGATGATCGACACCAAGCGACACCATTGGACCACGCACCTGTTACGCAACTAGAGGAGCTGTGATTGGGGCGCGCACCATCCCCCGCCTCCTGATTCGTTCCTACACCATCATTGCATAGTATATAAAACCCGAGTAGTGGGCATTCAAATCAGTCTCATTTGGAGTTGGGAAGGTGAACTTGCAGCTGGAGGAAGACGGGGTGAAGTATTATAATGGGATTGTGACTGTCAGTCAGATTATATAAGTGTGTGTTAAGTGTGTTCGGTGTAAACACTTACGTTATGTTGGTTAGTGAGATATGTGATTGGGAATTAACGTTAACGCTACTATTATGTACTTAACTATTTTAGTTGACTGACTTGTGGACTAAAGCAACTCTTTAAGTAATTGGATTATGATAAAAGTAATACTATTGTTTTATATTAATACTTAAGAGTTCTTTCATTTTCTTTTAATTAAGCTTACATTGCTGGTAAGAACAAGAACGGTGATACTATTGTTTCATATTAGTAATATCGCCTTAGACTAACATGGCTGTTTTAATGTTACTTCTAGTGATTTCCTACGCTTAAGAACATTCTTTTAGCTTCAAAATATTATTTTTGCTTTTCATATTATTTGAGTGAGACTTGAATCGAATCTATGAAGCGATCCTGTAACTTAATTTACTCATAATCAAACCTCAATGTTACGTGGTTAAGAAATACATTTATCTAATTATTAAATATATATCTAACTTTTTCTGTGACTTTGATATTAATCCTGATAATAATATAATATTATTAACGTAAGACAAGAACCAAGAATAATAACTACATTAAATATAAATAAAAGGACATGATATAAGAAAACTAGCTATTCATTTAAAAAAGGGTAAGAGACAGAAATATTCTTACCTTAATATTTATCTTTCAAGACTTGATATATAATTAATAGTCCTTCTTTAGATAATAACTTCTTCGATTCATAACCATAGCCTACTAAGCTTTGGTTAAATAATAATTCTTTATAAAAACTACATGACTTTAATTAGTTTCAGTATTTTTTCATAATTAAAGAGTATCCGTCAATAAAGGATACCAAGTCCTAAGTCCAAAAGTAAAGGAAGCAACAACAGGAAATAATTTTATTAGATTTTACTTTCGTTTTGCCTTCAGCTGACTGATACCTTAATATATATCTCTGTGCTATCTAGATTCATCAAGTTAACCACTTGAGGATCAAGATACGTAACAAATGTAACAAATAAAATCAGTCTTCAGGACGAGCAATAAGAATATATAATGCACTAAGATTATCAAAAAATATGCAAGGGAAAAAATAACTAACTATATACCTTTACTGAAGCAATGCAAGGAAAAAATAGTTATATCACATAAGAATTAATATTTTCTCAAGATTACTGGAAATGGTTAATAACTGTTTAATAAAAGGAAATGCACACAATACTAACAAAAGCAATACAAGTAATTAATACAACTATTTAAATGTGAAATAAACACTAAAGTATAACTTGAGAAAATATTTTTCCTTTAAATACAATAAATAAGGGGTAACTAAATTAATCTGATCAAAATCACAAACTTGGAACGAAGTGGCTGCGGGACACCACCAGGGGTGTCACGCAGCCCAGCCTCACTGTGGGGAGCAGGTCTTTCCCGCCCTCAGACCATTCCGACTAGAAGATCCCGCCCGCTTAGCTAGGTCCATCCCGCCCGAATGTTGTGGGCGGGAAGAGCCAAGCAATCAATACTTCCTTGGCTGATTCAGCCCTCTAAGATTAGACCGTCCCGCCCATTTGTATGGTTGATTCCGCCCTCTAAGATTAGACCGTCCCGCCCATTTGTATGGTTCACACCACGGTATAGTAACAAATGCTACTATACCGTGGTTCACACAACCTCAGCCGATCTTGCATAATAACCTTGTGTGTATGAGTGACGATTAGATTAAAACACATCATTAAATTACACCAACACACACGCTCATATATATATATATATATATATATATATATATATATATATATATATATATATATATCAGAGTTGGGTTTGTTTAGTTAATCAACTAGTCAACTTAGTTAATTAATGTTTAACTTAAGTAGTTAATTTTGAGACAGCTCGGCCACGACGGCAAGACCGCTCGGCCCCATGTTATGCTATGGGGCATTTTTTTTAATATAGCCGTGAAAAAGCCTGTAGCCTTGAAATCCTCAAGGGGTTAACATGATGATGATAGAAGACAATCATATATTTTCATTCCTGATCCTACCTACAGTATATGTCCCTTTATATTCCTGATCCTACCTACAGTATATGTCCCTTTATATTCCTGATCCTACCTACAGTATATGTCCCTTTATATTCCTGATCCTACCTACAGTATATGTCCCTTTATATTCCTGATCCTACCTACAGTATATGTCCCTTTATATTCCTGATCCTACCTACAGTATATGTCCCTTTATATTCCTGATCCTACCTACAGTATATGTCCCTTTATATTCCTGATCCTACCTACAGTATATGTCCCTTTATATTCCTGATCCTACCTACAGTATATGTCCCTTTATATTCCTGATCCTACCTACAGTATATGTCCCTTTATATTCCTGATCCTACCTACAGTATATGTCCCTTTATATTCCTGATCCTACCTACAGTATATGTCCCTTTTTTATTTATTCGTTCTAGGAAACATTTATCCTCTAAGTCACCCATTAGTATTCTCATTAATATTATTGACCTACCGAATCATTTGTTGTTAGCCATTCCTAGACCGGTACTTTCTGGATTTGAATGATCAGTTGTAGGACTTGCGATCGTGTTCTTAAAATTGTGCAATGGGTTCATTATTACCTTTTGTAGATTATATGGGGAAAGGGGTAGAAAGATCCTTCCCAATAACAATATCTATCTATATAGATAGATATCGTAACTCTAGAAAAGCAGATAATCAAACAACCACATAGTATTCTTACTCTGAAAATATATTTAATTATGGCGCAGCCCATATATATACAAAAAAGGGGTTCAAGCAGGTGCGTGCTTCAAAGAAGCCTGCTTGACAAAAAAGGGTAACTCTGGAGATTCTGTGAACAGATCTGTAGTTACAAAGGCACCCCACTCAACGAGTGGTGACAAAAATAACAAGTTATAAGTTTACATGTGCACATAATAAACCCCATAATATTCGTGGAAATATTTTGCAAAAGATCTCCACTGTTTAATACTAAATTGCTTTCACAGCTAAAACTACTATAACAACCCTGTTGTTTGTACTAACATTGTACTATCACAATTTCTCGCCCTGAATAGAACAGAGAAATGTTCATATCACATTATCCATAATTTGTATCACAGCTCTTACATTCCGGCGGGGTCTAGGGTGTTCTATGTTACACTGACTGCACCCCCCCCCCCCCCTTTTTCCTTGAAAGTAAACAAAAGTGACTGAAGGGCCACCTAGACCCTCTGCCTTAACACCTTACGAGCGGCCTATGCGGTTTATTTATATGTACCGCCCAGCGGGGTGTTTTTAGCCAAAATAGGGCTGTTTACGTGATCATTTTCATGCCTAAATAAGACCCAGAACGTAAAACAAGTACCTATCCCTGAAAGGGCATAAACAGAGCTTTCGAATGACACCATAACGATCCTTTTATGATGGCTAGTTTTCTTGCAATAACCGTGCAACGCGAGTGCAAAAAGCATGTAATTCGGTACTTTCCCCATATAATTCAGTATGTAGCGAGTGAGAGAGGGAGGAGGGAGCTGAGATTCGTGTCAGTAGGTTCGCCGCGGTGGTCTGGAGCAGTCATACGCTCGCTAGTCTCCTGCCACCACTTGTCTCTCTCTCTCAGCAACATTACGTGCTGAAATTGCCACTCGACCTATGTCGAGCGCCGCCACATAGTCCAGCTTTATTAAATACGACTTATGTGGTGAGCCGCTAATTAAGGGTTAAAGCTATACATGGTAAGGAAGTTTGTCTAGAGCAACTGACAAGTATCTAGTCAAAAACGTATGATTAGACGCCCACAACTGTGTGGACGAAATATCTTCTACTGAAAAGTTCTTCAGGAAACGTAAAGAGGCTGCCCATTTGCGTAAATCGTGGGCCCTACCCACAACGCCGGGATTACTCTCTTTAATGACTTCGACCAGAAGAGAAGCTAATCTCCGTTTCAGTAAGCGTTTACCCGTACTCGCTACCCACAAAGCACCTTGGGGGTTTAGAGGAGCTACTCTCAAATATTTGGTTAGAGCTTGCACTGGACATAGATTATGGTGCACCTTTCCCCTTTTTAACGCCGGCACAGTGAATCCAGAAAACATGTGTGCACTGTGCTCATTCTTGGCTACAAATCCCGGGGAAGGTGCAATGTGAATACATTCATTAAGTCTACCAAACCTAAGGCAATTAGGTGTGTTGCTCATCGCCGCCAGCTCAGACACTCTGTTCCCGGTGGCCAAAGCCAAAAGGAATACAGCCTTTTTTAAGAGTAATGCAAAATCTGCAGTATTTTGGTACAGACAAGAGTGAAGTAAAGACAATGCCTTGTCCAGAGACCACGTAGGCATTAGCTGACGGGGGGGAGGGCGGAGTTTAAAACATGCTCTCATAAAATCTGTTTCCTCCGCTACCGGTATGGAGAGACCTGTAAGGTCGAAAAAGGGCACTCTAATCGCAGTTAAGTGATTTTTTAACGTTACCACGGATAAATGTTTCTGCTCAAACAGATAATTCAAATAATTAAAAACTAATGCCACTGAGGGCACAGTCTGTTCTGTTTTAATGATCCAAGAAGTAAAGGCTTGCCAATGTGATTGATACTGTCGTTTCGTAGACTGAGTATATTGATTGATTAATTTATTGGTCACATCTCTACCATATGGTGCTAGCCACTTGGCCTCTTGAATGTCCATAATGCAAAAGTCAGCGAGGTCGCTAGGTTGCCAATCGTGTCTAAGTGGAAATACTCGACCGGGAGCGACACCGGGTGCGAGCACCACGTCTTCAATTGCTGGTACCATAACTGCGCCGGCCACAGGGGCGCGATTAGCGAGACTAAGCCTCGATAATCTCGTAGTTTGTTCAATACGTGGCACATTAGTGACGCGTCTGGCGGCGGAAACAGATAGATGGAGCTCCATCTGTTCCAGTCTGTCACTAGGGCGTCTGGTCCCCCTGCCGGCGTTTTCGTCCGGCGGGTGAGGTATAGAGGAAGTTTGTGAGTCTCCTCGGATGCAAACAGATCCACTTGTGGATGGTAGAGCTCTGCAATCATTAGGTTGAAAATGGGTTGCTTGAGCTCCCACTCTACTGTCGTGCTGTCTCCGGGACAGAGCGTCTGCCCAGACGTTTGCTATGCCTGGGAGATAAGATGCGTGAAGATAAATGTCTAGCCTGTTGGCTAGAGTAAAAATCTCTTCCGACACGTTTAGCAACTTCCTTGATCTCGTTGACCCCTGTTTCTGAATACAGTGAACTGCATTCAGATTGTCCATTCTGAAGGCCACCGACTTGCCCCGTAAAGTAGAGCCGTGAGCCTGAAGAAAATACAAGGGGACTAGTATTTCTTTGACATTGATGTGGGAGATTTCTAAGTGGGACCAAAGCCCCTGACCCTGGTGCCCCTGGTTTGACTGAAATCCCCAACCTATTGTGCCTGACGCATCCGTGTCTACCCATACCGTTGGCGGAGGAGAGGTCCATGACATTACTGAGTGCAACATTTCCCTCGTCGCCCAGACCGCTAGTAAGGTGTGGATTAATGTTGGGATGGGCCATAATTTTCCCGCCGGTAAGAGTGGGAAATATTTGTTGCCCTCCAATATTAAACGTTTTACTTTCAACCGGCCCAACATTACAGTTAGTTGAATCCAGTTGAGAGAGCCGACCAGAGACTCCCAGATCCTCCGTGTCGTAGTCAGACTGTGAAGAAACATGAACAGTTTCCTGCGAAACCTGTTGCGATTGTCCACACTCTGACTCAGAGTGAGAGCAGCTGTGTCCCAAACCAGCCCTATCCACTGAATTACTCATGAGGGAACAAGGTTTGACTTTACCAGATTTACCTTGAACCCTAGACTTTTGACATGATTTAAAATTATGTTGACATGTTTGATGCATAATTGCTCTGTCTCTGCCACCACCAGCCAGTCGTCTAGGTACCACAAAACTCTGATTCCTTGCTTTAACAACGGCATCAGGGCTTGCCGGACTAATTTCGTGAATAATCAAGGTGCCAGGTTCAAACCGAATGGCATCCTCTGAAAAACAAAATTTGGGTGCCTGATCCGTAAGGCCAGAAACCTTTGAAATCTTTTGTTTACCGATACGTGCCAATAAGCGTCTGTCAGGTCTAGGGAACACATCCAACCTCCCGGCGGAAGTGTTAGCCTGATTTGGTGTACTGTTAACATTCGGAATGACTCGTTGTGAATGTGAAGGTTCAGATAAGACAGGTCTACGACCGGTCTCATCTGAACACTGTCCCTTTTGGGAACCAAAAATAGCTTGGACATGAATACAGGGTAATTTGGGGGGACCGGGATGATGACATTCTTGGCAATCATTTCCTGGACCAGTGACTCCACCTCTAAAGAAACAAAATTCGCAGTTGTCGGCTGACGTAAGCGAGGTCGCCGGAGCCACTGCCAAGTGATGCCTTTGCGTGCCACCATCCGTGCCCAAGTGTTTAACGGCCATGCTTGGTGACACGTTCGGAACGACCCAGTTAGCAGACAAGGGTTCGCCGGCTGTACTACCCTCGGATCCACCGGCCTTAAGACTGGCACCGGGAGTGAGAGAGACTTTAGTTTTTTTATGGTGGTGGAGTTGGTGGTGGTGGACGCTTCGCCGGCTGGCTGCCGTTGGCAGAAGACGGGCCCTGACCTGGCTTATTATAGCCGCGTCCTCTCTGACCTGAAAACCTACCCTGTCTATGCCTGTACTGACCTTGAGGGGAGGAGGACTTAGGTGGAAGAAAGGGCTTAGATCCCCCCGGCTGAGCCTTAGCGACTGGCCTGGGTTTGGGGAAGTTAAAGGCAGGTTTCTTAGAAGGGGTGGGACTGTGTTTAAAGGCCTGAGCCATATTAAAAACCGTTCGCCACACTTCAGGGGACATTAAAGAGGGAGTGACCACTGGTGACATAACCACCTGATTCGCAATGCGATCAGGCAGTTTTCGGACTAAGGACATTCTGAGATCTTGTCTCGCTCGTACCGCCTCAAGCAAGGCGGTGCGTATGTCACCTAATGATTGGATTGACGACTGAAGAAGCAGTCGCCGGGACAATTCAACCGATCGTCTGGCATCCGCGTCTGCGATTGCCTGAGTGGACCGGAGCAATGACTTGCTACCTGTTGAGACACTATGTATTGAGAGAACAGGCGAAAAGCTTTCCCCCGTAGCCTAAATTCTCGGTCTAGGTGAGTTGGGGTAGGGGTAGTGAAAGGGTCTTTTAGCTCACAAAGATTAATTTTAGGGGCAGCTAAGAAAGCAAACAAACCTGAAGGGACTCTGCCGGCAGAACACACTGGCATGGAGAACCAAGAATGAGTATCTTGAGGGATCTGGTGGGAAGTTTTGGAAGTAAATGTGGTCGCAAAGTTTTGAGCCTCTGTCTCCCATTCCACCCAAGGTCCTGGACCCAACTGCCCTACCTTCAAGACTGGATTAGCTGCTGCGTCTGTGACGGTTTGCAAATCGAGTTCTGGAGTGAGAGCTGACAGTGTCTTAATGTCATTAAACCCATCATGCTTAGACCAGTCAGAAAACAATTTTGAAGCTGAGGCAGAGGGTAAAGCAGGCTTAGCAGTATAAACAAAATAGTCCTGGTGATAATAACTAGGTATAGCCTTGATGTTGACATCTAGTACATTCCCCAAAGTATCCAAGGCCCTTAATTTCTTAGATTTATTGCCCTGGATGACCCACTCACGAGGCACTGGGAGTTCCCCTGACAAGGTAGGTTGGGCGAGCTCTGGTTTAGTGGGGGTCAAAAGGACCCATGACTCGTCTGGTCCGTAAAGCAAGGGCATAGCTACCTTTCTGAGAGGCGCTCTGTCTAGAGGGGCGGTTGACATCCATTATAACCCTTACATTCGAAGTGGTCAATGCCGCCGTAGCAGGCCTAGTAACCACCGATGGTGACATAGAGGGAGGGTGAGGGATCTGAGTCAAAGCAATAGAAGTCATCAGAGGCCGTACCGTAGAGCTTGTCGTGGGAGCTCCCAAGTCCACTGTGGGAGTTTCCTGCTGTTGGCCAAAACATTTAGATAAAGCATTAACTAGTAGCCCATCAATTTCCTGTGCAGTGACAAATTGATTTGATGATGTACTCACTGGTGAATCATTAAGATCTTGTGCGGCATCTAAGCCTGAACCTGACTCTTGCCCTTCCATATCCGATATAATCGAAACCTCGTCTTTATCATCCTGTTCCTCCTGAGAAGATCCCGCCGAAGCTGGGGTACCATCTTGTTGCCAAGATAAGTCGGGAATAGAGGATGGGATCGCCGCGTCCCGGTGGACGTCAGCCACTGTGTGAATAGTTTGAGCTGGAAGTGGGTGGTCAGGCCCCGGTCGAGAATATCGCCAAACACCTAGGCCTTGGCCTACACTCCCTTGGGAGTCCGAAACACTCTCAACCACTGAGCTCCCTGAACTCTCCAAATCCAGGGTTAAAATGTTAATGGGTAAATCATCTTTAGGTACAGGCACTACACTGGACCCTTGAGACCAAACACAAACTCTGTCTGGGGTAGAGGTATGACGAGAAGTACTAGAAACTGGCGAATGTCGGGAGGCCTTTCTATCATGGGAATCCTTTTTCGAAGATTTATGGCTGCGGTGTGACCGTGAACTACTCTTCGATTTGGAGGATTTATCGCCGTGACCACTGGTGGAACTTTCTGTCTTACTCTTCTTACTCGATGGTGAAGAGGCAAGACTGGGTGGCTGGTGTCTAAGGGGTGACCTAGACCTAGATCTCGCCCGAGACGAGGAGGCTGCCGCCGGGGGTGTAGGCTCACGTTGACGTTTCGAAGTAGCAGGGGCAGGAGATGACACAGAACCCTGTCCAGTCTCCGCCGGCTTACGACTAGTTACTCGAGAGGAACGTTTAGGGGGAGGGTGCTAAAGAAGAAGCCTATCCCAAAGAGGGACGTTGTCACATTGAAATGACTTATGAGCCACAATCATAGTATACGCTGACATTTGTTGCCGAACTTCTCGTAAGGCGACCGCTGCGGTCTTATCATTATCTTGGAGGACTTTGACACTTAGTTGGGAGCAAAAGGAACAATTGCACATCACCCACAGACCCCTTGAACGGTCTAGACATTTAACACACTTGATACAAAGAGTGTGCGCAAAAAGAGGGATACCGGCACAGGTTGGAGTAATGCATAAAGCAAAAACTGGGGCAAAGGTAGCCATGACAGAGACTGGTGGGAAACTACTGCAGGTTCTGTATTGGTCCGCCGGAGCCCAGCCCTGGAAAAAAAGAAAATTTCCAGGAATTAATGCTCATAAGGTTAACCCAAAATGATCGCATACAAGTGTTCATAACCCGCCGGATAACGAGACGTAATGTCACAATGATCACAGCTCGTTACGCGGCGGGGTTCTATAAAGATTTCCGAATATCTAGACATGTCTTAACCCTTAATTAGCGGCGAGCAACATAAGTCGAGTTAAATAAAGCTGGACTATGTGGCGGCGCTCGACATAGGTCGAGTGGCAATTTCAGCACGTAATGTTGCTGAGAGAGAGAGACAAGTGGTGGCAGGAGAGTAGCGAGCGTATGACTGCTCCAGACCACCGCGGCGAACATACTGACACGAATCCCAGCTCCCTCCTCCCTCTCTCACTCGCTATATAAGGAATTGTATCGGGAAAGTGGCTAATTACATGCTTTTTGCACTCGCGTTGCACGGTTATTGCAAGAAAACTAGCCATCATAAAAGGATGGTTATGGTGTCATTCGAAAGCTCTGTTTATGCCCATTCAGGGATAGATACTTGTTTTACGTTCTGGGTCTTATTTAGGCCTGAAAATGATCATGTAAACAGCCCTATTTTGGCCAAAAACACCCCGCTGGGCGGTAACATATAAATAAACCGCATAGGCCGCTCTTAAGGTGTTAAGAAAGTTAAGAATACCCTCTGACATAATATAAAAGACCAGTATGGCGTTTATAAACAGTCTTTCTGGTGGTGACTGTTTCAAGATTCAATTTTGAAAAACAACCCCCCACAAAGACGCCGGCCCCTGAATTATCTAGCAGATTAACACAGGGCAGGCTGATACGAGATCTGACTTCTAACGAATTGTCACATACTGTAGATCGCCGTATGTTGAAGGCGGCGATACATAAACGTATCTCTCAAGTAATTGGTTAACTAACTTGAATTGTAAATTCCGTATTTCCTCCTCCCAGGAGCACCCGCCGGGTGTGAAAAACTTATGAAAAAAGATGTTAACCCTAATTGAGCCTTCGATCGCCGTATGTGTGAGGGCGGCGATACATATAGTATCACTAAAATGGACCGGTTAACTAAACAGAATTACCAATTCGTTCATCCCACCCTACCCAGGTGCACTCGCCGGGGGAGATCTGATGTCTTAAATGTTAACCCCATAAGTTCCCATCCCCACTTCTTTGTAAAAGATCGCCGGGGAGGAAAGCCCACAACAACAGCTAGGGTTTTTCCTTTGGTTTGTAAAACCGGGTAGAAAAACTACATAACATATGTCCGCATGAACAATGTTAGATGGGTACAGCCATTCCGCCGGGAATCATAGGGAGCCTGAAACAGGCACCATCACAGAGACGCAGTCCTGGAGAGCCACAGACACCAACTCGCCGGGGACACAAGCCTGTTTTGAAACCACGCGTGGCCAAACACGGCTCTCGGCTGGGGTTTTCAAGGTATAACCGAGAAAAACCCGCCGGAAAGTAACCCACCCCGTTCAGAAACCATCTGAACGCACATAGGACCCGAGAGATAGCCAAAGCACAATTAACCTAGGGTCCACAAATATCATCCGTGGAATTAGCCAATACACAACTAATCCAGGAAACATACATAGTCTGTGGAATTAGCCAATACACAAATAAACCAGGACACACATGACACAGTAGGACATATTTATAAAATAAATCAATAACACTTGTACATGTGGCAAAGCTACGAGCGGCTGGCTAGGCCTAAGCAGACGGCACAAGAAATGTTGAACTATAAACAAAAGCACTGGAAATATTACAACAGGAACCACCGCCAACACACCACTGTAGCAAATACTTCCGACAAAGGGAAGACTGACTCGGGACCCAGAAAAACTTCACTAAGTGAAGAAAAATACGCTGGGAACGTCAGCAAATCAACGCTACCTCATCAGAAAGATAAAAGGCAGCAAAAATAACGCGTAATGAAAGCCGCCTGCATCACAAGCTAACTCAACTGTGAAAAAGTTCACATGTCCACAACAGGACCACGAGGGTACATCCGAAATAGATGCCCCAAACACACGACCCAAAATACACTGCACTGCGGGCAACCAGCCCAGGACACTCCTGCTACGCATATCCTAACCTTACTCGATACATCCCGGAGTAAACAAATGAGAAAAAACTCACTAGGGATGCAGCAAATGCGGAACCAGCGGAGCGTGGGGAGACACGTCCGGGCAGGCTGAGCGCAGAGCAGAGAAGGAAGAATGAAGCCTGAATCAGCGTCTGGTCAAAGATCCACACAAGTACATCCACGATATGATGGAAAGCTTATTGGATAGTTATTCTTATTTTCTTTTTCTTTTTATTTTTTACGAAGTTTTTTCGTAGTGAGAACCCAATTCATAATGACTGAAGCCATGAGTGAGGTCGCGTGCGCTCATGATGAAGGCTCCTCAGATTTTAAATGCTCTGCGCGGTAGATTCAAACTACGGCGGATTAGTGTTTGAAGAGGATGCCTTATGTAATAGGCATGTTCGTCAATGATGGAGGGGCCACTAATAAATAGATATATCCGTTCTCTCGCCCTAATTACCAGTTTATAACTTATTATGCTAAATTCTAGAATAGTGTTATTTATGTAAGTTGAAAATGATTCTAATTAAGATGTGCATCCAATTTTATTTTCTTATTTAGTAAGTTAGTCGAGTCGATATTTGGCCAAGACTACCATCAGTTAATGTTAACTAAACTGACTGAACAATGGGATCCAAAAGAATTTGTTTGTTATAATTGTGTAGCCTATGTACTTTTGTTTAATATGTACATAAAATATCCGTAGTGATACTATATATTAAATCACTCAATAATATAGATCCCCAGCGGTCGATTGAGTTGGGTCTTAATTAGGACTTGTAATTGGGGTTGGGTGTGCCGATCGGCTTTCTGCAAATTCACATTGTCTTATGTCTTTATGTTCTTATAGCAATTTACCGCTAGTTGGGAAAACAAAACAGAGGATAGTCACATTAGGCTATATGAAATGCGAGGTGGTTAAGCAGCGAGATGACCCGCCTCGACCTTTAATTGGGCCGGGGGTAGGCTAAGGAGGCGGTGGATTAGGGAGGGACAGACAACATTTATAGATAGTAATTAAGGAGGACAAGCCTTGACCCTAGCGCCATCTTGGGGACACTAAAGGCAAGGTTAGTTTGCGGCTCTAATATTCACTATACTCGGTTTCATTTCATCTGACAGTAATTTAAATACCTTAGCAACATATGTGTCTATACCTAACAAATTAATAAACCCTTTCTGACCTCTGACCGTTTTGGTAAGGTCAGTTCTAATGGTGTTAGTAAAGGAAAATACAATGTCATATATCAATATATGTTTGTAAAATCACAGGCATGAAATATTATATCTTAGTAATCACGCACCTCACCACATATCATTATATCATTAATCTTAACAACTAAATACTAATAATATTAAAGGATATCATAAATATGAGAGATAATTGTTTTTAATATCTTGACTGTGAGGGATGTTCCTAATAAGATGAATTCACTGAGCCAAAGATAGGGTAAATTAAATGAAAGGAAGCATAATTATGAAGACACTGCAGCACTGAATAATTCATTCATTAGTGTGGAAGCTTTATCGGCTCCATTATATAGCAGTATGTCAATGTGTCATTTCACATTTGTAAAGGTATATATAGATAATATGTTTACAGTTTAGATAGTTAAAGAGATAAACATATATAGATAGACAGATAGATGAAGCTAGATATAGACAAATACGGATAAACATAACAAAATAAGAACTAGGAAATCTGCATAGAACCGACCATCCCACACGAGGCAGATCCCATTCACACCCAACCAGATCAATACAGAAAGAGGTTCCGAACCATCCGGAAACAAGGCAAGAAGATAAGCTACTTATAAGGTCTGATTGAGAATGTAAGTATGCATTATTTATCATATTCTTGTGTATTCCCTCAAAATGTATCTCAACCTCCACCCTGGAGGTATGTACGAAACTGGGACTTAAAATCATTTGTCATTTGTATGAGGATGATGCAGCCCACGTCACGTGTATTATGGTGGCTCAATTGCAGAAATGGAAGAACAAGGTTGGTGTCTTGGTAATAGACAAGGTTAATAATGAAGTAATAGAGAGCGAGTATTGATATAGAATATCTGATAACGTTTATGGTAAGGATGAACTGTATGCCCAGGATGGAGTACATCTTTCTCGACTAGGAGTTTCGACCTTAGCCAGCTCACTGGACAAGATTGTTGCGGGGTTTCGTTAAAAAAAAACCTGGGTGTGTAAGTAAAATACTGTCTCCATATGGAGCAGGTACTTCATGTGACAAACCAGTGAGTAAAATAGAAATAATCAGTCAAGATAGTGCGGATACAGTGATGTGTAATAGTAGTATCGATAACACTACACATGTAACTGATAGTAAAGATGAGAATACTGATAGAGTAGAATTTCCGTCTAGAGCTAGTAGTTCAACAGGAAATAATAAGTTAGCTAAACACAATAGAAAATTAGTTGCAAATAAAAGTAATAGGTTGAGGGTATATTATACAAATTGTAGGAGTTTATGTAACAAAATGAACGAACTTAGAGCACTCGTTAGCACAGAAAATATAGACATAATAGCGCTAACTGAAACGTGGATTAATACAGAATCTACAGTAGGCATTTTTTAGCAAAATTTGATCTTCCAGGATATAGTTTGTTTAAATATGACCGAACAAGTAGGAGGGGCGGGGGTATAGCAGTGTTTGTCAGGAGTACATTAAAAAGCTGTATTAAATCAGGTATTAGACTAAATAATGATAATGAAAATGTTTGGGTAGAGGTTAATGAAGGTAGTGAGACCATAGTTATTGGAGTTATATATAGACCGCCTAATATGAGTAGAAATGGCGGAACATCGTTATGGGAGGAAATTAAAATAGCATCAAGGTTTAGCAATGTGTGCATTATGGGGGATTTTAATTTTCCGAACATCGATTGGCAGCACCAAATAGGCGACTCCGATTCAGTAGAGTTTATTGAGGTAGTACAAGATAGTTTTATATTTCAATTCATAGATACGCCGACTAGAGGTATTAATATTCTTGATTTAGGTTTCAGTAACAATGAACATAATTATGATAAATGATGTAGAGATTGGTGACCACCTAGGAAATAGCGATCATAAATCTATTTATTTTAATATACAATGGACAGGGAATGCTAAAGAGAATACGACACTTATCCCAGATTTCAGAAAAGCCGATTATGGTGGGCTAAGAAGAGACTTAAGGATGGACCCTATTGTTAAGCAATTAAGTCAGGATATGCCAGAGTTAAACTTGCCACCTACATATAACCAGTTTATTGCTTCACTCCACAATGCTCAAAATAAATATATCCCTAAAAGAAGATTTAGATCGACGCAGAACCAACCAAAATGGATGACTAATAACCTAATAGATCTTATAGGAAAAAAGAAAGGAATATATAGAAAAATAAAGAAAGGCGAAAATCATCTATATATATACTATCAGACTCTATCAAGACAGGTCAAAAAGGAAATCAGGAAAGCAAAACGAAATTATGAAATAAGGATAGCCAGTGACTCAAAAAATAACCCTAAAGCTTTTTACCAACTATATAAATCTAAAGTTAGATATGTAATAGGCCCCCTAAAAACTTCAATAGGAGAAATAACAGAAAATGATTTAGAAATGTGCAGTACATTAAAAGAATGCAGAGATGAGTTAAGTAGCCCATTAGCATTTTTATTTAACAAGTCATTAGAAACAGGTTTAGTTCCAGAAGCTTGGAAGCTTGCAAATGTAGTTCCGATCTTCAAAAAAGGTGATAAATCGATAGCATCCAATTACCGTCCCATTAGTCTCACATCAATCATAGGAAAGTTGCTAGAGTCTATTATTGCTAAGAAAATTAGAAGCCACTTAGAAAAATTTAACTTAATAAATTCTTCTCAGCATGGATTCACTCAGGGACGTTCTTGCCTTACTAATTTGCTTAGCTTTTTCTCAGAGGTATATGAATCAGTAGATAGTGACAAGTCATATGATATTATTTATTTAGATTTCAGTAAAGCTTTCGACAGAGTCCCTCATGAGAGATTGATGAGAAAGGTTGAGGCACATGGAATAGGAGGATCGTTGTTGGGATGGATTAGGTCATGGCTAATTGGTAGGAAACAGAGAGTCAGCATAAATGGTACCAAGTCAGAGTGGGGAGCAGTCAAAAGTGGTGTCCCCCAGGGATCGGTATTAGGTCCCCTGTTGTTTCTTATATACATAAATGACCTAGATTTAGGTATAACTAGTAGGATAAGTAAATTCGCAGACGATACTAAAATGGGGAGATCAATTGATTCAGATAGCGATATAGAGTGCCTCCAAAGGGATCTAGATACCTTACATGAATGGTCAGTAAATTGGCAGATGAAGTTTAACATTGACAAATGCAAGGTATTAAAGATAGGGAAGATGCAAACAAATGTTAAATATAAACTAGCTAATTTAGAATTAGAAAATTCAGACTGCGAGAAAGATCTAGGTGTGTTTGTTAGCAATGATTTGAAGCCTAGAAACCAGTGTATAAGCGTTCGTAATAAGGCAAACAGGATTCTCGGGTTCATCTCTAGGAGTGTGAGTAACAGAACTGCTGATGTTATCTTAAAATTTACTTGTCATTAGTGAGACCCCATATGGATTATGCTGTCCAATTTTGGTGTCCTTATTACAGAATGGACATAGATTCATTGGAGAGAGTACAGCGTAGAATGACAAAAATGATCCATAATATTAGAAATCTTCCGTATGAAGAAAGGTTGAGGAAATTAGGTTTACATTCGTTAGAGAGACGCAGAGTTAGAGGGGATATGATAGAGGTGTTCAAGTGGGTTAGTGGGATTAACAAAGGGGACATGACAAATGTACTAAAGCTCAGTGATAGCGAAAGAACTCGTACCAATGGTTTCAAATTAGATAAATTTTGTTTCAGAAAAGATATAGGCAAATATTGGTTTGGTAACAGAGTTGTAGATGGGTGGACTAGACTACCAAGTGCTATAGTGGGATCTAAAACGGTAGGGAGCTTTAAGATATAATTGGATAAGCATATGGACGAGAAGGGTTGGGTGTGAAAGGGGATCAGCCGGGTTGGGCCAATCAGCGCTCTGCAGACCCCCATAATCCTGCGTTAATCTCTAACCGTTTTGGTAAGATGATCCTCAGGGTATTAGAGTGTTGAGCCTATAATTGGGCTTTGTAATTGAATTGGGGTTGTGTGGGACAGGGATCTGCCTTGCTTAGGCCAATCGGCTTTCTGAAGACTACCATTGTCTTATGTTCTTATGTTTCTTCAACTCTAGCAGAGATTTGTGCAATTCTCTATGGACTATTAGATATCAGAAATGGAGAGCACATAAGAAAACATGAGTCTTCAGAAAGCCGATTGGCCCACACACGGCAGATCCCTTTCACACCTAACCCATTTCGTCCATTATGCATATATAATTTTAACTTAAAGCTTTATATCGTTCGTAATCCCACAATGGCACTTGGTAGCCTATTCCACATATCTACAACTCTGTTACCAAATTAATGGCTTGTAGAAATCCTTTTTTAAATGATGTCACAGAACAAGTTATACGGATGATCAACAATGAAGTTAAAGTGTTAGCTAGAATGTAAAAATATAAGTAGCCTACATTGTCGAGATAAACTGGTGGAATATAACTTCTCTTGTTGTCGTCATTATTATTATTATTATTTGTATTATTATTATCATCATTATTGTTATTATTACATTATTATTAGTATTATTAATATTATTTATTATTTTTGTTGTACTGTATTTCACTGGTAAATATCTACAATTTACAGATGGCCAATGACAAATGGCTACGGTAAACCCTGCACTCTCAAATTTCATTAAGATATAATTATAAGATTTTCATAAAGGTGAGAACAATTATAAGTTTTTCACAAAGGTGTGAATAATTATTAGTTTGTCATATAGGTGTGAATCTCCATTGATGACCCCAGGTGGGGATGGGGGGGGGGGGGGGGGGGATGGGACATAAGAACATAAGAAAATGGGAGTCTTCAGTAAGGCTTTCGACAGAGTCCCTCATGAGAGATTGATGAGAAAGGTTGAGGCACATGGAATAGGTGGGGCGTTGTTAGGATGGATTAGGTCATGGCTAATTGGTAGGAAACAGAGAGTCAGCATAAATGGTACCAAGTCAGAATGAGGAGCAGTCAAAAGTGGTGTCCCCCAGGGATCTGTATTAGGTCCTCTGTTGTTTGTTATATACATAAATTACCTTGATTTAGGTATAACTAGTAGGATAAGTAAATTTGCAGACGATACCAAAATGGGGAGAACAATTGATTCAGGGGAGGTGTGGTGGAGTGGTCTTGCCACTGGCCTGGTAATCCAAAGGTCCCGGGTTCAAATCCCTATGTATCAATGGGAAGATATTATTGGGATAGAATTTGTGCTGTACCTAGTATCAGTGCATTACCACAAAGCCCACCGAAACGTCAATAAAATACCCTGATTGTTCCCTGATTAAATAGCACTGTATGAATATTCCCATATTCAAAATATGCTATAGGGGTGCAATGCCTGGTGAGTTATCTGCTCAACAGGTGGCATTGTGTGTGTGTAGGTGTGAGAGTCCGAGTGTAGGTAGTGAGACAGTGAAGCACGGGAACGAGATGGCTTCAGAGATGGGGTCGTTTCGGGCCATGAGTGAGCACCGTGCCTCATGTGAAGGCAAGATGGCAGGTGCTCGTTGTACTCTACGTGCTTCACATGTCTCACTCCCTAAACTGGAACAAGACCTCACGGGCTTCACTGTTCATTGTAAAGCGGTGAATGTTAAGGCTCTCAGCCTATTCCCGAGAGGAAGTAAGTTGGAATATAGAAAAAAAAAAAAAAAAAAATAGAGATATAGAGTGCCTCCAAAGGGATCTAGATACCTTACACGAATGGTCAGTAAATTGGCAGATGAAGTTTAACATTGACAAATGCAAGGTATTAAAGATAGGGAAGATGCATACAAATGTTAAATATAAACTAGCTAATGTGGTATTAGAAAACTCGAATTGTGAGAAAGATCTAGGTGTGTTTGTTAGCAATGATTTGAAGCCTAGAAACCAGTGTATAAGCGTTCGTAATAAGGCAAACAGGATTCTCGGGTTCATCTCTAGGAGTGTGAGTAACAGAACTGCTGATGTTATCTTAAAATTTACTTGTCATTAGTGAGACCCCATATGGATTATGCTATCCAATTTTGGTGTCCTTATTACAGAATGGACATAGATTCATTGGAGAGAGTACAGCGTAGAATGACAAAAATGATCCATAATATTAGAAATCTTCCGTATGAAGAAAGGTTGAGGAAATTAGGTTTACATTCGTTAGAGAGACGCAGAGTTAGAGGGGATATGATAGAGGTGTTCAAGTGGGTTAGTGGGATTAACAAAGGGGACATGACAAATGTACTAAAGCTCAGTGATAGCGAAAGAACTCGTACCAATGGTTTCAAATTAGATAAATTTTGTTTCAGAAAAGATATAGGCAAATATTGGTTTGGTAACAGAGTTGTAGATGGGTGGACTAGACTACCAAGTGCTATAGTGGGATCTAAAACGGTAGGGAGCTTTAAGATAATTGGATAAGCATATGGACGAGAAGGGTTGGGTGTGAAAGGGGATCAGCCGGGTTGGGCCAATCAGCGCTCTGCAGACCCCCATAATCCTGCGTTAATCTCTAACCGTTTTGGTAAGATGATCCTCAGGGTATTAGAGTGTTGAGCCTATAATTGGGCTTTGTAATTGAATTGGGGTTGTGTGGGACAGGGATCTGCCTTGCTTAGGCCAATCGGCTTTCTGAAGACTACCATTGTCTTATGTTCTTATGTTTCTTCAACTCTAGCAGAGATTTGTGCAATTCTCTATGGACTATTAGATATCAGAAATGGAGAGAACATAAGAAAACATGAGTCTTCAGAAAGCCGATTGGCCCACACACGGCAGATCCCTTTCACACCTAACCCATTTCGTCCATTATGCATATATAATTTTAACTTAAAGCTTTATATCGTTCGTAATCCCACAATGGCACTTGGTAGCCTATTCCACATATCTACAACTCTGTTACCAAATTAATGGCTTGTAGAAATCCTTTTTTAAATGATGTCACAGAACAAGTTATACGGATGATCAACAATGAAGTTAAAGTGTTAGCTAGAATGTAAAAATATAAGTAGCCTACATTGTCGAGATAAACTGGTGGAATATAACTTCTCTTGTTGTCGTCATTATTATTATTTTTATTTTTATTATTATTATCATCATTATTGTTATTATTACATTATTATTAGTATTATTAATATTATTTATTATTTTTGTTGTACTGTATTTCACTGGTAAATATCTACAATTTACAGATGGCCAATGACAAATGGCTACGGTAAACCCTGCACTCTCAAGTTTCATTAAGATATAATTATAAGATTTTCATAAAGGTGAGAACAATTATAAGTTTTTCACAAAGGTGTGAATAATTATTAGTTTGTCATATAGGTGTGAATCTCCATTGATGACCCCAGGTGGGGATGGGGGCGGGGGGGGGATGGGACATAAGAACATAAGAAAATGGGAGTCTTCAGTAAGGCTTTCGACAGAGTCCCTCATGAGAGATTGATGAGAAAGGTTGAGGCACATGGAATAGGTGGGGCGTTGTTAGGATGGATTAGGTCATGGCTAATTGGTAGGAAACAGAGAGTCAGCATAAATGGTACCAAGTCAGAATGAGGAGCAGTCAAAAGTGGTGTCCCCCAGGGATCTGTATTAGGTCCTCTGTTGTTTGTTATATACATAAATTACCTTGATTTAGGTATAACTAGTAGGATAAGTAAATTTGCAGACGATACCAAAATGGGGAGAACAATTGATTCAGGGGAGGTGTGGTGGAGTGGTCTTGCCACTGGCCTGGTAATCCAAAGGTCGGGTTCAAATCCCTATGTATCAATGGGAAGATATTATTGGGATAGAATTTGTGCTGTACCTAGTATCAGTGCATTACCACAAAGCCCACCGAAACGTAATAAAATACCCTGATTGTTCCCTGATTAAATAGCACTGTATGAATATTCCCATATTCAAAATATGCTATAGGGGTGCAATGCCTGGTGAGTTATCTGCTCAACAGGTGGCATTGTGTGTGTGTAGGTGTGAGAGTCCGAGTGTAGGTAGTGAGACAGTGAAGCACGGGAACGAGATGGCTTCAGAGATGGGGTCGTTTCGGGCCATGAGTGAGCACCGTGCCTCATGTGAAGGCAAGATGGCAGGTGCTCGTTGTACTCTACGTGCTTCACATGTCTCACTCCCTAGACTGGAACAAGACCTCACGGGCTTCACTGTTCATTGTAAAGCGGTGAATGTTAAGGCTCTCAGCCTATTCCCGAGAGGAAGTAAGTTGGAATATAGAAAAAAAAAAAAAAAAAAATAGAGATATAGAGTACCTCCAAAGGGATCTAGATACCTTACACGAATGGTCAGTAAATTGGCAGATGAAGTTTAACATTGACAAATGCAAGGTATTAAAGATAGGGAAGATGCATACAAATGTTAAATATAAACTAGCTAATGTGGAATTAGAAAACTCGAATTGTGAGAAAGATCTAGGTGTGTTTGTTAGCAATGATTTGAAGCCTAGACAACAGTGTATAAGCGTTCGAAACAAGGCAAACAGGATTCTCGGGTTCATATCTAGGAGTGTGAGTAACAGAACTGCTGATGTTATCTTAAAACTTTACTTGTCATTAGTGAGACCCCATATAGATTATGCTGTTCAATTTTGGTGTCCTTATTACAGAATGGACATAGATTCATTGGAAAGAGTACAGCGTAGAATGACAAAAATGATCCATAATATTAGAAATGTTCCGTATGAAGAAAGGTTGAAGAAATTAGGCTTACATTCGTTAGAGAGACGCAGAGTTAGAGGGGATATGATAGAGGTATTCAAGTGGGTTAGTGGGATTAATAAAGGGGACATGAAAAATGTACTAAAACTCAGTGATAGCGAAAGAACTCGTACAAATGGTTTCAAATTTGATAAATTTCGTTTCAGAAAAGGTATAGGCAAATATTGTTTTGGTAACAGAGTTGTAGATAGGTGGAATAGGCTACCAAGTGCTATATAGTGGGATCAAGAACGATAGGGAGCTTTAAGATCAAATTAGATAAGCATATGGACGAGATGGGTTGGGTGTGAGGGGGATCTACCAGGTGAGGGCCAATCGGCGCTCAGCAGACCCCCGTAATCTTGTGTTAATCCCTGACCATTTTGGTGGGGGCAGTACTCAAGGTATTAGTGAGTTGGGCCTATAATTGGGCCTTGTAATTGGGGTTGGGTGTGACAGGGATCTGCCTTGTATGGGCCGATCGGCTTTTTGCAGACTCCCATTTTCTTATGTTATGTTCTTATGTTCTACAAAAAGCTGATCGGCCCACACAAGGCAGATATCTGTCACACCCAGGATCCACATACACAGCACACCTAAGACAGCAGGTACATACATTAGATATTATCGATTTCCAAGAGATTAACAGTACAGGAAAATATGGATAAACTTGTGTCGCCGAGCTGATGTCGTGAATCCAGAGCATGCTATTGTGTGTTCTGTCCACTTTACCAAAGATGACTTAGTTGATGATATGAAAAGTCGTTTACTTGGTATTGGAAGTCCAAAGAACAAGAGACTCCTGAAGAAAGAAGCTGTACCGTCACTCTGTCTTCATCATGGTAAGCAATATATTGTGTTTAGTGTGTTGTGCAAACAACATACATTACGCAATTTTGAGATTAAGATAGTATCAATCGTAGGCTAGCGAAATGGTGACTTTTTCTTATAATTCTAAGCATTTTATGTTTCAATTTAAAATATCAATATTCTGTGTATTTATTTTGTTGTAATTGTATTTTACGTACCGTACCCGATAAAGTACATCACAATTATGGCTATCTATTGTTAGCTTTGCTATACTACACAACTAAGAACATTATTTAGGTGAAACTATGAAAATTATTAAGGTGTGGTAGGTGTATATTGTGATTGGAGGTATTGTATTATAATTATATATAATTGTTATGAAGTTTATGTTGATTGATTGTATATTAAAACACACGAAACCGGAAATCTGCATAAGGCCGACCGGCCCACAAGAGGCATATCCCGTTCACACCCAACCCATATATGGTAAATAATGTAGAGATAGGGGACCACCTAGGAAATAGTGACCACAATTCTGTGTATTTTAATATTCAATGGAAAGGTAATACCAGAGAGAATACAACATTAATACCTGACTGCAGAAAAGCCAATTATGGTGGGTTAAGAAGAGCCCTATTAGCTGACCCTATGGTCAAAAAATTAAGTCGATCCAGGTGTCCAAATGAGTGTACCCCTTCTCAGGCACCTGTCATCAGGAAGAGACGTCAACCTTGGTAGATACATACGATAATTTTATCAAGTCAGTATTCAATGCACAAAATAAATACATCCCCAAAAGAACATTTAGATCAACACAGAACCAACCCAAATGGATGAATAATAGACTATTAGATCTTCTAGGACAAAAGAGAGGAATATATAGAAAAATTAGAAAAGGCGAAATTCACCTACTTGCTTACTATCAGAATCTATCAAGACAGGTAAAAAAGGATATTAGGAAAGAAAAAAGAAATTATGAAATTAAGGTTGCCAATGACTCAAAAATTAATCCTAAAGCTTTTTACCAACTATATAAATCCAAGGTTAGAGATGTAATTGGTCCCCTTAAAACTTCGATAAGAGAAATGACAGAAAATTATTTAGAAATGTGCAGTACATTAAATAGTCAATTTCTTTCCGTTTTCACTAATGAAAATTTGGCACAGTTTCCAGAAGTCCGTAAGGTATATAGCGATAGTATAGAAAATAGGTTAAGTACGGTTACTATAAGTAGAAATGATGTGCTTAAGGAAATTGACAGACTGAAACCTCATAAATCGCCTGGTCCTGATGAGGTATATGCTAGAGTATTAAAAGAATGTAGGGATGAGTTAAGTTATCCAATAACATTTGTATTTAACAGGTCATTGGAGACAGGTATAGTTCCAGAAGCTTGGAAGCTTGCAAACGTAGTTCCGATCTTCAAAAAAGGTGACAAATCAATAGCATCCAATTACCGTCCCATTAGTCTTACATCAATCATAGGAAAGCTACTAGAGTCAATTATTGCTAGTAAAATTAGAAACCACTTAGATACATTTAATTTAATAAATTCTTCTCAGCATGGATTCACTCAGGGACGTTCTTGCCTTACTAATTTGCTTAGTTTTTTCTCAGAGGTATATGAAGCAGTATATAATGACAAGTCATATGATATAATATATTTAGATTTCAGTAAAGCTTTCGACAGAGTCCCCCATGAGAGATTGATGAGAAAGGTTGAGGCGCATGGAATAGGTGGGGCGTTGTTGGGATGGATTAGGTCATGGCTAATTGGTAGGAAGCAGAGAGTCAGCATAAATGGTACGAAGTCAGAATTTAGTGGGATTTACAAAGGGGACATGACAAATGTACTAAAGCTCAGTGATAGCGAAAGAACTCGTACCAATGGTTTCAAATTAGATAAATTTCGTTTCAGAAAAGATATAGACAAATATTGGTTTGGTAACAGAGTTGTAGATGGGTGGAATGGACTACCAAGTGCTATAGTGGGATTAAAAACGATAGGGAGCTTTAAGATAAAATTGGATAAGCATATGGACGAGAAGGGTTGGGTGTGAATGGGGATCAGCAGGATAGGGCCAATCAGCGCTCTGCAGACCCCCGTAATCCTGCGTTAATCTCTAACCGTTTTGGTAAGATGATCCTCAGGGTATTAGAGTGTTGAGCCTATAATTGGGCTTTGTAATTGGGGTTGTGTGGGACACAATTGGGAGCCAATCGGCTTTCTGCAGACTCCCATTTTCTTATGTTCTTATGTTCTTATATCTTTCATATCCAGTTTGCACTTGAAATTGTCTACCGTTTCTGAGCTAATCACTGCACTAGGCAATCTATTCCACACTTCTACACCTCTGTTCCCAAACCAGTGCTTACCTAGATATTTTATAAAGCGGAACTTACCCAATTCGAAGCCCTTTGAACGGATTATCTCGCCGTTATTAAGCTTTAACCCTCTCACGTTCTTGACGCAATTTTGAGCCTATTGGGGATACTTTAAAGCCTTTGTTACCATCAGGGGTATTTAGAAACCTTTAGTTTAGTTACTTTAACCTCTGCAGTTGTCTTTGAGTTAGCTGTGGGCAGAAAACTAATTTTGGAGAAGTATTTATAAGAGTGAGAGAACTCTATTTCTTATTGTTAATTTGGCAACCTCTGCGTCATATGGTCGTGAGAGGGTTAATATCTCTCCCTTATTGATACCTTTCATCCACTTAAACACCTATCATATTATCTCCTCTTCATCTTCGTCTTTCTAGCGATATGTACACACACTAAATCTAAACTTATCTAACTTGAAACCATTTGAGAGGGTTATGTCGCCGTTCTTTAGCTTTAATACCTCATCTATATCACCCTTATTTATATTATATATACTGTATATATATATTTATATATATATATATATATATATATATACAATAGGTGAAGCAGTAAGACAAATTAGAGTATTAGTGAGTGGGAGGAGTATAATCTGTAATTAGAGGACCGCCTTGGTCCCTTAATTACAATATTTACTCCTCCCACTCCATAGTAGGCTACAGGTACTTCTTTTCCTTGGTCATACAATTTCTAGTTTTAACTGGATTTTTAATATTGGTTACTATCGTACAAGGCATAAGTAGCCTATCTCTCATAATGTACAAATTATATACCCGTATATATATATAATTATATATATATATATATATATATATATATATATATATATATATATATATATATATAGCTTCATATGGCTATCAAATATTCCCGAGAGAGAGAGAGAGAGAATAATATGTGAATAGTAGATACATTATTGCCTGTTGTATAACATAACTGTAGCGATTTATCGACTCATACGCTATGTCAGACTAGTATATAGCTGACGCACGGTACATTATCATCTGAGGGGAAGTGTGGATATTACGATATGATGTGAAATAGCCTTAAATAGTCAATAAGAATACCGTGATAGTAGGCTAGACATAGACCATTTACTCTGTTTTAAATAATCGTTTAATGATTGTCCATTTTTAACTGACGATAAATTGAAGCATTTAGTAACTAATTTATCTCGGATTACTGATTTTTCCGCCCTCAGACCATTCCGACTGGAAGATCCCACCCGCTTAGCTAGGTCGGGTGGGACGGTCTAATCTTAGAAGGCGGAATCAGCCAAGGAAGGATGATAGTTTGGCTCTTCCCGCCCACAACATTCGGGCGGAAAGGACCTAGCTAAGCTGGCGGGATCTTCTAGTCGGAATGGTATGTGGGCGGAATAGTCAGTAATCCCTCACTGTGTAGGTTGGGAGACACCACCGGTGGTGTCCCCCAGCCTACACAATGAGGCTGGGCTGCGTGACACGTTCACTACCAGTGGTGTCTCCCAGCCCAGCTTCACTGGATAGGCTGGGGGACACCAAGGTTAAGAGATAGATCTATCTATCTATCGATTTATTGATAGATCTATCTATCCATCTATCGATTTTTTGTTCTATGTGGATGAGGGAGACAAAAGGCAGAACTGCCTGTGACGAGTGCCTCACCTAGAGTTGAAAGAGTGACAGGGCCAACATCAAGGAATGTTCGAGCCAAAAATGCCGTGGTACACGGAGTTTGAAGCAATTTAAGTCATAGGATGAGGGGAAGATGGATTCAGGGAGAGAGTTTCAGAGCTCAGCTGTTGAATAGAAGAAAGTTTGGGAATATCGTTTCTATCTATCTATCTATATATTCATCTATCGATATATCTACTGTATATATGTATCGATATATATATATATATATATATATATATATATTTATCGATCTATCTATCTATCGAAGAATGACAAAAATTATCCATAATATTATAAATCTTCCATATGAAGAAAGTTGAAGAAATTAGGCTTACATTCGCTAGAGAGACGCAAAGTTAGAGGGGATATAAGTAACACCCCGTTCTTAACATTAATCATCAATTACAAACGCCAATGTACTTGAATAAACTAATGAAAGCATATGGCCCTCCCGGGATTCGAACTCGGGACACCACACCCTGAATATAAGCACCTAAACCATTACACCACCAACACAGATTGAGATGTTCAAGTGAGTTAGTGGGATTAATATAGGGGACATAAATGATGTTCAAGTGAGTTAGTGGGATTAATATAGGGGACATAAATGATGTTCAAGTGAGTTAGTGGGATTAATATAGGGGACATAAATGATGTGCTGAAGCTCAGTGATAGCGAGAGAACTCGAACAAATGGTTTCAAATTAGATAAATTTCGTTTCAGAAAAGATATAAGCAAATATTGGTTTGATAACAGAGTTAATTGTAGATAGGTGGAATATGCTACCGAGTTCTATAGTTGGATCAAGAACGATAGGGAGCTTTAAAATAAAATTAGATAGACATATGGACGAGATGGGTTGGGTGTGAGGGGAATCTGCCGGGTGTGGGCCAATCGGCGCTCTGCAGACTCCTGTATTCTTATGTCAACCTCCGACCATTTTGGTGAGTGAGGTCAGTCCTCATAGTATTAGTGAGTTGGACCTACAGTATAATTGGGCCTTATAATTAGGGCTGGGTGTGCCAGGGATCTGCCTTGTGTTAGCGGCTAGCCAATCGTCTTTCTGCCGACTCCCGTTTTTTTATGTTCTTATGTTCTTATCTATCTATCTATCTATCGATAGATCTTTTTTTATTTATTTATTTGTGAGTGAGGGAGACAAAAGGCAGAACTGCCTGTGGCGAGTGCCTCCCCCATAGTTGAAAGAATGACAGGACCAATATCAAGGGACGTTCGAGCCAAAATGGCTATCATAGGAAGAGGGAAAGACTGATTCTGGAAAAGAGTTCCAGAGCTTAGCTGTTGAATAGAAAAATGATTGAAAATAACGTTTCACTCTTGGATTGGAGATTTGCACAGAGTAGGGGTGGGATTGAGTTAAAAACACGGATGCTAAGTGATCTACGAAGAGGGGGTGTTATACCAAGACCATCGCGATAGATATATCGCTAGATATATCGCTAGATATATCTATAGATATATCTGGCTATCGATCCATAGATCTATCTACTGTATATCTATCTATATATATATATATCTATCTATCGATCTGTCTCTATCTATCGATATATTTCTTTATCTATCTATTGATAAATGTATCTATTTATCGATAGATAGATAAATATATCTATCTATCGAGAGTATTTATCTATCTATCGATCTATATATTTATCTCTCTATCGATCTAATTAGCTATCAATAAATCTATCTACCTATCTATCTATTGTCGGACGCCTTACTCCCCTTAGGAGGGTGGCCATACACAGAATTCCCCCAAGCGGACCTATTCCCTGTGAGAGGGACAACCCAAGCCAGTTTAGTGAAGGACTTACAGGATTGACCACTCACTTTAGGATCCGTCCGACTCCGAGGCCCTCTGTGTATCTTGTTAGCACTATTTTTCTACAGTGGTGTTCGGCTAATCCATCCACTAACCTGCCTTACCCTTAGGTAAGCAGTACGGATTTGTATCAGGTTTACTCCCCTAGACAGGTTGCCAACCAAGGCTGACGAGTCCCATCCACCCGGATTTGTATAAGGTTGTCTCCCCTAGATGAGTTGCCGACCAAGGCTAACGAGTCCCATCCACCCGGATGGGACATATCTATCGATATGTTTATCTATCCAGAGATCTATCTGTTTATCAATTGATCTATCTATCCATCTATCGATTGATTCATCTTTCTATCTATTGATAGATAGATCTATCTATCTATCGATAGGACTATATATCTATCTATTGATAGGACTATCTATCTATCGATAGATAGATCTATCAATATTTCTGTTTCTATCGAAAGATCTGTTGATAGATAGATCGATCAATACAAAAATCGATAGATAGATAGATTGATCGATCGAAAAATATGGATATATTCAGATATATAGATTTACATAGATAGATAGATAGATAGATAGACAAGTTAATATACAAGTTGGTGTTCAGCATATTTAACATCGATGTCCACAGGTAAGAACAATAGGTAGATCACATAATTACCTATTTAATCTATGTCAAAGTAAAGGGTTGGAAAGGTGACATGGGGCGCATAATGGCACATTCAATTAACACAAATTTAAATAATTAAAAGCAGTATACTAACCGGAATGTTATATGCCATCTAAGATGATGCCAGTGTTTTCGGGGGCTGTTGAATGATTGATGCTTATATGCTTGCTTTTTGCGGGCGAACTTTTATAATTTTGTATTCTTCCCCCTGTCACCCCCAAGCCAGATAAGAGATGGAGAGAGTAGATAGAAAAAACTGCTGGGTAACATGGCAGTGATTGGCAAAATCACGAAATTCGTGGAAAAGGTTAAGTGAGGACTTTGTGCTTATAATAATTATGTTCTCTGTGATTGTCCAGGGTTCGAATCGCCTGGATGACCACATTGGTTCATTAATTTTATTACCTAATAATATATGGTATATATTAAGCAAAAATTATCGGTTTTCAAAAGCTTATTGCGATATTTTCGCTAACATTTGAGCCTAACTACATTTGTCATGTTCCCTTCCAAATCACATTTACCCACTTGATCATAATCTCCTATAAGCCAACTCCTCTTTAACGAATGCAGGCCTAATGTTTTACATTGTTCTCAATATGGAACATTTCTATCATGTGTAAGGTCCTAGGGCTTACATATGATGGACCTCTCGCATTATATGTGGGAGAGGAAATTGATATTGCTTAAGGAAATTGACAGACTAAAACCTCAAAAATCGCCTGGTCCCGATGAGGTATATGCTAGAGTATTAAAAGAATGCAGAGATGAGTTAAGTTACCCATTAACATTTCTTTTTAACAATTCATTAGAAACAGGTATAGTTCCAGAAGCTTGGAAGCTTGCAAATGTAGTTCCGATTTTCAAAAAAGGTGATAAATCAATAGCATCCAATTACCGTCCCATTAGTCTCACCTCAATCATAGGAAAGCTACTAGAGTCAATTATTGCTAGGAAAATGAGAAACCACTTAGAAATATTTAACTTAATCAATTCTTCTCAGCATGGATTCACTCAGGGACGTTCTTGCCTTACTAATTTGCTTAGTTTTTTCTCAGAGGTATATGAAGCAGTAGATAATGACAAGTCATAATATGATATTATATATTTAGATTTCAGTAAAGCTTTCGACAGAGTCCCCCATGAGAGATTGATGAGAAGGTTTGAGGCACATGGAATAGGTGGGGCGTTGTTAGAATGGATTAGGTCATGGCTAATTGGTAGGAAGCAGAGAGTCAGCATAAATGGTACTAAGTCAGAATGGGGATCAGTCAAGAGTGGTGTCCCCCAGGGATCTGTATTAGGTCCTCTGTTGTTTATTATATACATAAATGACCTTGATTTAGGTATAACTAGTAGGATAAGTAAATTTGCAGACGATACCAAAATGGGGAGAAAAATTTATTCAGTTGGAGATATAGAGTGCCTCCAAAGGGATCTAGATACCTTACACGAATGGTCATTAAAATGGCAGATGAAGTTTAACATTGACAAATGCAAGGTATTAAAGATAGGGAAGATGCATACAAATTTTAAATATAAACTAGCTAATATGGAATTAGAAAACTCAGACTGTGAGAAAGATCTAGGTGTGTTTGCTAGCAATGATTTGAAGCCTAGAAAACAATGTATAAATGTATAAAAAAAACTTGAATAGGAGAAATAACAGAAAATGATTTAGAAATGTGCAGTACATTAAATAGTCAGTTTCTGTCCGTTTTCACTAATGAAAATTTGGCACAGATTCCAGAAGTCAATATGGTATATAGTGATAGTATAGAAAATATGATAAGTACAGTTAGTATAAGTAGAAATGATGTGCTTAAGAAAATTGACAGACTGAAACCTCAAAAATCGCCTGGTCCTGACGAGGTATATGCTAGAGTATAAAAATAATGCAGAGATGAGTTAAGTAGCCCATTAGCATTTTTATTTAACAAGTCATTAGAGACAGGTTTAGTTCCAGAAGCTTGGAAGCTTGCAAATGTAGTTCCGATCTTCAAAAAAGGTGATAAATCGATAGCATCCAATTACCGTCCCATTAGTCTCACATCAATCATAGGAAAGTTGCTAGAGTCTATTATTGCTAGGAAAATTAGAAGCCACTTAGTAAAATTTAACTTAATAAATTCTTCTCAGCATGGATTCACTCAGGGACGTTCTTGCCTTACTAATTTGCTTAGCTTTTTCTCAGAGGTATATGAAGCAGTAGATAATGACAAGCCATATGATATTATATATTTAGATTTCAGTAAAGCTTTCGACAGAGTCCCTCATGAGAGATTGATGAGAAAGGTTGAGGCACATGGAATAGGAGGGTCGTTGTTGGGATGGATTAGGTCATGGCTAATTGGTAGGAAACAGAGAGTCAGCATAATGGTACCAAGTCAGACTGGGGAGCAGTCAAAAGTGGTGTCCCCCAGGGATCGGTATTAGGTCCCCTGTTGTTTCTTATATACATAAATGACCTAGATTTAGGTATAACTAGTAGGATAAGTAAATTCGCAGACGATACTAAAATGGGGAGATCAATGGATTCAGATAGCGATATAGAGTGCCTCCAATGGGATCTAGATACCTTACATGAATGGTCAGTAAATTGGCAGATGAAGTTTAACATTGGCAAATGCAAGGTATTAAAGATAGGGAAGATGCAAACAAATGTTAAATATAAACTAGCTAATTTAGAATTAGAAAATTCAGACTGCGAGAAAGATCTAGGTGTGTTTGTTAGCAATGATTTGAAGCCTAGAAAACAGTGTATAAGCGTTCGTAATAAGGCAAACAGGATTCTCGGGTTCATCTCTAGGAGTGTGAGTAACAGAACGGCTGATGTTATCTTAAAACTTTACTTGTCATTAGTGAGACCCCATATGGATTATGCTGTCAAATTTTGGTGTCCTTATTACAGAATGGACATAGATTCATTGGAGAGAGTTCAGCGTAGAATGACAAAAATGATCCATAATATTAGAAATCTTCCGTATGAAGAAAGGTTGAAGAAATTAGGTTTACATTCGTTAGAGAGACGCAGAGTTAGAGGGGATATGATAGAGGTGTTCAAGTGGATTAGTGGGATTAACAAAGGGGACATGACAAATGTACTAAACCTCAGTGATAGCGAAAGAACTAATGGTCTCAAATTAGATAAATTTCGTTTCAGAAAAGATATAGGCAAATATTGGTTTGGTAACAGAGTTGTAGATGGGTGGAATGGACTACCAAGTGCTATAGTGGGATTAAAAACGATAGGGAGCTTTAAGATAAAATTGGATAAGCATATGGACGAGAAGGGTGGGGAGTGAAGGGGGATCAGCCGGGTTGGGCCAATCAGCGTTCTGCAGACCCCAGTAAATCCTGCGTTAATCTCTAACCGTTTTGGTAAGATGATCCTCAGGGTATTAGAGTGTTGAGCCTATAATTGGGCTTTGTAATTGGGGTTGTGTGGGACAGGGATCTGCCTTGCTTAGGCCAATCGGCTTTCTGCAGACTCCCATTTTCTTATGTTCTTATAAGCGTTCGTAACAAGGCAGACAGGATTCTCGGGTTCATATCTAGGAGTGTGAGTAACAGAACTGCTGATGTTATCTTAAAACTGTACTTGTCATTAGTGAGACCCCATATGGATTATGCTGTTCAATTGTGGTGTCCTTATTACAGAATGGACATAGATTCATTGGAGAGAGTACAACGTAGAATGACAAAAATTATCCATAATATTAGAAATCTTCCGTATGAAGAAAGGTTGAAGAAATTAGGCTTACATTCGTTAGAGAGATGCAGAGTTAGAGGTGACATGATAGACGTATTCAAGTGGGTTAGTGGCATTAATAAAGGAGACATGAAAAATGTACTAATGCTCAGTGATAGCGAAATAACTCGTACCAATGGTTTCAAATTAGATAAATTTCGTTTCAGAAAAGATATAGGCAAATATTGGTTTGGTAACAGAGTTGTAGATGGGTGGAATAGGCTACCAAGTGATATAGTGGGATCAAGAACGATAGGGAGCTTTAAGATAAAATTATATAGGCATATGGACGAGATGGGTTGGGTGTGAGGGGGATCTACCAGGTGTGGGCCAATCGGCGCTCAGCAGACCCTCGTAATCTTGTGTTATTCTCTGACCGTTTTGGTGGGGTCAGTACTCAAGGTATTATTGAGATAAGAACATAAGAACATAAGAAAATGGGAGTCTGCAAAAAGCCGATCGGCCCACACATGGCAGATCCCTGTTACACCCAACCCCAATTACATAACACCGTAAGGTCATAAGATCGCGGGAAACTGCATATACCTGCCTGACCTCAGTACCTGCCTGACCTTTGCTGAGTGAGGACCTGTCCCTAGTGACTCCCAGTGAATTATCTTTGCCCATAGTGTGGTGATAGTGTTAACGCTTTCTTAAAATGGCTGGTGTTGACGAGATTGCTACCTCCTCTCACATTCTCCAGCTTTGTCTTGCTTTGCAAGAAAGGCTGGAGAATGTGGAGATAGAGGTGCAGTCTCTCAAAGACGAGAATTTGGCCTTAAAGCTGACTTTGACTGATAAGAAAAGTGAGGATAGTGCAACTGCTGTTAGGGATCGTGATGCTCCCTGGACAGTTGTTCCAACAAGTGCAACAACCTGCAAATTTCTACGGCGGCCAGTTGCCCTCAGCAACAAGTTCATCACCTTAGATGACGAATGTGATGGTGAGGTTGCGAGTGCTTCCTTCGGCGAGGAAACCAGGAGAAAGGTAAGTAAGTTGCCTCCAAACAGGGAATGCTGTGACTGCTGCCCCCCCAGGAGTACCTTCAACTGCTGCCCCAGGAGTTCCTGCCGCTGCCGCAGCTGCTACCAAGTCATCGACAAGGAGAGGCAAGTCCTTCTCAATTGTTGGGGACTCCATGGTCAGACACTTAGCTAGGTCCACCTGTACTGATATTAGGAAGCTTGTCTGTCTGCCTGGTGCCGGGGTTGGGAAGGTGTTAGAGGAAATTGATTACATCATGAAATATATTGGAGATAGCCCCATTATCTTTCTCAGTACAGGGAGCAATGATGTTGGTAAAGGTAGGACGGAAGTACTGCTTCGGCAGTACAGGGAGGTGTTAGATAAAGTTAGGAGGAAGGGAGGCATACCTGTAGTACACAGTATCTTACCACGGAGAGGGGTCAGCAAGGAATGGTCATCTAAGGCAATTGGTATCAATTGTCGGCTGGAAAAATACTGTAATGCAAATGCAATACCATTCCTTGATAACTGGACCCGTTTCTATGGTAAAAATCAGTTGTACGCACAGGACGGGGTTCATCTTTCTCGGCTAGGGGTGGCAAATTTAGCTAGGTCAATAGATAGGATTGTCGCGGGGTTTCGCTGAAAATAAAGCCTGAGAATATGAGTAAGAATAATTGTCTAGATAGGGTAAATTGCCGTACTGGTACATCAGATAGGAATAGAAAATATCAGTCACAGGATTTTAATTGCACTGCTAGTAGAAATATTGAAGGTGTAACAGAAGATGGGAATTCAGTTAGAAATAAAGGTAAATCCGATACCAGTATAATAAATTAATTGCGATTATATTATACAAACTGTAGGAGTTTATGTAACAAAATGGATGAACTTAGAGCACTTGTTAGCAACGAAAATATAGACATTATAGCACTGACTGAAACATGGATTAATACAGAATCAAGATTTTTTTTAGCAGAATTCCATATACCAGGATATAGTTTGTTTAAACGCGACCGAACAAGTAGGAGGGGCGGCGGAATAGCAGTGTTTGTCAGGAGTTCTTTAAAAAGCTGTATTAAATCAGGTATTAGACTAAATACTGATAACGAAAGTGTTCGGGTAGAGGTTAGCGAAGGTAGTGAGACCATAATTTTTGGAGTTATTTATAAACCACCAAATATGAGTAGAAACGAAGCTACAGCTTTATGGCAGGAAGTGAAAATAGCATCAAGGTTTAGCAATGTGTGTATTATGGGGGATTTTAATTTTCCGAATATTGATTGGCAGCATCAAATCGGCGACTCAGATTCAAAAGAGTTTATTGAGGCGGTACATGATAGTTTTTATTTCAATTCATAGAGTCGCCTACTAGAGGTAATAATATCCTCGATTTAGTTCTCAGTAATAATGAACAAATGATAAATAATGTAGAGATAGGAGACCAACTAGGAAATAGTGATCATAAATCAATTTATTTTAACATACAATGGACAGGAAAGGCTAAAGAGAATACGACACTTATCCCAGATTTCAGAAAAGCCAATTATGGTGGATTAAGAAAAGCCTTAAGAGTCGATCCTATGGTTAAAATATTAAGTGGACCCAGGTGCGCTAATGAACATACTCTCTCTCAGATACCTGTCTTAACTCAGGATAATTTGACAGCTACATATAATAATTTTATTTCTTCACTCCACAATGCGCAAAATAAATATATCCCCAAAATAAATTTTAGATCAACACAGAACCAACCCAAATTGATGAATAATAGACTATTAGACCTTCTAGGAAAAAAGAGAGGAATATATCGAAAAATTAAGAAAGGCGAAATTCACCTACTTGCTTACTATCAGAATCTATCAAGAGAGGTTAAAAAAGGTATAAGGACAGACAAAAGAAATTATGAAATCAGGATAGCCAATGACAAAAAATAACCCTAAGGCTTTTTACCAGCTATATAAATCTAAATTAGAGATAGAATAGGCCCCCTTAAAACTTCGATAGGAGAAATGACAGAAAATGATTTAGAAATGTGCAGTACATTAAATAATCAGTTTCTATCCGTTTTCACTAATGAAAATTTGGCACAGATTCCAGAAATCCGTAAGGTATATAGCGATAGTATAGAAAATAGGTTAAGTACGGTTACTATAAGTAGAAATGATGTGCTTAAGGAAATTGACAGACTGAAACCTCAGAAATCGCCTGGTCCCGATGAGGTACATGCCAGAGTATTAAAAGTATGTAGAGATGAGTTAAGTTACCCATTAACATTTCTTTTTAACAATTCATTAGAAACAGGTATAGTTCCAGAAGCTTGGAAGCTTGCAAATGTAGTTCCGATTTTCAAAAAAGGTGATAAATCAATAGCATCCAATTACCGTCCCATTAGTCTCACTTCAATCATAGGAAAGCTACTAGAGTCAATTATTGCTAGGAAAATGAGAAACCACTTAGAAACATTTAACTTAATCAATTCTTCTCAGCATGGATTCACTCAGGGACGTTCTTGCCTTACTAATTTGCTTAGTTTTTCTCAGAGGTATATGAAGCAGTAGATAATGACAAGGCATACGATATAATATATTTAGATTTCAGTAAAGCGTTCGACAGAGTCCCTCATGAGAGATTGATGAGAAAGGTTGAGGCACATGGAATAGGTGGGGCGTTGTTGGGATGGATTAGGTCATGGCTAATTGGTAGGAAACAGAGAGTCATCATAAATGGTACCAAGTCAGAGTGGGGAGCAGTCAAAAGTGGTGTCCCCCAGGGATCGGTATTAGGTCCCCTGTTGTTTCTTATATACATAAATGACCTAGATTTAGGTATAACTAGTAGGATAAGTAAATTCGCAGCCGATACTAAAATGGGGAGATCAATTGATTCAGATAGCGATATAGAGTGCCTCCAAAGGGATCTAGATACCTTACATGAATGGTCAGTAAATTGGCAGATGAAGTTTAACATTGACAAATGCAAGGTATTAAAGATAGGGAAGATGCAAACAAATGTTAAATATAAACTAGCTAATTTAGAATTAGAAAATTCAGACTGCGAGAAAGATCTAGGTGTGTTTGTTAGCAATGATTTGAAGCCTAGAAAACAGTGTATAGGCGTTCGTAATAAGGCAAACAGGATTCTCGGGTTCATCTCTAGGAGTGTGAGTAACAGAACTGCTGATGTTATCTTAAAACTTTACTTGTCATTAGTGAGACCCCATATGGATTATGCTGTCCAATTTTGGTGTCCTTATTACAGAATGGACATAGATTCATTGGAGAGAGTACAGCGTAGAATGACAAAAATGATCCATAATATTAGAAATCTTCCGTATGAAGAAAGGTTGAAGAAATTAGGTTTACATTCGTTAGAGAGACGCAGAGTTAGAGGGGATATGATAGAGGTGTTCAAGTGGGTTAGTGGGATTAACAAAGGGGACATGACAAATGTACTAAAGCTCAGTGATAGCGAAAGAACTCGTACCAATGGTTTCAAATTAGATAAATTTCGTTTCAGAAAAGATATAGGCAAATATTGGTTTGGTAACAGAGTTGTAGATGGGTGGAATGGACTACCAAGTGCTATAGTGGGATCTAAAACTGTAGGGAGCTTTAAGATAAAATTGGATAAGCATATGGACGAGAAGGGTTGGGTGTGAAGGGGGATCAGCCGGGTTGGGCCAATCAGCACTCTGCAGACCCCATAATCCTGCGTTAATCTCTAACCGTTTTGGTAAGATGATCCTCAGGGTATTAGAGTGTTGAGCCTATAATTGGGCTTTGTAATTGATTTGGGATTGTGTGGGACAGGGATCTGCCTTGCTTAGGCCAATCGGCTTTCTGCAGACTCCCATTTTCTTATGTTCTTATATGGCCATGCGGCCCACATGAAGCAGCTCCCATTCACACCCAGCCCATATCACCCATATGGGAATCCAACTTATGCTTAAAGCTTTCAACTGTTTCAGAGCTAATTACTGTTCTGGGCAGTGCATTTCACATATTAACAACTCTATTTCCAAACCAGTGCTTTCCTATATCTTTCCTAAATCTAAACTTATCTAACTGGAAACCATTTGAGCGGGTTATGTCGCCATTCTTTAGCTTTAATACCTCATCTATATCGCCCTTATTTAAACCTTTTATCCATTTAAATACCTCTATCATGTCTCCCCTACATCTTCGTCTCTCTAGTGAGTGCAGGCCTAAGACTTTCAACCTCTCCTCATACGATAAATTTCTAATATTATGTATCTTTTTGGTCATTCTTCTTTGGACTGCCTCTAAAGGGTCGATATCCATTATATAATTAGGGCACCAAAATTTAACAGCATAGTCTAAATGGGGTCTTACTAGAGCTAAGTATAGTTTTAAGAAAACTTCAGCAGTCCTGTTGCTAACACTCCTAGATATGAATCATAGAATTCTATTTGCCATATTCCTAACACTTATACACTGTTTTCTGGGTTTCAGATCATTACTAACGAGCACCCCCAGATCCTTCTCACACTCTGAGTTATCCAATTCTACATTGTCTAGTTTGTATTTTGCATCTAAATTACGATTTCCAATCCTTAATACCTTACATTTGTCTATATTGAAACTCATCTGCCAATTTATGGACCACTCGTGCAAGTGATCGAGATCATTTTGAAAACATTCCCTGTCGCTAGCTGACTCTATTATCCTACCTATTTTTGTATCATCAGCAAATTTACTGATCCTACTCTTTATGCCTGAGTCAAGATCATTTATGTAGATAATGAAAAGAAGGGGCCCCAAAACCGACCCTTGGGGGACCCCACTTTTAACTAATCCCCAGTCCGATTTTACACCATTTATACTAACTCTCTGTTTCCTACCAGTCAGCCATGACTTAATCCACTTGAGAAGCATCCCCCCAATACCATGTCCTTCTATCTTCCTTAACAGCCTTTCATGTGGAACTTTATCATAGGCCTTACTGAAGTCTAAGTAAACTATATCATATGACTTGTCGTTATCTACCGCTTCATAAACCTCGGAGAAAAAACTGAGTAAATTTTTTAGGCAGGATCGTCCTGGAGTGAAACCATGTTGAGAGGGTTTTATTAACTTGAACATATCTAAGTGATTTCTAATTTTCCTGGCAATAATTGATTCTAGCAATTTCCCTATAATTGATGTGAGACTAATAGGACGGTAATTTGATGCAATGGACTTATCACCTTTTTTAAATATCGGAATTATATTTGCGAGCTTCCATGAATCAGGAACTAAGCCTAAAGCTAGTGAATTATTAAATAGGCTAGTTAATGGGTAACTTAATTCGTCCTTGCATTCTTTTAATACCCTAGCATACACCTCATCTGGACCTGGAGATTTCTGGGGTTTTAGTCTATCTATTTCCTTAATTACTTCGTCACTGGTGACCTGAACTGTGCTTAATATTTCGTCTATACTACCGTTACCGTTGGGTCTATAATTGGGCCTTGTAATTGGGGTTGGGTGTGACAGGGATCTGCCTTGTATGGGCCGATCGGCTTTTTGCAGACTCCCATTTTCTTATGTTCTTATGTTCTTATGTAAATAACACCATAGAGGATTGTATTAGACTAAGTATATGGATTCGTAAGGAAATAATTTGTTCTAGGACCTATTTCAAGTGTTTGATGTTGGACCCAGATAATCTGAAATATTGCATGCAAATTGGGTGTACGGTCGCGCTAATAAATCATGTCCTAGCTGTCATTACGTTTGGCTTGCTCTGTGCTGTATTAATATCTGTCAGATGTTGAATAGGGAGGGTGAATGTAGAAACATGTTTGTATATTTCACTCGATATGAAGAAATGAAGCTTAGATATTGCTGATACCAATTATTGATCAAAACATAATTGGTGCCGGGATATCACTTATTAGCGCGACTGTACACGGCCGTTGCTTTAATCCTCATGTTTCTACTGAAAACACATTACTGTACCTTCGCGTCCTATCCACCGCTACCAATATATATATATATATATATACACACACACACACACACACAGAAAGAGAGCAGTCTGATATTAATGGGGGCTGCTACAAGTAGGTGCTAATTTCCTGGATTACCTTTGGATCTTAAGGTAAAGGTTCCACGTAGGCCAGTATCGAGGCCACCTCCAGTACCAGGCCGCGTCGACCATACTGTGACGTCAGCAAGGTGGACGGACCGCTCTGTCTCCCAAGTCTATAATTACTCTCCCTTTTATATTTTATCAGTTTAGTTTTAACCCTTCCTCCCCGGGTGTCCGTGTGGAAGGACACCACGAAATAAGGGCAGGTGCCCGGGTGTCCTGTTACTAGGCAGTAAGCTTTCAAGCCTATTCAGCTTGGTCTGAACGCCGTGCGTCCGACGCATGTAAACAAAGCCGATCGTTGCGTCACCGCACCTCCGAAAACAATAAGGAGACGTCGGATCAATGTTATTGTTATGACGTCAGACGAAATTAGTGTGTGAAAAGCTCCGATATTGTCAACATCGCGGAAAAATTAGCTCCACTGAAATCGTCATCACAACTGAACCAGTTGACTTAGAGAGCTCTACTCAACGCCAGTCTACAGATTGGAAACCGCACTACGTTTATAAATGCGTGGGAAATTTCTAGCAGTTAAAATTAACAAAAATACGATAGCCTAGGCCTAGACATTTTTCGGCCAGATCGCCCGGGTAGCCCACACTGTCCTTTGGAGATACAGCCCGGGCCTGGAGGGTTAAATTAAAGTACACATAAAAATATATTTATCTTTTACTGTGTACGCAAAATTATATTATTATATATTATGATGCCAATATTATAACAACTTACTTTGGTATTTACTGCAAATTACACTCATACCTTGAAAAAGTATATGTACAAGATGAAAACGTATTACAAGCATATCACTATTACTTTTTCCTATTGGAAAATATAATACAAAATGTTATTATATATTACTATATTTTATACACAACCAATAAAGAGAGCCTTACTGGAGAGCCAATATAAGCGACATCCACTATTATTCGTGAACAAATACACATAAGTAACTAACTAAATGTATTACTATATAAATTAATATAAACATATAATTAATGTATTACTATATAAATTAATATAAACATAATTAATGTAACACACACAAACATATAATTAATGTATTACTATATAAATTAATATAAACATATAATTAATGTAACACACACAAACACACATATAAAGGAATGACCTTTGTACTAGGCCTAATCCAATCTCCGTTCCGGGATTATACTTTTTAAATCCAATTCCCTTACTTAACCACACCTGCAGACACACTCACCTTCACAATCACAATCACACACACACCTGCAGACACACTCACCTTCACAATCACAATCACACACACACCTGCAGACACACTCACCTTCACAATTACAATCACACACACACCTGCAGACACACTCACCTTCACAATCACAATCACACACACACCTGCAGGCACACTCACCTTCACAATCACAATCACACACACACCTGCAGGCACACACACACACACTCACAAACACACACACACACAATACAATAATTATACAATACAGTACACATAGTCTATTTGTCTAGGGTTTGAAACTTTCTCTTCATGCCTACATTCTTATTAGCTCTGGTAGCTGCTGGGATGTTATTTTCTTTAGCACAGTAATTATTTAATATTGCATTTGTAGAAGCATATACCACCATACTTTCTATTTTGTCGGTGTTATGACCATTTTCACACATATCATTAGGGAACAGGAGATCAACATCTGCTAAAGCCGTAACTGTGAGCTGTGTTGCTATATTTCTTTGGCTAGTAGCATTTCGAAAGTCAGGAAGTTGAACAAGTTTGTTAATAACAATAGTTTATACATGACCATGTTGGCTGTCACACTATCTGGGTAAATAAGAGAACCTCTGCTAATTCCAGCAATGTAACTTAGATTTTCAGGGATGTCTTCACCACTATCTGAACACGTAATAATTTCTTTACATGCATTACATTTAATTTTCTTTATCACAGAGTAACAGCAATAGCCAGCTAAATAAACTATCACTGGGATGATGTCTTTACACCTATCAATATCCTCCTTACAAACTTCAACATTCGTATGACATACACCAAAATCAATTTTCTCATCTGTTTTTACTTCTTCATAAATAATGTCTTCAACATTCCTTAACATGGCCTTCTTGTCGAGTATGGGTAAACTTAGTTTTAACACTGACATCATCCCTATCTTCTTTTCACACTCATATACTGTATTTGGCGTACAGAAATATTGTAATTTCCTCCTGCTAACTGCCGATAGTGACCAAATCTTGCTTCCAAATGGTCTGTTTGAAATGTTCCTGTTAGTATGTAATCCATCTTCAGTTCTGTTATGCAATAATTTGTAATTTCTCCAACAGACACACACACACACACACACACACAAGGACACACGCACTCCTCACCACACACACGCGCTACTCACACACATACAGTACACATATATAAAATAAATAAAAAAAAAAAAAAAAAAAAAAGGTCCCACCCCTTTCCCATTCTTAAGTAAGCCATTTTAGATTTACAGAAGAGTGACCATTACTTGCATTACTGCATGTCCACAAACATTTCAGTAATGTAAGCATGTTTCCTTCTATTTTTGTTTTCCCTTTTTTTTTTTTTTTTTTTTTTTTTTTTTTTTTTTTTTTTATTAACCCGTACAGCCCCAGCGACGCGCCTGACGCGTCGGCGATGTATGTAACGCACAGCCCCAGAGACGCGCCTGGCGCGTCACCCTAATTGCGCCGACCGTAACCTCAGGTGTAGCCACTCAAGAGGGCTCAGATTTGTATGGGAACTGTGTACGTATCCCACGCAACCGTGCCGATGGTTGAAACTCTCAAAGTCCACGTGCGTGCGCGCGAGCGCGCAAAAACCTGTTTTTTTTGGGATAATTGCCTTCAATTTTTTACTCTTATAAAATCCGTTTTCGGGGGCTCTGTAGGACCATTTTTTAAGCTTTTTGAGCGGTTTTTCGTGGTTTTTCCTTCATTCCTAACCCATTCGCTATTGTTTCTGGAATAAAACCATTTTTTGAAAACCGGCCGGGTTCTGGTGCGCAAACATTACAAAACTAGCCGGGGCTCCACGGGTTAAGGTGACAGTTACAAAGTGGTGTACAATCTATCTTATTCTAGTTACATTGTAGTTTATCTTATTGTACCAGTACCTCCCTACAATCAACCTAGTTGTTCCCCAATTCGTCCCTCCGCCACGACCATTTCAAAGTCCAAGTCTCTCACTCTTGTCCTCTGTAGCGGGGAGGACCTTGTACCCCTGAGACATAGGAGTGCAGATCTGAGAAGAGAGAAAGAGAGCCGGCATCTCATCCAAGTTATGACTTGGCTTCTATGCTGGCGCTTTTTCTCCGATATTTGTTCAGCTAATCTGGCATAGAAGACACTTGCAGAAGGTCCCATACCTCCCGACGATGAGAAGACCAGAGGAGTACAGCTTCCTTGATCCCTGTTCAAAATTCTTTCTTCATAAGCGCGTTTTTTCTCACTTTCGTTTCTCAAGTATGCCGCCTTGTGTCCTCGCTCATGATATGTTTGTGCTCTTGGGTTGAAGATTCTGATGTCGAAAAAAGCCCGTTGTCCCCTCGTCCAAAAACCTCGAGCACTTACGTCCACTCTTGCTTCATTTGAAGTATTTGCAGTATTGTGGGCCAAGCGCTGTCCGTCCATAGGCAGAAGTTCCGGTTCGATTCTGACATCATGGAACACCTCGTCCAGCATTTGTGCAGTGATGTCTCGTACTTCATCATGCCGGATACAGATGAATCCTCCTTTCTTCCAGGTCATACAGTGGTCTGGGTTGTTTATTTCACCGCATGCACATTTCAGCGGCAGGTTCGAAACTGGCCACCCATACCTCAAGGCTACGGCATCATTGAATTCTTGTTTATTTAAGCTGAAGCCTTTCTCCTTTATTGGTAATGATGGGAGCCAATTTTAATTTGTTCTAGGCTATGTTTCTGTCTCTCTTCTCTGCTCTTTGTAATTTCCTGTCTTGCATTTCGTTGTTCCTCTTCGTCCACCTCATCATTTTCATTTTGCTCCCGTATTTTTTCTGTCAGAGACGTAGTAAGTTTAAGGGAATTTTGGTACTCATGTAGTGCCGCCTCCACTGGGTTTATGATCCCCATACCTCCGAACCTTGGCGGAAGAGCTAATAGATCTCTTAGCTCTTGCGTGATGCCTTCCATCTCTGTTAAGGCCGGTATGAATGTTCCTCTGATTGCTCCTTCCAGTGGTTGGAGCATCTGTCTAATGCCAGGCACTGTTCTCATAAGAAAGGTCCATCTGTGCTTAACACCATATGTGAAGGCAGTATATGCAGCATGTGGTTCAGATTTCGCAATGTCTGCCAGGGTTTTCACTTCCTTTACCCACTCCGCTACCTTTTTTCGCACATAGTCTCTCTTGCATTCTTCTGTGCCTATTACTGCTCCCAAATGGCGTTGACCCTCCTTTGTAATCTTCACTCCTGTCCCATCAAAAGTCCGCACCGCTTCTTCATACTTGTTTTCTTTCACTATTAGTACAGATTTACTAGCATTCGGATGGTACCCAATGACTTCGCCTACCGATTGTACTCTCCGTCACCATTCTTTGAGATCCCCTATTTTTCCTGCACCTGTGAGGTCATCTGCATACGCCACTTGTTTCACTCGGGTTACCTACACACACACACACCCTCACGCACTCACTCTCACTCTGTTTTTAACTATCTATAGTATCGATATATTTAACTATATCTATCTATCAATCTATCTTTTTAACTATCTATAGTATCTATATATTTAACTACTGTATATCTATCTATCAATCTATCTATATATCCTCCTTACAAACTTCAACATTCGTATGACATAAACCAAAATTAATTTCCTCATCTGTTTTCACTTCTTCATAGTTAATTTCTTCAATATTCCTTAAAATGACCTTATTGTCGAGTATGGGTAAACATAGTTTTAATATAGGCTACTTATAAAGTATTTAGAAGGGGGAAATAATTTGGAAACATGGCGCGATCTTCCCCATATCTCACTCAAATCAGTACCTGCCTGACCTTTGCTGAGTGAGGACCTGTCCCTAGTGACTCCCAGTGAATTATCTTTGCCCATAGTGTGGTGATAGTGTTAACACTTTCTTAAAATGGCTGGTGTTGACGAGATTGCTACCTCCTCTCATATTCTCCAGCTTTGTCTTGCTTTGCAAGAAAGGATGGATAGTGTGGAGAGAGAGGTGCAGTCTCTCAAAGACGAGAATTTAGCCTTAAAGCTAACTTTGGCTGACAAGTAAAGTTAAGACAGTGCAACTGCTGTTAGGGATCGTGATGCTCCATGGACAGTTGTTCCAACAAGTGCAACAACCTGCAAATTTCTACGGCAGCCAGTTGCCCTCAGCAACAAGTGCATCACCTTAGATGACGAATGTGATGGTGAGGCTGCGAGTGCTTCCTTCGGCGAGGAAACCAGGAGAAAGGTAAGTAAGTTGCCTCCAAACACAGGGAATGCTGTGACTGCTGCCCTCCCAGGAGTACCTTCAACTGCTGCCCCAGGAGTTCCTGCCGCTGCCACAGCTGCTACCAAGTCATCGACAAGGAGAGGGAAGTCCTTCTCAATTGTTGGGGACTCCATGGTCAGACACTTAGCTAGGTCCACCTGTACTGATATTAGGAAGCTTGTCTGTCTGCCTGGTGCCGGGGTTGGGAAGGTGTTAGAGGAAATTGATTACATCATGAAAGCTATTGGAGATAGCCCCATTATCTGTCTCAGTACAGGGAGCAATGATGTTGGTAAAGGTAGGACGGAAGTACTGCTTCGGCAGTACAGGGAGGTGTTATATAAAGTTAGGAGGAAGGGAGGCATACCTGTAGTACACAGTATCTTGCCACGGAGAGGGGTCAGCAAGGAATGGTCCTCTAGGGCAATTGGTATCAATTAGCGGCTGGAAAAATACTGCAATGCAAATGCAATACCATTCCTTGATAACTGGACCCGTTTCTATGGTAAAAATCAGTTGTACGCACAGGACGGGGTTTATCTTTCTCGGCTAGGGGTGGCAAATTTAGCTAGGTCAATAGATAGGATTGTCGCGGGGTTTCGCTGAAAATAAAGCCTGAGAATATGAGTAAGAATAATTGTCTAGATAGGGTAAATTGCCATACTGGTACATCAGATAGGAATAGAAAATTTCAGTCACAGGATTTTAATTGTACTGCTAGTAGAAATATTGAAGGTGTAACAGAAGATGGGAATTCAGTTAGAAATAAAGGTAAATCCGATACCAGTAAAATAAATTAATTGCGATTATATTATACAAACTGTAGGAGTTTATGTAACAAAATGGATGAACTTAGAGCACTTGTTAGCAACGAAAATATAGACATTATAGCACTGACTGAAACATGGATTAATACAGAATCAAGATTTTTTTTAGCAGAATTCCATATACCAGGATATAGTTTGTTTAAACGCGACCGAACAAGTAGGAGGGGCGGCGGAATAGCAGTGTTTGTCAGGAGTTCTTTAAAAAGCTGTATTAAATCAGGTATTAGACTAAATACTGATAACGAAAGTGTTTGGGTAGAGGTTAGCGAAGGTAGTGAGACCATAATTATTGGAGTTATTTTTAATGACCACCAAATATGAGTAGAAACGATGGTACAGCTTTATGGCAGGAAGTGAAAATAGCATCAAGGTTTAGCAATGTGTGTATTATGGGGGATTTTATTTTCCGAATATTGATTGGCAGCATCAAATCAGCGACTTAGATTCAAAAGAGTTTATTGAGGCGGTACAGGATAGTTTTTTTATTTCAATTCATAGACTCGCCTACTAGAGGTAATAATATCCTCGATTTAGTTCTCAGTAATAATGAACAAATTATAAATAATGTAGAGATAGGAGACCAACTAGGAAATAGTGATCATAAATCAATTTATTTTAACATACAATGGACAGGAAAGGCTAAAGAGAATACGACACTTATCCCAGATTTCAGAAAAGCCAATTGTGGTGGATTAAGAAAAGCCTTAAGAGTCGATCCTATGGTTAAACTATTAAGTGGACCCAGGTGCGCTAATGAACATACTCTCTCTCAGATACCTGTCTTAACTCAGGATAATTTGACAGCTACATATAATAATTTTATTTCTTCACTCCACAATGCGCAAAATAAATATATCCCCAAAAGAAAATTTAGATCAACACAGAACCAACCCAAATGGATGAATAATAGACTATTAGACCTTCTAGGAAAAAAGAGAGGAATATATCGAAAAATTAAGAAAGGCGAAATTCACCTACTTGCTTACTATCAGAATCTATCAAGAGAGGTTAAAAAATGTATAAGGACAGACAAAAGACATTATGAAATCAGGATAGCCAATGACTCAAAATATAACCCTAAGGCTTTTTACCAGCTATATAAATCTAAACTTAGAGATAAAATAGGCCCCCTTAAAACTTCGATAGGAGAAATGACAGAAAATTATTTAGAAATGTGCAGTACATTAAATAGTCAGTTTCTATCCGTTTTCACTAATGAAAATTTGGCACAGATTCCAGAAGTCCGTAAGGTATATAGCGATAGTATAGAAAATAGGTTAAGTACGGTTACTATAAGTAGAAAAGATGTGCTTAACCCGTAAACGGCGGTAAAGCTCATAAGAGGTTTTACTGGGCGACGGCGGCAAAGCTCTTAAGATGGCGGTTTTCAAACACGCACCAAAACCGCGGGCTTTAACCCAGGCTGCTGAAAATTGGTGCGCGAGTAGTACTACATGGCACCTCTCACCACCACCCCCACACACACCACAGTCTCGCGCGTACAGTCAGATACCGATTTTTCACCATGGAGCTTACACGGCCCTCTCCCGTGCACCCTTCTGACACGACCGGGCCTCCTTCAGGTGGTGTCAGTGCCCGTGGAAGGCGGAGAGTGGCTGCCCAACAGAGGCCTCCTACCTCTACGACTACACTAGTGACTCGGAGGAAGATGTTCGTGCCCCCCAAAAGGCACGTAAAGCACGTAAAAATGCTACGGTACGTGCACAAAGATCACTGGCCTTTCCCGATGTCAGTGCGCCTTCTACTGCCCACAGTACCACCTCTATCGCCCACGCTGCCTCTACAGGAGGGCCTTCTGCATTGGGAGGAGGCCGCCCTAGGGACGCAGGACCTGCGGGGCCGACTGGACAGAAAGGGAAAGGGAAGGGGGTGGGCAAGAAAAGCAAGCCTGCCTCTACCACCATTGTGCCACCACTGGCCACCCCTGCCCATGCCCCTGCCCCTGCAGCCACCGCCGCCTCTGCAACTGCCCCTGCCACTGCCCCTGCCGCCGCACGGAGAAAAGGGACGGGGGTGGGCAAGAAAACCAAGTCTGCCTCTACCACCATTGTGCCACCACAGGCCGCACCTGCCCCTGTCTCTGCCCCTGCAGCCGCCGCCGCCCCTGCCACTGCCCCTGTCCCTGCCCGTGCAGCCGCCGCCACCCCTGCCACTGCCCCTGCTCCTGCCCCTGCCGCCGCAGGGACAAAAAGGAAGGTGAAGGGCAAGAAAACACAGCCTGCCTTTACCCCCATCGTGCCACCACAGGCCGCCCCTGCAGCCGCCGCCGCCACAGCTGGCCCTTCCACCTCTGCTGGCCGTTCCGTCCCTGTCCACAGGACGCCTATGAGAGAACGGCAGAGGAATCCCCTGACGCCCTCGAAATATGCCTCCCTGCTATTCGGTGGCGACGAGTAGTGATGGGGATTTGGACGGCGATGTGAGGGATTTGGGCGTCGTAGACACTGATAGTGAGTCAGAGGCCGAGGTTTGGAACGAGGAAGGGCGTTCGTCGTCTGAGGAGGACGACGACGAAATCCTTTATCGCGACCACGACAGTGACATTTCAGAAGGTGGCGCTGACGATGATGATGACGACAACTTGCCCATGCGTGATGCCAATATTCATGCGTTTTCATGGTCAGATGGGGCCGATTTTATACCTGACTTGCACCAGTTTGATGCAAATCAATCTGGTTCAACAGCAGATTGGCCCTGTGATGACAATGCAAGCAAGATGGATTTCTTCTTGGCATTCTTTGACTTGGAGCTTATGATGTTCATTGTGGCCCGAACCAATGCCTACTTCAGGTGGGTGTGGGACAGGATGCACATGATATCTCCAAGGTCTAGAATACGAACCTGGGTGGATACTACTGCCAAAGAATTCATGACGTTCTTTGCCCGGTTGTTGCTCATGCCTCTTTGCAAGAAGCATGTGCTGCAACATTACTGGAAGCACGACCCACTCATCGCCACATCAATTTTCAACAAGTACATGACCCGTGACAGATTTTCATTGCTGCTGAGATTCATTCACTTCTCAGACAATGACAATCCTAACAGGGCTGACAGAATCTGGAAAATTTGTGATGTTTTCACCATGTTGATGGCGAGGTACAAGAAATACTTCACCCCTTTCCACAACTTGGTGATTGATGAGTCGCTCGTGCTCTTCAAAGGTCGTCTTGTTTTCAAGCAGTATATCCCCTTGAAGAGGCACAGGTTTGGGATAAAGCTGTTCGTCTTGTGTGACTGTGAGACCGGCCTAGTACTTGACATGATCGTCTATACTGGAACTGATATAGACGTGCCAAAAGTCGCTGCCAATGACCCCTTGGGCTTGTCTGGGGCCATCGTGAAGAAAATTATGGAACCATACATAGGCAAGGGGCACACATTGTACACTGACAATTGGTATACTTCTCCTGCTCTCTGCCAGTATCTACTGTACATGACAACCAAACAGGGTCATGTGGGACTGTCAGAAGGACAAGAAAGTTCATGCCGAAGTTCGTTGGTCGTGTTATGCCACTGGAAAATCCATCATCAAGTGACACACCCTCGGAGGACGACCTTGTTCCGGCACACCGGGAGAGAAGTGCACGAAGAAGGCGACGAAGGGGACGAGGCAAATACAAGATGATGGAGAAGTCTGGCAAAGTGTTGGCCATCAAGTGGACGGACAGACGTGATGTTCACCTGCTGTCAACTGTCCAGACAGGTGCCCAGGTCGACTCAGGCAAAATCCACTACCGGACCAAAAAATCAATTGACAAGCCTGACATGGTGGTGGATTACACCAAGAATATGCGCCTTGTGGACAAGTCCGACTGCCAACTCGCAGGCGTTGAGTGTCTGAGAAAGACAGTCAAGTGGTACCACAAGCTCTTCCATCATCTTGTGGACATCACCATGCTCAACGCCTACAATATGTGGCTGATAAAAAGGGAAATGGCCCCGAACAAGAAGCTCAAGTTCCGGGAGTTTGTGTACAATGTGTCGTACCAACTCCTGGAGAAGTTCGGGGAGCCCACTAAAGCTAAAGTGGGTTGGCGTGGTGCCCATGCCCCCGACCGTATACAGGTAGCACTGTCAGGGCATTACCCAGTCCACACCGAGTTTGTTGGCAGTCGGCGATAGCAGCTGCTGTGGAATGTCTGCTCCAACAACACCAGGAGGCCCAGGACAAAGCCCAGGATCACCACCATGTGCCAGGAGTGCAAGGTCCCCCTTTGCCTCGGCGACTGCTACAGGGACTACCACACCCTGAAGCATTTCTGAGTGTCGCTGCCCTGCCCTTGACTCGTGCCCTACCTCACCTCACCTCACCTACCTAACCGCACGCTTATGTTACTCTCACTCATGATCTTCCTAAATCACTCTCTCATGCTCTCTTTAGCTAACTCTTTCCTAAGTCACTCTCGCTCAAGATATCTTACCTAAATCACTCTCACTTTTATGATCTATTCCCTAAGTCACTCTGACTCATGATCTTCCTAAATCACTCTCTCATGCTCTCTTTAGCTAACTCTTTCCTAAGTCACTCTCGCTCAAGATATCTTTCCTAAGTCACTCTCACTTTTATGATCTATTCCCTAAGTCACTCTTACACATGATCTCTTTACTGTGATACCAATTCCATTGTATATAATATATATTTGGTAATTATATTTGTTATGTTCACTAGTAATTTGTAATGTTTTCACTCACTACCTCAAGATAAATCTCCTGTGATAGTAATATGCCCTTATCCTTTACCTTTTGATACCTTTTGATGTGTTCGCCGCTCTTCTAGCGGCACCAAGGAGCGCGACGCCTCTCGTTATGGGTGGTGATTTGGTGCAGTAGACTGTTTGAAGTGACAGCTCACTCCCTTCGAGGATGGGCTCGTCTGGCACTTTTTGCAGTTCGACATCTAGGGCTCTCTTGAAGTTGTCTAACGAGATGTCCCTCATGTCTCTTACTCGCCGTGGGAGTTTGTTGAAGAGACGTGGGCCTCTGTGTAATAACCAGCCCTCTCGCAGAGAGCCCATAGCACCCCTGTTATTCATCCGGGGGATTTCGCATTCCCAGCCTCTCCTATCACTGAATTTCATGACTATCGGAGTATGTAGGTTTGGTACTAAACCCTCTGCGATTTTCCACGTGTATAATATTAGGTAACGTTCTCTTCTATGTTCCAGTGAGTACAGATTCAGTGCTCTTAAACGCTCCCAATAGTGTAGATGTATATTATATGTATATTATATGTATATGTATATAATATCAATAATAAATAATAATATTTTGCAAACTATGTTCCTATGTATGTATTTCCTATTTTATAATATAAAACAAAACAAAAATAAATAAATAAATAAATAAATAAATAAAAAAAGACAAAAAATAAAATACAAACTCATGTAATTATATTCTTGCAATATGAATTATTTTATGAATATTTCATATTGCTTGAATACAATTACATGAGTTTGTAAAAAAAATTTTTTGCCAAAATTGTTCTAAACATCACGAAAGTCTCTCCATAATCCATAATCTCCGAATCTACTGGATTCGAACCCACTGCCCTGACATTCCTCCCCATTGCCTCTCCGTGACCTTACCAACTGGGCCACCGCGGCTCATAGTAATGTAAAGGCAAATATTGGCCTGTAGATTCGACCTGTCACCCGCAACCAAAAAAAAAAGTAATACATCGATATACTATTGTATATCGATGAATATTTTGTTCACTACATGGGAGATAACATAATGTCCCTATAAAAATATATTTATTGAAATATCAAAAGGACCGTCACATAATATTACGTGCATATACTCGTAGATCAATGAAATGATCTGTCATTTACGCAAAGTGACATGTAAATTACCACTCTACAATAGAGTTATATTATAAATATATGAATTTCTACAATAGGTCGGTCTTTGTGTCGAAAGGGCCAAGCAGTTTATCTTGTGTAAACCGATACCAGTCTATTTCGGGCACACTGTTTATTGAGGCAAACCCCCTAAATTTGTAGTCTTCACTCCCCCCCTCCCAAAAACCTACACTGATTTCATTCTATTTATACTGTCTACGGCCAAATAATGGGTGTCCACTCTTCACATGGGACTACTGCAGTGTCTGGATGCTATATGAAAGCATGACAGTGATCAATACGTATACTATATAGCAATTTCTTCCATCAACCCGCCTCCCTCCCTCCTCCACCTACCCCTGTATCACACCCACAACACCCCACACGTGCATCTCTTTACCCTCGGGCGACTGTCATATGATCCCTCCCTCCCTACATTCCCTCTCTAGGTCACGTATACTTTCAGCCTATATATCGTATATATTGTGTATGTGCGTCTTATTTCTTGCTATATGGCATGTAGATAGGTCGCCTATATACGTACATGTACATTATATATCATGAACATGCCCACAGTACGATATATTAGCGATATTTAGCTCATCCCACCCCCACCCCCTCACCCCTGCTGCACCCTAAACCAGAGTATATACGCGCGTAAATATCGACAATTGATGACAATTATCCCCCTTTCCTCCCTCCTCTCGCTTTCAATCACGTATCACACGTATAACTTCGCCTATATATCGCATATATTGTGTATGTGCGCCTTATTTCTTGCTATATGATATGCAAATGGGTTCCCTACATACGTACATGTACATTATATATCATGAAAGTGCTCACAATACGTTATATAAGCCATAATACGGCCAACCCACCCTCCCCTCCCCTTGGTTCTACCCCCCGTACGGCAGAATATACGTGCGGGTAAATCTCGCCGCCCGATGTTTTTCTCGCCGCGCGATGCCGGTCGCGCCACATTTCCCAACTACGGGATGCCCGCCCCCCCCCCCACACACACATTTTTTGGTGGTAAATATATATATGGCCGGGTCCGTTCGAACATTTCCTACACGCTGAGGTAGTTTTCGTCGCGATTTGGAATAGTCGCCCAAATGGTCATATGCCCGCCCAGGGGCATCGAGTTCATCACCCCCCCCTCGCCATTCCCGGGTTAAGAAAATTGACAGACTGAAACCTCAGAAATCGCCTGGTCCCGATGAGGTATATGCTAGAGTATTAAAAGAATGCAGAGATGAGTTAAGTTACCCATTAACATTTCTTTTTAACAATTCATTAGAAACAGGTATAGTTCCAGAAGCTTGGAAGCTTGCAAATGTAGTTCCGATTTTCAAAAAAGGTGATAAATCAATATCATCCAATTACCGTCCCATTAGTCTCACTTCAATCATAGGAGAGCTACTAGAGTCAATTATTGCTAGGAAAATGAGAAACCACTTAGAAACATTTAACTTAATCAATTCTTCTCAGCATGGATTCACTCAGGGACGTTCTTGCCTTACTAATTTGCTTAGTTTTTTCTCAGAGGTATATGAAGCAGTAGATAATGACAAGTCATATGATATTATATTTAGATTTCAGTAAAGCTTTCGACAGAGTCCCTCATGAGAGATTGATGAGAAAGGTTGAGGCACATGGAATAGATGGGGCGTTGTTAGGATGGATTAGGTCATGGCTAATTGGTAGGAAGCAGAGAGCCAGCATAAATGGTACTAAGTCAGAATGGGGATCAATCAAGAGTGGTGTCCCCCAGGGATCTGTATTAGGTCCTCTGTTGTTTGTTACATACATAAATGACCTTGATTTAGGTATAACTAGTAGGATAAGTAAATTTGCAGATGATACCAAAATGGGGAGAAAAATTGATTCAGTTAGAGATAATATAGAGTGTCTGCAGAGAGATCTAGATACCTTACACGAATGGTCAGTAAAATGGCAGATGAAGTTTAACATTGACAAATGCAAGGTATTAAAGATAGGGAAGATGCATACAAATTTTAAATATAAACTAGCTAATATGGAATTAGAAAACTCAGACTGTGAGAAAGATCTAGGTGTGTTTGTTAGCAATGATTTGAAGCCTAGAAAACAATGTATAAGCGTTCGTAACAAGGCAAACAGGATTCTCGGGTTCATATCTAGGAGTTTGAGTAACAGAACTGCTGATAAGAACATAAGAGCATAAGAAAATGGGAGTCTGCAAAAAGCTGATCGGCCCATACAAGGCAGATCCCTGTCACACCCAACCCCAATTACAAGGCCCAATTATAAGAACATAAGAACATAAGAATATGGGAGTCTGCAGAAAGCCAATTGGCCTAAGCAAGGCAGATCCATGTCCCACACAACCCCAATTACAAAGCCCAATTATAGGCTCAACACTCTAATACCCTGAGGATCATCTTACCAAAACGGTTAGAGATTAACGCAGGATTATGGGGGGTCTGCAGAACGCTGATTGGCCCAACCCGGCTGATCCCCCTTCACACCCAACCCTTCTCGTCCATATGCTTATCCAATTTTATCTTAAAGCTCCCTACCGTTTTTGATCCCACTATAGCACTTGGTAGTCCATTCCACCCATCTACAACTTTGTTACCAAACCAATATTTACCTATATCTTTTCTGAAACAAAATGTATCTAATTTGAAACCATTGGTACGAGTTCTTTCGCTATCACTGAGCTTTAGTACATTTGTCATGTCCCCTTTATTAATCCCACTAACTAATCCACTTGAACACCTCTATCATATCCCCTCTAACTCTGCGTCTCTCTAACGAATGTAAACCTAATTTCTTCAACCTTTCTTCATACGGAAGATTTCTAATATTATGGATCATTTTTGTCATTCTACGCTGTACTCTCTCCAATGAATCTATGTCCATTCTGTAATAAGGACACTAAAATTGGACAGCATAATCCATATGGGGTCTCACTAATGACAAGTAAAGTTTTAAGATAACATCAGCAGTTCTGTTACTCACACTCCTAGAGATGAACCCGTGAATCCTGTTTGCCTTATTACGAACGCTTATACACTGTTTTCTAGGCTTCAAATCATTGCTAACAAACACACCTAGATCTTTCTCGCAGTCTGAATTTTCTAATTCTAAATTAGCTAGTTTATATTTAACATTTGTTTGCATCTTCCCTATCTTTAATACCTTGCATTTGTCAATGTTAAATTTCATCTGCCAATTTACTGACCATTCATGTAAGGTATCTAGATCCCTTTGGAGGCACTCTATATCGCTATCTGAATCAATTGATCTCCCCATTTTAGTATCGTCTGCGAATTTACTTATAGGCCCAATAATTATAGGCCCAACTCACTAATACCTTGAGTACTGCCCCCACCAAAATGGTCAGGGATTAACACAAGATTACGGGGTCTGCTGAGCGCCGATTGGCCCACACCAGGTAGAGCCCCCTCACACCCAACCCATCTCGTCCATATGCCTATCTAATTTTATCTTAAAGCTCCCTATCGTTCTTGATCCCACTATATCACTTGGTAGCCTATTCCACCCATCTACAACTCTGTTACCAAACCAATATTTGCCTATATCTTTTCTGAAACTAAATTTATCTAATTTGAAACCATTTGTACGAGTTCTTTCGCTATCACTGAACTTTAGTACATTTTTCATGTCCCCTTTATTAATCCCACTAACCCACTTGAATACCTCTATCATATCCCCTCTAACTCTGCGTCTCTCTAACGAATGTAAGCCTAATTTCTTCAACCTTTCTTCATACGGAAAATTTCTAATATTATGGATCATTTTTGTCATTCTACGTTGTACTCTCTCCAATGAATCTATGTCCATTCTGTAATAAGGACACCAAAATTGAACAGCATAATCCATATGGGGTCTCACTAATGACAAGTAAAGTTTTAAGATAACATCAGCAGTCTTGTTACTCACACTCCTAGATATGAACCCGAGAATCCTGTTTGCCTTGTTACGAACGCTTATACATTGTTTTCTAGGCTTCAAATCATTGCTAACAAACACACCTAGATCTTTCTTACAGTCTGAGTTATCTAATTCCATATTAGCTAGTTTATATTTAACATTTGTATGCATCTTCCCTATCTTTAATACCTTGCATTTGTCAATGTTAAACTTCATCTGCCAATTTACTGACCATTCGTGTAAGGTATCTAGATCCCTTTGCAGACACTCTATAATTATCTCTATCTGAATAAATTTGTCTCCCCATTTTGGTATCGTCTGCAAATTTACTTATCCTACTAGTTATACCTAAATCAAGGTCATTTATGTATATAACAAACAACAGAGGACCTAATACAGATCCCTGGGGGACACCACTTTTGACTGCTCCCCATTCTGACTTGGTACCATTAATGCTGACTCTCTGCTTCCTACCAGTTAGCCATGACCTAATCCATCCTAACAACACTGATGTTATCTTAAAACTTTACTTGTCATTAGTGAGACCCCATATGGATTATGCTGTTCAATTTTGGTGTTCTTATTACAGAATGGACATAGATTCATTGGAGAGAGTACAACGTAGAATGACAAAAATGATCCATAATATTAGAAATCTTCCGTATGAAGAAAGGTTGAAGAAATTAGGCTTACATTCGTTAGAGAGACGCAGAGTTAGAGGTGACATGATAGAGGTATTCAAGTGGGTTAGTGGAATTAATAAAGGAGACATGAAAAATGTACTAAAGCTCAGTGATAGCGAAATAACTCATACAAATGGTTTCAAATTAGATAAATTTCGTTTCAGAAAAGATATAGGCAAATATTGGTTTGGTAACACAGTTGTAGATGGGTGGAATGGGCCAACAAGTGATATAGTGGGATCAAGAACGATAGGGAGCTTTAAGATAAAATTAAATAGGCATATGGATGAGATGGGTTGGGTGTGAGGGGGATCTACCAGGTGTGGGCCAATCGGCGCTCAGCAGACCCCCGTAATCTTGTGTTAATCTCTGATCGTTTTGGTGGGGTCAGTACTCAAGGTATTAGTGAGATGGGTCTATAATTGGGCCTTGTAATTGGGGTTGGGTGTGACAGGGATCTGCCTTGTATGGGCCGATCGGCTTTTTGCAGACTCACATTTTCTTATGTTCATATGTTCTTATGTTCTTAAATGTATACTGACCTGTGATGGTAGTGCGAAAATTAACCCTACCTTTGCCTACGTCACAGAATTTAAAGGTCCCATCCGTGCAGCGTGGTACTCTCGGTGGCCTCGCCAGTATCCAGGTAGGTCAACGTTATATATTTTTCACAACCATCTTTCTGTGTCATCCTGGTACTCTGCATCATCTAAATCAGCACAGCACAAACTTCAGGTCACTCAAAATAAAATGGTTAGGTTCATGCTGAACCTAGGACCCAGATCACATGTTGGCCAGGAACAACTTCAGTCACTAGGTATGCTCAATGTTTCTGACAGGGCCAAACAAATCAGGCTAACTAATGCCTTCAAAATGTTCTATGACAGAGCTCCAGAGTATCTAAAGAATGATTTTGTTAAAGCAAATGAGAGGAGTGGACATAATACAAGAAACATGATGTTTAATTTTAAGGTCCCGAGAATCCAAGGACAGGGTAAGCAAACATTCTTCTTCACTGCCATCAAAGACTGGAACGACCTACCCCAGTCAGTCCGTGAAAAGAGAACACTGTATTCCTTCAGACGTAGCCTGAAGGAACACCTGAACCGGACAGCTGCGAGAAGGGAGCACCAAGCTTATGTCTACTACTAAATACGACATAAGAGATAGACAAACCAAACTGAAATGATTACTGATTACGGATTACTGATATTTACTATAGGATGTAAGGTATCTTAAAATAACCCCCTAGAAATACTTTTTCTAAAGTATCTATTTCTTTATCCTCCCCTTTTCCCCAGCTAACCTAATCTCACAAGGACCCCAATGGAAATACGCCTAACGGCCTTATTGGGCTATCCTTAGTTGGAATTATGCAAGGCTGGTACATGTCATATTTGTAACAAACTATGTGGTACCAACTCTGTAAATTGCTGACTGAATAAATATTATTATTATTATTATTATTATTATTATCTTCGGCCGCACTCATATGGTAGCGTTTGAAATTGTTCATAATGCTATATTTTTACCAATTACTTTTCCTATCCCAAATTAACAAAATATCATATTTGAATGCCAATAATCGCCAGACAATAAACGCATAAACATTTTAGAAATATTACCTATTTCATGGCGATTCACTCCAACGACACACTAACACTTAACATACAATTCACGTAATACATTCACAGTTAAGGAGCAGCGATAATAAGGAACTAAGCTCATATTACGTGTATTCCCCTTGACGAACAAGTGGTGAGTTATGCACACAATTGCAAAACTTATTCACATTGACAATCACAGTCACACATACAGTATATTCGTAATTCCACCCACAAACGCATGCACATCCACATTGTCACGCACAAAAACATTCAGGAACACATATTCGTATTCCTACTCACAATGTCATTAGCTCGTATGGTATGTATTCATCTTGACGAACATGTTCGGTGACTTACATTTATATATCTATATACACAGTTATAAATACACACACACACGTACATACACACACACAACTTCTACATTTTCACTCGCCAGCGCATAATACAGTACATTCGAAAATCCATTCACAACTACGCACTCACATTCACATTTCCAATCCGAACACACACACACACATACACATTTATATTCCCTCCCACAAACGCACTCTCACTCATTTCCTTCAGAACCACACTCACAAATACACATTTGCATTCCTAATCACAAACACACATTCACAAACACAATTCATGTGAATGACGCTCTCTTTCACTCACACACAAACCCATACACAAACACACCCACACACATTGCACATCCAATATACAAACACATATTTCCACTCACAATCGTACAGCCTTTATGCTCGTACATGCACATTCATACTTATTCACGCACGCGTACTCCCCCCCCCCCCCCACACACACACAACACTCATAATGCACATACATATAAACACTCATAACGCACATATATATAGTTAAGTACATAATAACGTGTACAAACTGGCTTACGCAAGGCAGATCCCATTCACACCCAACTCGTATCATTCATTAAGCTATTCAGTTTACTCTTGAAAGCCTACTGCTACTGAGCTGATCGCTTTACGGTGTACTTTTCAATTGTTTTCACAAATCTATAATTTTGATCCTAATTATGGCCCAAGCATACATGCCATAACAAACATACAATCATACTCATTTATACATGCATTTACACATCCATGCACTGGTGCTTGTGAACTTGGTCAAGCTGTCTCATAGCACGTTATGGGTGTATGAATGATTTTATTTATGTCTATCTATCTATCTATTGCCTGACGCCGTGATCCCCGAAGGGGTGGCCACGAACGAACCGCCCCATGCACCTCTGTCCCCAGTCAGTCGACGCCCCTCCCCCCAACCAGCACCGCCCTCGTTCATGTACTTCCTCACTCCATCCTTCCACCTCATATTCGGTCTACCTCTCCCTCTCTGTCCCTCCACCTCGCTCTCGTACACCCTCTTAGTCATTCTCTCGCTTTCCATTCCATACGTTCCATATAAGAACATAAGAACATAAAAAATGGGAGTCTGCAGAAAGCCGATTGGCCTAAGCAAGGCAGATCCCTGTCCCACACAACCCCAATTACAAAGCCCAATTATAGGCTCAACACTCTAATACCCTGAGGATCATCTTACCAAAACGGTTAGAGATTAACGCAGGATTACGGGGGTCTGCAGAGCGCTGATTGGCCCAACCCTGCTGATCCCCCTTCACACCCAATCCTTCTCGTCCATATGCTTATCCAATTTTATCTTAAAGCTCCCTATCGTTTTTAATCCCACTATAGCACCTGGTAGTCCATTCCATCCATCTACAACTCTGTTACCAAACCAATATTTGCCTATATCTTTTCTGAAACGAAATTTATCTAATTTGAAACCATTGGTACGAGTTCTTTCGCTATCACTGAGCTTTAGTACATTTGTCATGTCCCCTTTGTTAATCCCACTAACCCACTTGAACACCTCTATCATATCTCCTCTAACTCTGCGTCTCTCTAACGAATGTAAGCCTAATTTCTTCAACCTTTCTTTATACGGAAGATTTCTAATATTATGGATCATTTTTGTCATTCTACGTTGTACTCTCTCCAATGAATCTATGTCCATTCTGTAATAAGGACACCAAAATTGAACAGCATAATCCATATGGGGTCTCACTAATGACAAGTAAAGTTTTAAGATAACATCAGCAGTTCTGTTACTCACACTCCTAGAGATGAACCCGAGAATCCTGTTTGCCTTGTTTCGAACGCTTATACACTGTTGTCTAGGCTTCAAATCATTGCTAACAAACACACCTAGATCTTTAGATATGGCCGAACCATCTCAAGTTGTTCCTTTTCACACTTTCCAGCACATCTACCTCCACACCACACCTCCTTCTTACTTCCTCATTAGTCTGTCTATCCCTCCATGTAACTCCGCACGCACTCCTTAAGTAATTCATTTCCACTGCTCTCACTCTTGGTCTGAGTCTGTCAACCAACGTCCATGCTTCGCTTCCGTAAGTCAGTGTCGGGATTACCACACTGTCATGCAAGGACTTCTTCACTTCCATACTGACCACCCTATTTCTTGTTACTGCTTTTAGCGTTCCTACAACCCTCTTCCCCTGCTGTACCCTCTCCCGCACTTCTTCATCCACAGTCCCATCTTTACTCAACACACTGCCCAGATACTTAAAAGAGTTGACGATCTCCATAGCCTGACCGTTCAGCTTCACCTCACACTCTGTGACTTCACCCCTTTCGAAGACCATAACCTTGCTCTTCCCCGTATTTACCTTCAAATTCCATTTTTCGCACACTGTTCCAAACTCATTTACCAGACCCTGCAACTCCCATTCATTATCACTCATCAGAACTGTATCATCCGCAAACAGGAGTATAGGTAGCTTCCACTCAATTCCCTCCCTTTTCAGCGATACACCAACATCCACTGCTCTTGATAGTATTTCTTTCGTGACTCCATCCATATATACAGTAAACAACCATGGGGACATCACACACCCCTGTTTCAAACCAACATTCAGGTCAAAGAACTCGCTCTGCTCACTCTCCACACGTACTGCCGCCTTTGCACCCTCATACATGCTCTTCACTGCTTTCAGCAACTTGCCCTCTACTCCGTATATTCTTAGTACTTTTTATGTTTGATCATATATCATAAGAGGGAAATGTAAGAAGGTGTAAGGTGTGTGTGTGTGTGTGTATGTGTGTGTGTTGTGGAGATAGATTGGGGGTGTATATACTGTAGGTCTGCATATACAAGAGGTAGGAGTTTAGTATAATATAGTATGGTATATGAAACGTTTGTTATTGATAATAATAATACTAATCCCAATAATTTCGATTCAGCCGTCTATTTGACTTAATTTTATGGCGAGTGTAGTATTTAATTCTAAATCTGTTATGCTACTACTACGGGGGATAATTCGACAGTCATTTTAGAAGTTCGTATATTTTATTTAACAGACTTCCTAGCTACCCTAATAATAGGTTCTTGGCTCGGGCCGAGATGAGTTCAAGACACAGATTGAATATTACGTTGATTCATGCTAGGTTGTACTTTGGACCCCTAGAGTTCCCGTTACTCCCTAACTGAATCCCCGCTATTCAGGTATTGACTTAAGTCGGCTTCAATCCTACGACCCGTTATTAGTGATTAATCCTAAATAATTAAGTCAAAACCCTGCTGTGTCTTTTATTTAGACCAGGGCCTAATGAACCATATGCTCTTTGCCTAACTAAAACAAAGGTTATATTCGTTCCTCTACTCTTTAGGTTTTCCCACGTTTACTGAGCCTTTTCCCACTCCCAAGCCTATAACATATATAATCTATCTCCTCAATACCAAGCCTATAACATATATAATCTATCTCCTCAATACCAAGGCTATAACATATATAATCTATCTCCTCAATACCAAGCCTATAACATATATAATCTATCTCCTCAATACCAAGCCTATAACATATATAATCTATCTCCTCAATACCAAGGCTATAACATATATAATCTATCTCCTCAATACCAAGCCTATAACATATATAATCTATCTCCTCAATACCAAGCCTATAACATATATAATCTATCTCCTCAATACCAAGGCTATAACATATATAATCTATCTCCTCAATACCAAGGCTATAACATATATAATCTATCTCCTCAATACCAAGCCTATAACATATATAATCTATCTCCTCAATACCAAGCCTATAACATATATAATCTATCTCCTCAATACCAAGGCTATAACATATATAATCTATCTCCTCAATACCAAGCCTATAACATATATAATCTATCTCCTCAATACCAAGGCTATAACATATATAATCTATCTCCTCAATACATAGAATCTATTTATTCCTCTGACACAACCGTCGTTACTACACAAGTACCTCCACAATGACATAACATCATACAAATTACCGAATGAGATTACAAGGTCTCTCTCACGTATAATATGGGTTCCGCCACCCAGTTACTTCACAATCTAGGTTTATAATCTTTACCTCAATCACACTATTGGCTTCCGCCACCCAGTTACTTCACAATTAGGTTTACAATCTTTATCTCAATAATACTATTGGGTTCCGTCACCGTCACCCCGTTACTTCACAATATAGGTTTACATTATTTATCTCAATGACACTATTGGGTTCCGCCACCCAGTTACTTCACAATCTAGGTTTACAATCTTTACCTCAATCACACTATTGGGTTCCGCCACCCAGTTACTTCACAATTAGGTTTACAATCTTTATCTCAATAATACTATTGGGTTCCGTCACCCAGTTACTTCACAATTAGGTTTACATTATTTATCTCAATAACACTATTGGGTTCCGTCACCCAGTTACTTCACAATATAGGTTTACAATCTTTATCTCAATAATACTATTGGGTTCCGTCACCCAGTTACTTCACAATATAGGTTTACATTATTTATCTCAATAATACTATTGGGTTCCGTCACCCAGTTACTTCACAATATAGGTTTACATTATTTATCTCAATGACACTATTGGGTTCCGCCACCCAGTTACTTCACAATTAGGTTTACAATCTTTATCTCAATTACATCTTCTGAATTTATCCTCTAGTAACCCTGTTACCAACACGCTAGGTTACCCTTTACCTTAATCAATTATCGTACTAACAAAAGATGAACCGTGCCTCAGACGCATACACGGAATAACTCTTTAAGACTTAATAAAAACGCAACTCACATTGGACTAGTGTCCTTCTTCACAGTTTCCTTTTTACACAACTTAATAAATGATTCATAGGGACTAGTGTCCATCCCTAGCTATAGCTAATCTATTAGGCAACTGAACAACTGTTTCCCTCTTTAACTTACTGGTTGCCTCATTTATTAACAAAAGTATTCTTTCCCTCCCCTCTTTACTTTTACTCTTTTAATCTTTAATCTATTTGGCAACTAAACAACTGTTTCCCTTTTTAACTTTGGTTGCCTCATTTATCAACACAAGTATTCTTTCCCCTACCCTTTTAATCTTAAATCTCTCCTATCAGATCCTATATAATAACTCTTCGGCTGGTGCCGGTGCTAACAAGAATAACTAATTAATAAACACATCATCATCTTTATATATTCAGTTAAGTCTAAATTATTTTTCCTTTAGTCTTGTCCTAGAAGGACACATCAATTTATACAGCAAACCACCAGGTTAGTCCACCACATCTCTCTTTCACTCCTTATAATATTCGGGCCCAATATTGGTCCTTAAACAAATGTATTCTGGTATGCTGGATCAGGTGTGTGTGTGTCTGGAACTGTGTTTAGGTGAGGGCAAGGTAACTGGAAAAGTGGGTTCCTGGTGTTCCTTTGTGCCCGGGCGAGAGGGAGAGCAAGTAGGTTGCAGTGTGTGGACCCGGTGAGCTCTGAGGGGTGAGTGACCCCTGGATAAGATAAGATGGCTGAAGTAAAGATTGAATAAATATTTTAACCATTGATTGGAGGGGTTACTATGGGGAGTCTGCGCGCGGCTGCCTTTATACTCTGGCCTCCCGCTCTCGCGCGCTCTGATTGGCTGGTAGCTTTGCCTGGCTGTACGTTCGCACTGACTTTTTGCTTCCTTCATCTCCTCTCTCTTCTCTTCATAGTAAGTTCCAGGAAGTTGATTATAACCCTCTTTTGGTGGCTTACGGGAGTAAAGGGCTGGCACCGAGGTATTACTCAAAGGATAATCAGAAGGAGTTCTTCGAGCAAAGAAAGAGAGTGACTTCTGAGGGGGAGTAGGAAGTCCAGCCGCTGCTGGGCAGGGCCTGGCACGTTGCAGCCGTGAGCTGTCAAAATCGGCTGGCTTTGCAAGTAAGCAAAAGGGAGCACGGTGATTGGCGGAGGGCCTTTCTACTTTATCACCCCCTACTGAATGTAGGCGAGCTCCTGATCGCTGCAATACGGTTCCCCTAAAATTTATGCCCTCCGGCTGCCACTCCACCAGTCCACTATGCTCACAGAGACATTTATGTAACTGGAGTGCAGGATTCTGATTTCCCACAATAGGTTTGGCTATTAAAACCTCCCCTGGCTGGTGAAGAAACTGCTTGAGAACTCGAGTGGTATTAATTCTTTGACCTTGCCCGTCGACTATTGCTACCAGTCGACAGAGTCGGTACTGAGGGTCAGAGGGTAGAGGCAAGGTGTCTTCCAACTGACAGGCACGTGCCCCTGGGGTCCTATTTATAGCCTCGTCCAGGTACCTGATTGGTGGGCGGCTAATCCTACCACTACGAGTGAGAGTTTTGGTGGAGCCCGTAAACTTGGTTGCCCTCGCGGGAGTCTTCTCCGGAACGTTAAGCAAAGGAGTTTCTTTGGATTCTTTCACTTTAGCTGTGGGAGAACCGTTTATCTGGTTACCGTCAAAAGATACGCCTCGCGGTTCTATCTCGTCTCGAGGACACTCTTCCTCACTACTTAAAGTCCTGTTTAAATCTCTCTGGGAAACTGAAACTTCGCTGTCTGGGACCGTAGACTTTCCCTCCTCAGTAAGCTCATAAAAATCATCTTCATCACTAGATACGATCTCTTCGCTTCCTACTTCTCCTTCTGACTCAACCTCAGGATGACCCTCTCGATTCTTTTGACTAAGTGACCACCAAAGTGGAGAATCTTCTAGGTAGTCTCGACTCGGAGTAGGACCTCTAACGTTGGGTCGAGCCGAGGAAGTATCAGGGTCGTCGACCCTGGATTCCGTTTCCTCTTCGCTCCCTTCCTCGCTACTCCACTCGCTCGTTTCTGGGGGAAGATTACCCTCATATTGTTTGGTATGACAAATATGAGTAACTGACACGACATCTCCATAATGTAAGTATAACACTTGATAGGGCCCGTTTGTCTTGACAACCCTGAAAGGACCCTCATATTTCTCCTCCAGTTTACCAGCTCGGGTGGAGTCATGTCTCTTGACCAAAATATACTCCCCCCGGTGAAAAGGATTATTTAGAGAGACTTTCTTAGGTTGTTGCTGAACGATATGATCATGTACTTGCTGTCTTCGCTCCCCTTGTTCCTTCCAGTATTTTCCGGGTTGGGAATACTGCGTGGAGGGACGGGGGTATGGCAATAATCGTTCTTGAGGCAATTTCGGTATGTTGCCAAAGATAATCTCATAGGGAGAATACCCCGTAGTACTACAGACCGTGGTATTCATTCCCCAGACTATTTCAGGCAAAAGCTCCGGCCAACCCTGGGCGATTCTCTCCCCTTGTGAGCTCAGACTAGCCCGGATGCAGTTGGCTAACACCCTGTGATTCCTTTCACAGACAGCATTTCCCTGAGGGTAATACGGGGAGGTGTGCTGTATCTGATACCCCAAGGTTTCTCCCAAGTGTTGCCAGATCTCATTATTGAATTCCTTTCTCCTGTCACTCAGAATACCTCCAGGGGTGCCATACACAAAAATTATCTTTTCCAGGATAACCTTGGCCACCGTTTCAGCTTTCTTGTCCGGGATAGCGCAAGCGACCGTGTATTTAGAGAAAACGTCGACACAGGTCAAGATGTACCTTTTGTTTGTCTGTCTGGGCAGATGTCCCATAATATCCACTGATAATTTGGCCCAGGGTATACCAGCGGTAATATGTCCGGGCAACTGTCTAGGTCCCCTTCCATCTTTGCCCCTCTGGCATCCCAAACAATTTTGAACGACTTCTTTAACAATCTGGTCGGCCCTCTTGGTCCAGTATCTTTCATTGAATTGTTGGAGAACCCTAGACTGCCCCAAATGGGCCCCCCCTCCCTTTTGTCCGTGGAGGATTTGGATCATGTGTTTGGCCTCTGAATAATCAAGTACGACCCGATCTTGAGAATTCCTCCAGGCTCCCTCCGAAAACTTTACTTTATTACGAGGTCTAGGGTCATGTTTTTCCCCGTGGGGTGCAGTGGGTTGAACGGGTGCTACCGGTAGTCGAGACAAGCCATCGGCATTAGTGTGTAATTTACCGGGTCTATGTCTAACTTCAAACGAGTACTCTCCCAAAATCCCCCTCCACCTGACAAATAGTCCGTCTTCCGTTTTCATTTTTCGGAGCCATTGTAAGCTATGGTGGTCCGTAATAACTTCAAAGTGGACCCCGGCTAGGTACGGACGGAAATATTGTACAGCCCACGCTAGAGCTAGACATTCCTTTTTCATAACGCTATAATTCTTTTCGCCCTTATTCAGTGTTCGGCTAGCACAGGCCACTATGCTTTCCTTTCCGTCCACTTTCTGGGCCAGAACGGCTCCGAGTCCTTCATCAGAAGCATCGGTGTATAGTTGAAATGGCTTGGTGAAATCCGGATGACAAACTACGGGGTTCAAGGTTAATTTTTGCTTCAAGTGATCAAAAGCTACATGACAACTCTGATCCCAGTCGAACCTCCTCCCTTTTTCTAATCTCTGAGTCATGGGGCGAGCAATCTTAGAAAAGTTAGGTATGAACCTTCGATAGTAGGCCATTCCCAGAAACGCTCGAATCTCTTTGACAGAGGACGGAGGCGAGATTTCGGCAATAGATCTCACTTTATGTGGGTCCGGTTGAATACCTTTACTGGAAACCACATGCCCTAGATATGCCACCTCACGGGCCGCTAATTGGCACTTTGAAGATTTCAGTTTAAGTCCTGCCCCCCTGATTCTTTCTAACACTTCTCGGAGTCGGTGAATATGTTCTTCCCAACTAGCGGAAAAGATTATGATATCATCTAAGTACGCCAAACAAGTTTTCCAGGTCAATCCCCTCAATACTTCGTCCATGACTCTAGTGAAACTGGCGGGGCCATTGCAAACTCCAAAGGCAAGACAGTAAACTGGTAACGTTTGCCCTCGCTCGTGGCAAATGCAGTTTTCTCTTGACCCCTCGGCCCTAACTAACTGGTACTTGCCAGTATCCACTCTGGAGATCTAAGGTAGAGAACCAGGTCAACCCATTGAGGGATTCTAACGAGTCGTCAATACGAGGTAGGGGCTGCGCGTCTTTGATGGTGACATCGTTTAATTTCCGATAATCTACACAGAACCAAGTAGACCCATCTTTTTTTTTTTACTAGGACTACCGGAGATGACCGCGGACTGTATGATTCCACTACTATCCCCTGTTTAATCATGTCTTCAACTTGTTCTTTTTCTTTTTGTCTCATAATAGGGTTTTGTCGTCGGTAGGGTTGTCTAATAGGAGGCCCTAATTGTGTGTGTATCTCATGGGTGTGTCGGGTTCGAGCCGATCCGTGGTCCCCTTCGTTTTGAGCAAACACATCCCGGTACGTCCAGAGCAATTCATGTAAGGTACTGGCTTGACTTTAGGTTAATTTTTTCGGGATCTCAGGTAAGTTCACGGGTCCGTCAGTTCCAACAGTAGTGGGTTGAGCGGGTGTGACTTGTCCTAACAGTTTCCCTTTTTGATAACTAATCGTGTCATCCCCAAAATTAGCTAAAACTAGTTTCCTCTGGTCGGCAGTAATGAAGGTGAGAGATATTCTCACCCCATTCTGTGCATTGGGTTAAAAAATCCCGGCAGTCATGCCTGGATTTGGGGGAATCTCTATCATTTTCCACGATCTAGGAGGAATAGATAATTTCCCTGTGGTAGCTACTATTTGAGGTTGGAGATTAGTCGTTGTGTCTTTCGGCCCACACTGAATAGTTACTCCCAACTGACTCATGAGATCTATTCCCAGATACCCATCGACTCCACTACTGGGTTTTCCAGATAAAACACAAAAATCGGTGGTGAAGGTAATTCCCTTCCACTGCACTACCGTCGTGTTAGTTTTTCCTAGGATTGTCAGTGGTTGACCCCCGGCTCCTGACAACTCAATACTGGTTTGATTTAATGGGCCCATTTCTCGCTGATTCTGTTTTACGAAATTCTCCAGGAGACAACTACGGTTTGCCCCCGTATCAATCAACATGTTCGCGGCTTTCCCATTTATGACTACAGTTTCACAAGGCGTTTGTCTCTCCAAGATATTGACCTCACTATACCGCCCTTCTATGTGAGGTTTCACAGAAAATGTTCTCTCTCTTCCGGCATTGTAACTCTTGGCTGGTTTTCTGTCTCCTGGTATTCTACCGGAAGCATTCCTCTCCGGTCCGGATCGGTTCCCCTGGGTAGAGGTCGATCGTTTGGGAGTGCGAGTCTGGGGTCAAATCTAGGGGTTGGGGCTTGTGGATGGTTGGTACAGTTTCTAGCTAGGTGTCCGGTCTGTCTACAAGCGAAGCATCGAATCAGGGCTTTCGGATACCCTTTCTTTGGGTTCTCCTCTTCCCCTTTTTGTTTTTCCTCTTTTACTTCTCGAGCCTCCAGAATCTTTTTAATGACCTCCATCAATTCCTTGGTAGTGTTAACCTCATGAATGATACAGTGTTTCCTAACTTCTACCGGGCAGGCTTGGATCATGATCTCGCTGATCTCAGTTTCCTGGCTCTCTTGGTTCATATGGGGATACGCTAGTTTCACATTCTTAGTGATTTCCCTCCTCAGGGCTCTCACATTTTGGCCATCAAGTTTCAAACTCTTCAGTTTGTCTCTGGCTTTTCTGGTGGAAGTCTCTCGGCCAAATTCTTCGATTAAGGCGCTCTTGACTTCAGCCCACGATACTAGTCCTTCCAGACGTACTCTCACATCATTCAGGGCCTTACCTAAGTGTGCCTTTCCATAGGTGATTTTCTTCCAATTTTCCCGTACGTCAAGTAATGTGAACTGACATTCTAACTGCTCAATCCAAAGCTCGATTTCTTCCTTCCCCTCTTCCCATAATCTGAATGGTAACATGCCCGTCATCCTACCTGTTCTGTTAGATAATTATACTCAATCCAAATAATTTGTCGAATCCCACTGCTTGCCATCAAAATGTAGTGTTTAATTCTAAATCTTTTATGCTACTACTACGGGGGATAATTCGACAGTCATTTAGAAGTTCGTATATTTTATTTAACAAACTTCCTAGCTACCCTAATAATAGGTTCTTGGCTCGGGCCGAGATGAGTTCAAGACACAGATTGAATATTACGTTGATTCATGCTAGGTTGTACTTTGGACCCCTAGAGTTCCCGTTACTCCCTAACTGAATCCCCGCTATTCAGGTATTGACTTAAGTCGGCTTCAATCCTACGACCCGTTATTAGTGATTAATCCTAAATAATTAAGTCAAAACCCTGCTGTGTCTTTTATTGAGACCAGGGCCTAATGAACCATATGCTCTTTGCCTAACTAAAACAAAGGTTATATTCGTTCCTCTACTCTTTAGGTTTTCCCACGTTTACTGAGCCTTTTCCCACTCCCAAGCCTATAACATATAATCTATCTCCTCAATACCAAGCCTATAACATATATAATCTATCTCCTCAATACCAAGCCTATAACATATATAATCTATCTCCTCAATACCAAGGCTATAACATATATAATCTATCTCCTCAATACCAAGGCTATAACATATATATAATCTATCTCCTCAATACCAAGGCTATAACATATATAATCTATCTCCTCAATACCAAGCCTATAACATATATAATCTATCTCCTCAATACCAAGCCTATAACATATATAATCCATCTCCTCAATACCAAGGCTATAACATATATAATCTATCTCCTCAATACCAAGCCTATAACATATATAATCTATCTCCTCAATACCAAGCCTATAACATATATAATCTATCTCCTCAATACCAAGCCTATAACATATATAATCTATCTCCTCAATACATAGAATCTATTTATTCCTCTGACACAACCGTCGTTACTACACAAGTACCTCCACAATGACATAACATCATACAAATTACCGAATGAGATTACAAGGTCTCTCTCACGTATAATATGGGTTCCGCCACCCAGTTACTTCACAATCTAGGTTTATAATCTTTACCTCAATCACACTATTGGCTTCCGCCACCCAGTTACTTCACAATTAGGTTTACAATCTTTATCTCAATAATACTATTGGGTTCCGTCACCCCGTTACTTCACAATATAGGTTTACATTATTTATCTCAATGACACTATTGGGTTCCGCCACCCAGTTACTTCACAATATAGGTTTACAATCTTTACCTCAATCACACTATTGGCTTCCGCCACCCAGTTACTTCACAATATAGGTTTACATTATTTATCTCAATAATACTATTGGGTTCCGTCACCCAGTTACTTCACAATATAGGTTTACAATCTTTATCTCAATAACACTATTGGGTTCCGTCACCCGTTACTTCACAATATAGGTTTACAATCTTTATCTCAATAACACTATTGGGTTCCGCCACCCAGTTACTTCACAATTAGGTTTACATTATTTATCTCAATGACACTATTGGGTTCCGCCACCCAGTTACTTCACAATTAGGTTTACAATCTTTATCTCAATTGCATCTTCTGAATTTACCCTCTAGTAACCCTGTTACCAACACGCTAGGTTACCCTTCACCTTAATCAATTATCGTACTAACAAAAGATGAACCGTGCCTCAGACGCTTACACACACGGAATAACTCTTTAAGACTTAATAATAACGCAACTCACATTGGACTAGTGTCCTTCTTCACAGTTTCCTTTTTACACAACTTAATAAATGATTCATAGGGACTAGTGTCCATCCCTAGCTAATCTATTAGGCAACTGAACAACTGTTTCCCTCTTTAACTTACTGGTTGCCTCATTTATTAACAAAAGTATTCTTTCCCTCCCCTCTTTACTTTTACTCTTTTAATCTTTAATCTATTTGGCAACTAAACAACTGTTTCCCTCTTTAACTTTGGTTGCCTCATTTATCAACACAAGCATTCTTTCCCCTACCCTTTTAATCTTAAATCTCTCCTATCAGATCCTATATAATAACTCTTTGGCTGGTGCCGGTGCTAACAAAAAGAACTAATTAATAAACACATCATCATCTTTATATACTCAGTTAAGTCTAATTTATTTTTCCTTTAGTCTTGTCCTAGAAGGACACATCAATTTATATAGCAAACCACCAGGTTAGTCCACCACAGCTCTCTTTCTCTCCTTATAATAATATTATGCGGGCCCAATATTGGTCCTTAAGCAAATGTATTCTGGTATGCTGGATCAGGTGTGTGTGTGTCTGGAACTGTGTTTAGGTGAGGGCAAGGTAACTGGAAAAGTGGGTTCCTGATGTTCCTTTGTGCCCGGGCGAGAGGGAGAGCAAGTAGGTTGCAGTGTGTGGACCCGGTGAGCTCTGAGGGGTGAGTGACCCCTGGAGTCCGGAACGGAAGTATATAGTAAAGGTGAGGCAAGTAATCATTTTGATCACTCTTATGCTTCGAATACTAGAGTTGGTACAGAGGAAGTAGTAGGGGGTGAAGAAGTGAATTTTAGTAGGAGATGAAGGCGTCGGGGCTTGCCCAACTTGCGTGAGCTGGTTTTTGTTGGAGAGACAGTTTGAGGATACTTTTTGAGAGGGGACAGGACGGACAACACATAGGGAACGGAAGTATATAGTAAAGGTGAGGCAAGTAATCAAATTAACCCTAGTGATACGACCTAATCCCAAGGCCGATTTTACACTCCAGGTACCCAGTTTAACGTATGGGTGGGACGAGGCGAACACGAGAGAAGGCCTGCCCAATGGCCTCTGAGCAATCCTGGTGGCTAACCAAGTTCTCAGTCTCCGTGTGTTGATTGGTTGTAGGAAGCCACCAATCAGGCCCCTGAATTCATTTTAGCCACCATGAATCCAGGTACTCAATTTCGTCTGAGTGAGACGGAACTGACAGGGAATGGAGTTTGTTCAACACTCCTGGGCTACTTGAACCCTGGTGGCAAGCCAGGGAAATTTCACCCAGCCCTAGGGCAACATCTGGTCAATGTCGGTACCGGGTTCAATCACCCAACCAGCTACTGCCTTTGCTGGAGCAGGACAACATGCCAAACCCACCCAGCAACTGCTGTGCTGGTACCAGGCGCGGTCACCCATCCAACTACTGACCAGACCGTACGTTGCTTAACCTTCTGATCTATTATCAGGGTTGCAAGCGTGTAGGCAGGGTTGCCCCTAGCGCGGCTGCCTTTATATACTCTGGCCTCCCGCTCTCGCGCGCTCTGATTGGCTGGTGGCTTTGCCCGGCTGTACGTTCGCACTGACTTTTTGCTTCCTTCATCTCCTCTCTCTTCTCTTCATAGTAAGTTCCAGGAAGTTGATTATAACCCTCTTTTGGTGGCTTACGGGAGTACAGGGCTGGCACTGAGGTATTACTCAAAGGATAATCAGAAGGAGTTCTTCGAGCAAAGAAAGAGAGTGACTTCTGAGGGGGAGTAGGAAGTCCAGCTTCGCGCTCCGATAATGGAGGCCGCTGATTTTTTTTTTTTTTTGTTTTTTTTTTTTTTTTCTATATTCCAACTTACTTCCTCTCGGGCATAGGCTGAGAGCCTTAACATTCACCGCTTTACAATGAACAGTGAAGCCCGTGAGGTCTTGTTCCAGTCTAGGGAGTGAGACATGTGAAGCACGTAGAGTACAACGAGCACCTGCCATTTTGCCTTCACATGAGGCACGGTGCTCACTCATGGCCCGAAACGACCCCATCTCTGAAGCCACCTCGTTCCCGTGCTTCACTGTCTCACCCCCTACACTCGGACTCTCACACTTACACACACACAACGCCACCTGTTGAGCAGATAACTCACCAGGCATTGCACCCCTATAGCATATTTTGAATATGGGAATATTAATACAGTGCTATTTAATCAGGGAACAATGAGGGTATTTTATTGACGTTTCGGTGGGCTTGTGGTAATGCACTGATACTAGGTACAGCACAAATTCCATCCCAATAATATCTTCCCATTGATACATCGGGATTTGAACCCGGGACCTTTGGATTACCAGGCCAGTGGCAAGACCACTCCACCACACCTCAAAGCAGGTTGGCTGGTGGGCGGAGCCTGGCACGTTGCACCCGTGAGCTATCAAAATCAGCTGGCTTTGCAAGTTAGCAAAAGGGAGCGCGGTGATTGGCGGAGGGCGTTTCTACTTTAGCAAGAAATACGAAAACGCTCGTGGTGGTATCCCCCAGCCTATCCAGTGAAGCTGGGCTGGGAGACAGCACTGGTAGTGTCACGCAGCCCAGCCTAGCTGTGTAGGCTGGGAGACACCACCGGTGGTGTCTCCCAGCCTACACAGTGAGGCTGGGCTGCGTGACACCCCTGGTGGTGTCCCGTAGCCACTTCGAACTTGGAAACTAATCACAAATTAATTAATTCTTTACATTTATAACATTTACAAATGCAATCAAAAGGAAATAACAAAATAATATGAATTTACAGAAACTCAATGATAATTAATTATTAACTGATCACTAGATAGCCTAAACTTATCATAATGCACAATATCAATAATAGGCTATAATATGAGACACACTTATATACTCAACACTCAAATCACAGGAATCAGCTTGCAGGTTGCTTGAAATCGTTTGAAAGTAGCCTGGAGAGATATAGCACTTCACAAGTTATAATAATCACTATGTACAAAGAGAGAGAGAGAGAACAGGTGTGGTCGTGAGCCGGTCTAAGAGTCGAAACTGCAAGGACTCAGGGGTATATTTATCTCACCAGTTAATCTGGAATTTTCTACTACACACTTGAATGAAATGACGCATGGCTGGGAGAGACAGGCTAGAGAACTTGCCAGAAGCAAGCACATAAGGGGGAAACTAAAATATTATACTTATCTGGTTTATATAATCAATATTAATTCTGGATTACATAACACCTACCCCCTAAAAAAAATTTTTTACAGGGGAAATGTCTATACTTTAAAACAATTAGGCTACAATCTAGACAAGCAATCTGTAATCACATTTTCTTTCCCTTTTATATGCCTTATATCTAAAGGATATTCTTTAACCCTTATTTAGCGGCGAGCAACATAAGTCGAGTTAAATAAAGCTGGACTATGTGGCGGCGCTCGACATAGGTCGAGTGGCAATTTCAGCACGTAATGTGGCTGAGAGAGAGAGACAAGTGGTGGCAGGAGACTAGCGAGCGTATGACTGCTCCAGACCACCGCGGCGAACCTACTGACACAAATCTCAGCTCCCTCCTCCCTCTCTCACTCGCTACATACTCAATTATGTACTGAAAGTACCGAATTACCTGCTTTTTGCACTCGCGTTGCACGGTTATTGCAAGAAAACTATCCATCATACAAGGATCGTTATGGTGTCATTCGAAAGCTCTGTTTATGCCCTTTCAGGGATAGGTACTTGTTTTACGTTCTGGGTCTTATTTAGGCATGAAAATGATCACGTAAACAGCCCTATTTTGGCTAAAAACACCCCGCTGTGCGGTACACATAAATAAACCGCATAGGCCGCTCGTAAGGTGTTAAGAAGCAGACTCCACCTGGTCAATCTCTGATTTTTATCTTTAACCCATAACTGTCGGGGCGCAACATAAGTCGAGTATAATAAATCTGGACTATCTGGCGGCGCTCGACATAGGTCGTGTGGCAATTTCAGCACGTAATGTTGCTGAGAGAGAGAGACAAGTGGTGGCAGGAGAGTAGCGAGCGTATGACTGCTCCAGACCACCGCGGCGAACCTACTGACACGAATCCCACCTCCTCCCTCCCTCTCTCACTCGCTATATACGGAATTGTATGGGGAAAGTGCCGAATTACATGCTTTTTGCACTCGCGTTGCGCGGTTGTTGCAAGAAAACTAGCCATCATAAAAGGATCGTTATGGTGTCATTGGAAAGCTCTGTTTATGCCCTTTCAGGGATAGACACTTGTTTTACGCTCTGGGTCTTATTTAGGCATGAAAATGATCACTTAAACAGCCCTATTTTGGCTAAAAACACCCCGCTGGTGGCTACATATTATATACCGCCTAGGCCGCTCGTAAGGTGTTAAATATACTAAGAAACTTTAGTGGGTTGTGATCAGTATAAATAACAATAGGATCTGGGCCTGAACACAAATATAAAGAAAAGTTTTGCAATCCCAAAATCAGAGCCAAAAGTTCCTTTTCAATAGTTGAATAATTCTTTTGGGGTGGAGTGAACTTCTTGCTGTAATAAGATACAGGATGCTCAATACCTTGGTCATCCTCCTGCAACAAAACTGCCCCAGCTCCTGTATCACTAGCATCCACAGCCATTTTAAAGGATATGTCAAAGTTAGGGGTGGAAAGCACTGGCTGACTCAACAGGATAGCTTTGAGTTTGTTGAAAGAGGATTCACATGCTTTATTCCACTCAAATTTAACACTCTTTTTCAGAAGATCTGTGAGTGGTGACACAAGGATTGAGAAATTTAGAACAAACCTGCGGTAGTATCCTACCATACCAAGAAATCTTTGCAATTCTTTCCTAGTCTTAGGTCTGGGAAGATCACTTATCACCTGTACTTTTGCCCCTGGTGGCACAACTTGTCCATTACCAAATCACATAACCAAGATACTGTACTTTAGTTTGACCAAATTCACACTTTGATAGATTTGCAACAAGATTAGCCTGAACCAGACGATCAAGAAAGTTACTAATATGGTATAGATGATCTTTCCAGGTGTCACTAAAGATCAATACATCATCAATATACACAACACATCCTTCCAAACCCTCGGTTACACTGTTCATGAGTTTTTGATATGTCGCAGGTGCATTTTTCATACCATATGGCATCACAGAACATGCAAAAGTCTTACCAAGAGTTACAAAACATGAGATATCCCTAGCACGCTGAGTCATAGGTACTTGCCAATATCCCTTTAACAAGTCAAACTTACTGATGTACTGTGCCTTTCCAATCCTATCTATACAATCTTCCATGCGAGGTATTGGGTAGGTGTCCGTTTTGGTGAACACGTCTATAGTCAATACAGAGCCGTTGTGATCCACCTGGTTTAGGAACTAAGGTGACAGGAGAACTCCACTCACTTTGGCAGGGCTCAATCATCTTGTGGGTGAGTAGGTAGTCAATCTCCTTCTGGATCAGGGGAATTTTCAAGGGATTCACATGGTAGGCTGGCAGCTTAATTGGCTTCGCATCTCCAACATCAACATCGTGCATCAAAATGGTTGTTCTTCCTGGAGTATCTTGGAACACTTGATGGTACTTCTGGAGTAGAGCCGTGAATTCCTGCCTCTCCTCAGGGGTTAGATGAGATAACTTAGTCTCCAGATCACTCATGATAGCAACATTCTGCCCCAGGCTATCACTTAAGTTCATACTGCATGGGAGTGCCTCACTTTCGGGGTCTTGAGGAACAGCTACAGTGCAGACGGGTTTATCAGGGTCTCTTCTGTGGTACAGTTTTAGCATGTTGATGTGACAAAGTTGTTTGCTCTTCCTACGATCTGGCGTGGCAATAACGTAGTTCACATCACTGGCTTTCTTCTCCACCATGTACGGTCCACTAAACTTGGCTTGAAGAGGTTGTCCGTGTATTGGCAGCAGAACTAGGACCTGATCACCTGGCTGAAACTGGCGTACTCTTGAGTTCTTGTCATACCATGTTTTCAGCTTCTCCTGAGCAGTTCCCAAATTCTCTCAAGCTAGCTGGAACGCTGTTGATAACCGCTCCTTAAAGTTCGCCACGTATTCCAGTAGATTGATGTCATCAGATTCCGACAGCCAAAACTCCTTCAACAGCTTCATAGGGCCTCTGACTTCATGCCCGAAGAGTAGTTCAAAAGGTGAGAAGCCTAGTGACTCATTTGGAGACTCTCTTGAAGCAAACAGCACAAAAGGAAGACCTTTGTCCCAATCTTTCTAGTGTTCCAAGCAGTACTTCCTCAGCATAGATTTGAGTGTCTGATGATATCTCTCCAGAGCTCCCTGTGTTTGAGGATGATATGCAGAAGACGTGATCTGTGTGATGCCCAACTCTTTCAAAGACTGCTTAAAAACATTGGACATAAAATTGCTCCCATGATCTGACTGTACTTCCTTAGGCAATCCAAATCTGGTGAAGAACCCAAGCATTTCTTTCACTACATTCTTCGCCGAAATATTTCTGAGAGAGATTGCTTCAGGATAACAAGTAGCCATATCAATGAGTGTCAGCAAATAGGAAAACCCTGAAGAAGTCTTGGGAAGAGGTCCTACAATATCAACCAACACCCGAGTGAATGACGTCTCAAGCGGAGGAATGGGAACGAGTGGTGCAACTTTCTCTTTTTGATTACACTTCCCCACTACTTGACAGGTGTGACAAGCTTTGCAATACCAGGAAACATCCTTGAAAATACCTGGCCAGTAAAAATGCTTCAAAATACGGGCTGCAGTCTTCCTCACTCCCATGTGTCCTGCCAAACTAGAGTCATGAGCCACCCTAATGATATCCTGCCTACAAACTCGAGGGATGATAATTTGATGCACAACCTCCCATTCACTGTCTGCTGATGACGTTGGGGGTCTCCACTTTCTCATTAACACTCCTGACTCAAAACAGCAACAAATAGAAGCACTAGCTGACTCTTCCTCACTACAAGCAGAACTAGCTAAACCTTCCAACTCTGGGTCAGCCTGTTGCAACTCCACCAACTCACCAGGTGACAAATTATCCACACTGAGGGGAACTGCCTCATCCTCTGAATGGTTTAAATTAGCAAAGAAAGTATCAGCCAAGAGAAAATCATCATCTTCATCATCCTCTAAATCACTAGTAGGTTTAGCTTTTGCCCTAGTGACAGCACATGCAGGAAACACATCAGATGAGCCGTCCTCGACTCCAGCCACCGGCTCACTAGACAACCGAGGAGCTGGACAAACCCGACCCCCAGCAATGTCGTTGCCAAGGAGAAATGTCACACCAGATATAGGGAGTGTCTCAACCAATCCTACCATCACTGGACCTTGAACAAAATCAGACTCAAGATTCACTCTGCACAAAGGGACAGACAAATAATTACTCCCTAAACCCTGCAACATTACAGTTTCACCAGAGGAATTATTAGAGCCTAAAACACTGGTCACTAGTAGAGATTGGCAAGCACCTGTGTCTCGTAAATTTTTTACAGATTTCCTGTCACTGCCATTAATTGAACTGACAAAACCATCAGACAGGAAATTTGCATAGGAACTCTTGAGAGTGTCACCCACATCACTGCTCAAAAGAGAAGCTTTATCAGTAGAGCTTACGTTACCCTTCAAAGCACTCAAAGCAGGTACAACAGAATGACTGCTCAAAAGAGGAACTTTATCAATAGAGCTTACGTTACCCTCCAAAGCACTCAAAGCAGGTGAAACAGAGTCATTTATAAGACATTGGGAACTCTCAGGAGTGGACACCAGACCAACTGACTGAACATTTGCAGGTTTATTATTATTAGCATCACGCTGTTTCTTAAAACATTTCTCAGCAATATGACCTAGCCTACCACAATAATTAAATTTCTTCTTAGAAAAGTTAGAAGTGGAACTAGTATTTTCTTCCTGAGAAACATTATCTTTACTCTCCCTCCTTATTTTATTACCTGCACAAAGTTTGTGAGTGAGAACATACTCATCAGCTAAGATTACAGCATCAGGTGACCTAATTCCAGTCTGTTGCATACGGTACTTAGCAATTACAATTCCAGTCTGTTGCATACGGTACTTAGCAATTACAATTCCAGTCTGTTGCATACGGTACTTAGCAATTACAATTCCAGTCTGTTGCATACGGTACTTAGCAATTACAATTCCAGTCTGTTGCATACGGTACTTAGCAATTACAATTCCAGTCTGTTGCATACGGTACTTAGCAATTACAATTCCAGTCTGTTGCATACGGTACTTAGCAATTACAATTCCAGTCTGTTGCATACGGTACTTAGCAATTACAATTCCAGTCTGTTGCATACGGTACTTAGCAATTACAATTCCAGTCTGTTGCATACGGTACTTAGCAATTACAATTCCAGTCTGTTGCATACGGTACTTAGCAATTACAATTCCAGTCTGTTGCATACGGTACTTAGCAATTACAATTCCAGTCTGTTGCATACAGTACTTAGCAATTACAATTCCAGTCTGTTGCATACGGTACTTAGCAATTACAATTCCAGTCTGTTGCATACGGTACTTAGCAATTACAATTCCAGTCTGTTGCATACGGTACTTAGCAATTACAATTCCAGTCTGTTGCATACGGTACTTAGCAATTACAATTCCAGTCTGTTGCATACGGTACTTAGCAATTCCAGTCTGTTGCATACGGTACTTAGCAATTACAATTTGTGCCTTTGCTTGTCGTGCCTGAGCTTCCTGAATACGAGCCTGAATCTTTGCAAGTTCAATTTGTGCATTCATATTTGTGTCATCTGAAGGAGTTAAATTAAAGTTTCTGATTAATCATGTCAACAATTTGATCTTTATGAGCGCTTGAAGGATGAGCAAGCTTCATGTACTGAGCAACAATTTTCAGTTCATTTTTATTCCTACTTTCTACCTCAACAACTGTCTTAACACTCTCTACAAAATCTTTAGCTTCCTCAAAGGTAGAAATAGTTGAAGAAGACATCATGCAAATTTAAATAGTACAATCACAAGCAAAAAATATAATATATTCTTAAACAAGTCCCGAAGATCCCAGCTCAAGGTCGCCAATGTTATGTTTATGGGCGAGGTGAAATGACACAAACTATAGGCTAAACATGAAATTCACAACTAATGTCAAAACCCTCTCCAAAAAATATCCAGGTTCAAGGAAATTACTAGAATAAAAATTCTTAGTTTAATGAAATTAAGTATATAATGTAACAAATAAAATCAGTCTCTTCAGGACGAGCAATAATAATATATAATGCACTAAGATTATCAGAAAATATGCAAGGGAAAAAATAACTAACTATATATCTTTACTGAAGCAATGCAAGGTAAAAATAGTTATATCCCATAGGAATTAATATTTTCTCAAGATTACTGGAAATGGTTAATAACTGTTTAATAACTTAAGGAAATGCACACAATACTAACAAAAGCAATACAAGTAATTAATACAACTATTTAAATGTGAAATAAACACTAAAGTATAACTTGAGAAAATATTTCTCCTTTAAATACAATAAATAAGGGGTAACTAAATTAATCTGATCAAAATCACAAACTTGGAAACTAATCACAAATTAATTAATTCTTTACATTTATAACATTTACAAATGCAATCAAAAGGAAATGACAAAATAATATGAATTTACAGAAACTCAATAATAATTAATTATTAACTGATCACTAGATAGCCTAAACTTATCATAATGCAGGTAGTAGGGGTAGGCAGCCCCGCCCAGGGAAGTACTACCGCCAAGGTTTCGGGAGACTCGGGGAATAGCCTGAATTCCATTTTCTCTCCCAGGCCTTGGTAGCTGGATACAGTTCTTTCTGCCTCACACATCAGGGGTATCAGGAAAACCCTCTTTATATAACATACACATCCAACTTCACGACATTGCCCTACATCGCTATCCTCTATCCATAAAACACTACTCTTCGCACTACATATCATACATGTAACACCATACACCTTTACCAAATAAATATGGCAGTACAATTGTTAAGAGCAAACCTGGTGGTCCCTCAGATATCCACCCCCGGCAGGGTTGGGTCATTGACACAGGGCCCTCCCGGTCGTCATCATGCGACTGTGTCAAGAGCATTGCAACGTCCCAAAGCTGCTCGTCGGTGCAGCTTTTTCTTTAGCAATATAAGGGGACTTCACTCTAACATCAATTCTGTACATCAATTTCTTCAAGCAGAATCCCCTACTCTCCTTTTTTACACAGAGACTCAAGTAACATCCACATCTGACAGGTCTAGATCTAATTTTCCAGGTTATCAACTGCTCCAAAATTTCAGACCTAAAGGAGGTGTATGTTGCTTAGCAAAATCTGAAATTGCCCTAGAGGAGGTTACTAGTTTCAATTGTCCCTATTTTGATTATTCTATATATAAATTAATTTCTGCTGGTAAATTTAAATACATATGTTGCATCTACCGTTCCCCAAATACTCCTCCAGAGCAAAGTCTTTTTGATTCTCTGTCCTCACAACTCAGTGTCCTCAACTTAAATGCTTCTTCTGAAATCACTGTGTTGGGTGATTTTAAGTCCATAATGTTGAATGGCTCACTCATTCAGCCAGGACTGATGATGCTGGTCTTGAATGTGAGCTATTTGCAGACTCATTTAATCTCACTCAACTAGTCAACCAACCCACCCGTGTACCAGATAATCCTAATCATAATTCCCACCTACTGGACTTATTTTTAACAACCAATTCAGAAAATTATGATGTTACAGTGAGGTCCCCGCTTGGATCTTCTGATCACTGTCTGATACAGGCCACCTGTCTATCACCTACCACACCTTCCCACTCTGAACCTGTTTTGGTGACTAAATGGCATTACGATAGGGCAGACTGGGAGGGTCTTCAAGGTTTCTTTATTGATATTCCCTGGACCTCTTTCTTTTCTAATGATGCACACACCACCTTGAGCCACATACAAGAGTTTGTAAAAATTGGAATGGAAACTTTTATTCCTCATCAAAAGTACAGTAAAAGATCTAATTCACCTAAATGGTTTGACCATAATTGTGCTAGAGTAACTGAACAAAAAGTAATAGCCTACAATGCATACACAAAATCAAAAACACATGAAGCCTTTAATTACTTTAGAAACATCAGAAATCATGCCAAAACTGTATTAAACCTAACTAAATCAAACTTTCTCCACAAGCAGGCAAATAAACTTCTAAATAATCCAAATGATAACAAAATATTTTGGTCTACTCTTAACTCATTCAAATCCAACTTCACTACTGCTTCATCCATTCCACCATTAAAATCTCCGACTGGCAATCTTGTAAGTGACCCACGAGGTAAAGCTAACCTTCTTGCGGATATTTTCTCCACCAACTCAACCTTAGATGAAATAAATCAAGATGTCCCTGTACATAATTTTAATTCGCCTGAAATTCCCTCACTTAAGATCCACACCAGACATGTCAAAACTATTTTGCAGAATCTCTCAGTAGATAAGGCTCCTGGTCCAGATGAAATTCCTCCAATAGTACTTAAGGATTGCTCCTTGGTGCTCGCTCCTGTATTGGCAAAAATTGTCCGTCTGTGTACTCATACCTCATGCTTCCCAGTACCCTGGAAAGAAGCAAACATCCATCCAGTTCCTAAAAAAGGTGCCTCTTCAGATCCATCAAACTACAGACCAATAGCTATAACTTCCACTCTTGGTAAAGTCTTTGAAATTATATTAAATAATCACATAATTAAGCATCTTGAGAATAATAAATTAATCAGTGATAGGCAATATGGTTTTAGACGATGTCGATCAACTGCAGACATTATTTGCCTTCTTACGCATCAAATCAACCAAGCTACAGACCAACATGGTGAAACACATACAATAGCACTGGATATATCAAAGGCATTTGATAGAGTCTGGCATCAATCCTTATTGTCGAAGATGTCACACTACGGCCTTGCATCATTAGTTCCACAAATTTCTTCTTATCTTCATAACAGAAAAATATGTGTAATGGTAGATGGCCTTTATTCTCAATTTCACTCAATAAATAATGCTGGTGTTCCCCAAGGATCAGTTTTGGCCCCAACTCTGTTCCTCATTCATATCAATGATCTCATATCTACCACTCATAATCCAATACATTCCTACGCAGATGACTCAACACTCCACAGTTCCTTCACATTTCCCAATTCTTTCACCCAACCCGATCTTATAAATTCAAAAATAAACACTGCAATTTCTCTGAACCAGGACCTTTCTAGAATTAATGAATGGGGACAAAAGAATCTAGTTTCCTTTAATGCACAGAAAACCAAGTACATTCAATTTTCTAACCGACAGAATCTCACTGACTCCCATATATTTTTTAATGATGTAAATATTCCCACTTCCCCTAGTATTGACATTCTCGGTGTAACATTAACTACTAACTTGAGCTGGACACATTATGTTAGAAGCATTGCTAAGAATGCCTCTAAAAAACTTGGACTCCTGTACAGAGTTCGGGAATTCTTCACTGACGAGCAGTTGGCCGTAATATATAAAATTCATGTGCGTTCTCAGATGGATTACTGTTCACCTCTGTGGAGTGGAAGTGGAGTGGTTGCATTGAGGCAGTTGGACAAAATTCAAAATAAAGCTATTAGATTAATCAATAACCCTGCAATCACACAGGATCTTCCTACATTATCCATACGAAGAAACGTTGCATCCCTTGCATTATTCTACAGATATTTTCACAGCAATTGTTCCGAGGAACTTGCTTCAATTGTGCCGCCTCTCCACATCTTTCCCCGTAGAACTAGGGCAGCTGAGAGCTCCCATGAATTTACACTTTCTCCTCCACAATGCAGAACTTCTGCTTATCAAAATTCATTTATCCCTAGAACTACTACTCTTTGGAATTCACTTCCCTCGAGTTGCTTTCCACAAACTTACAATCTACAAAAGTTTAAATCCAGTTGTTACAAACATTTTATGAATGGAGGATGCCTTTAGGCACATGGACCTTTTGTTTTATCTGTGTTTTCCCTTCCTCCGTTCATTGTCTCTTTTAAAAAAAAATCAATAATAGGCTATAATATGAGACACTTTATATACTCAACACTCAAATCACAGGAATCAGCTTGCAGGTTGCTTAAAATCGTTTGAAAGTTGCCTGGAGAGATATAGCACTTCACAAGTTATAATAATCACTATGTACAGAGAGAGAGAGAGAGAACAGGCGTGGTCGTCAGCTGGTCTAAGAGTCGAAACTGCAAGGACTCAGGGGTATATATATTTCACCAGTTAATCTGGAATTTTCTACTACACACTTGAATGAAATGACGCACGGCTGGGAGAGACAGGCTAGAGAACTTGCCAGAAGCAAGCACATAAGGGGGAAACTAAAATATTATACTTATCTGGTTGTTGTTGTTGTTGTTGTTCCCCAAGCTGCCTGGCCGAACAGCCCCAAGGCCCCGAGCAATTCCAAGGCCATAACCGAGCGCCCCCACAGAACCCTCCCTGCCGACCACAATAAAGCCTGGGTGACCGAAGCCACTCCATGGCGGGGAGCTGAGGAGGGTGCGGAAACGCCCGGGAAACCAAAGCCCCACCCAGGGCCCTGTGCCCCTCAGCAATTATGAAGAGAAAGTTAAGGGGCAAGGGAAAAATGTGACGCTTTGGCTTCCAATCTTGGTAGATTGGGAGGTCAATCCACGGAAAAGACGCCGTCACTTGAGATCTAGAAAATATATAAGTTAAAGGAACAGTCAGAGTAAGCTATGGGTATGGCAGAGATCGCTCAGTTCTCACTCTGATAGACCAACCCATCACCACATGACTAGAACCCAATCCTCTCAGCATCAGCTAGGAAAGGCCTTAGAAAGCCGCCTTTGGCGGGGGGATAGCTCACCTATTTCAACCCCTTTCGGGGTCGGGCACCCGCTCTATTCTTATCTGGTTTATATAATCAATACTAATTCTGGATTATATATATATATATATATATATATATATATATATATATATAATTATATATATATATATATATATATATATATATATAATACGATTAGGAGGATCCGGCACTTGGCCTGGGCATTTTTCTATCGAAAAAGGAAAAAAATATATCTGGAGAGGGGTGTTGTGGGTAATATTATAAGCTTGATGGAGATCTAGGGAAGGAACAAAAACATAAATTAAAAGCATTTAAAACAATTCCCCTTACGCCGAAAAATGCATAAATGTATCTCAAATGGGGAAGGGGGGGATCTTGTTTTATATAGATTTAATGGAGGTGTAGGGAGGAAACTAAATACAAAAAATAAACGAAAAATATAATACAAATAGTTCTCACCCTGACTGTATTTTACAACTAAATTATTGGGCAATAAAGAACAAGTAATAACAATGATTAGATATGCTTATGACCGCTGAAATTATGGCATTATGTTGACAATACTGCTGCCTGTCCCCTCACCGTAAAATACAAAGGGAATATATTTTAACCCATCAAGAACCGGTGACGTCCTTTCCTATATATTCTGGCAAATGTTAGATGCTTATATTTAGCTAAGGAAGGACGTCTACCCACTAAAAGGCTACAGACTATCTCGATGGATCCTTCTAGGTACCACATATCCTTCCTAAGCTTCATAAAATCGCCTAAATGTAGCTAAACACAAATAAAAAAGACGCCACTGGTACGGTATGGGTTAACAGTGTATACAGACTAGATCACATTGTCATAGTGTATTGGCATGCAAAGATTAATTAATGGTGTCCATACTCAACCTACCCTTTAAACGGGGTCATGGGCCGGTTTTCTGGTCCCCTTTCTTCCTCACGCTTATCCCCATTAGATTTTAGATTTTAAGAAGTTTGTCCCATTAGTTTGTCAATGTTTAGACCTTTCGCCCCATTTCTTTGTTAATGTTAAGACCTTTCGTGCCCTTTAGGTGTCAATTTGTTTTCTACTAGAAAATGTACAAATTGATCTGTGATGAAGGCCTAGGGAGGTCCATTAAAATATATTAATATATATATATAAAGACCCTCAAAAATATTCACTGTCCCCTTAAAGGTATATTGGTGGTAATAAACCCATCTTATACAAGCATATTATATAAAGGTAAATTACCATTAGTATACCCAATGATTTTATATACCTTTTTTATACCATTAATCAAGATTATACCTTGATTATTAAACCATTCTATACCGGTGATGTCTTTTGTATTATATTTCAGCTACATATAGACGAATTTATGAAGCTTAGGAAGAGTATATGATAGCTAAAAGGCTGAATTGAGATAGTCTGTAGCCTTTTAATGGGTAGACGTCCTTCCTGAGCTCTATAAAATCGTCCAATAGTTGCCAGAATATAATGGAAAGTACGGTCGCGCTAATAAGTCATGTCCCAGGTGTCATTACGTTTGGCTCGCTCTGTGTAGTATTAATTTCTTCCAGATGTTGAATAGGGTGGGTAAGTGTAGGAACATGATTGTATATTTCACTCGATATGAAGAAATGAAGCTTATATATTGCTGATACCAATTATTGATCAATATACTGTATACTTGGTGCCAAGACATCACTTATAAGCGCAAAAGTACACTCGACCAAAAAACAATCTTTACACTGGTGAGCTGTAAATAATCTAGTGTGAACGGAATGAATCCGGTGAAACATACTTCTGTGAGGTATTATCATAAGATTTCAACCTACTTCCAGAATGTTTAGAGCGTTAGTGTATAATTGTTTTTTGGTCGAGTGTACATCACCGGTACAGAAGGGGTTAACAGTGCAGACTTGACCATTACAACATCCGATATCAAGGCAATTACTCCATTGTTATGTGGATGGTGTGCACGGTGTCTTCAGTGATGATATCCTGAGCCCAGAGTCGACACTCAATGGTCAGCGGCACTCCCTCTGTAGGAACATAAATAATAATTTAGCTGTAATATATATATATATTTTTTGTTTTTTGTTTTGTTTTTGTTTTTTTTTGTCAGACGCAGTAAGTCCCGAGAAGGGGTGGCCTTGAATAGTAGGCGTTTGTCACGAATCGCTAGGTCTAGTTGCCCTGGCTTGACATCTACAAATAACATTTTGACAGTACGGCCTCGATCTGCCAACCCTTTGATCAACAGCCGACACTCTACTGACTATGCCACGGCTCGCGACAAGCTGTGATATATGTACGTTTAATTACGCTTAGATTTAAATTAATCTGTATGTAATATATTAGTGTAAACTAAATTAATAATAATGTCATTTTACTCACACATAATTTAATCCTCAAGCCGCGGGGCCCGACATATGTCGGCCGAGAGAATAATGGCCACCTCTGCGGTGCCCGATATTATTCGGGCGGGATGTTGAGCACATTAACGGCTCTGAGAGAGAGTCCACGCGTTGGGAGGACGATAGGCGGGCTCTGACCGTTCGGCACGGACCCAGTGTCGCGACTGACACTACCTCTACAACTTTCCACACCCACAGCCTCGCGAGACCAGGAAAAAACTCGGGAAATTACCGTATTTTAGGGTTTTTCCCCTCGTGTTGCGCGATCGCTACAGGATAACCAGTGGTCGTACAAAGATGACTCAGGTGTCATTGGAAAGCTCTATTATCGCCCTTTCACGGATACATAATTGTATTACGCTCTGGCTCTTGTTTATGCATGAAAAAGAGCATGGAATGAAGCTCATTTAGGGTAAATATGCCCACCTGGCAGCTAGTAGAAGTTACAAACATCCCCATTGGTTAAAAGAAGCAAAATAAATATCGGTACACTATACAGTACAATATTCTAATGGAAAATTAATGAAAGTGTAAATATGAGGTAATATTGACATAGGCTAGTTTGCTTTTACAGGACGGTTAGTGGGAAGTTAACCCCATCTTCTGAAGCTGTAATATTGGTAGGCTCAGACACATTGGTGGTTAGGATTGTTTAAGAGGATCCAGTAAGCATGTGGGAGAACTGTCATGTTACGCAGCGTTACTGTTTGACAAACCAGGTGGGGTCTGTCAGATGGTGATGTTTTTCATGACTTGCTCGGACCAAGACATGGCATTGCTGGAGAGACACACAGCTTCCATAGGCCATACTTGCCCAGTCTTCAAGTCAAGGTTCTTCAAATAATCTTTCAAGAAAATTATGTCTATCCTGCATAAGTTGGGTTTGCTGGCAAGTAGTCACGGTGAATTGACCACTTGCGAGTTTTGGTCTATAAGGAAGTTGGAGCTGTGGCCATCAATAGCAGAATTATCAGCTAAAATACGGTCATAATACATTTATAAATACATTACACCAAATTTATCATACTTTTTATCCAGCAGAAACCCACATTATTATTACATTTCTCTTTAATATTGATGTTCACGGCTCCAACATCCTTACCTGAAACTCACAAGTGGTCAATTGGCTGGAGTCATATTTAGGTACAGTTTGTGGAAGAAGGGCGCACATGAAGCAGGAAAGTGGGCAGCTGATGTGTCGTTCTTGCTTCAATTTGTGGCTTGATAGTCTTGGGTCACCCAATGTCTCCATCAATAACAAGGCATATTTGTTCTCAAATGGCAAATCAGAAGACTAATTTATTGAAAACAATTAATTTATAGATTTTAAGAAGCTATAAGTGAAATGTTTTCAATATACAATAGTGTTTTTTTTTTTTTTTGTGACCTTACATGGCAACTTACTTTTAAGGCCTGATACGTGCAAGCCCACAACTGGCTGTATGTAAGAGTCGCTCACTTGGTAAGGAAAGTAGTACGATGGAAAACCTTGCCAGGGCACCAAGCTTACCCTACCATCAAAGCTTTCATTGTCTGTGTCCTTTTTGGCATCACAGGACACCCAAAGGAACTGCAAAGAGGAAAACAAAACTATTTTGTTTAACCCTTCATAAATAGGATCTACTTACTTTTTAAACCCCATGTATGATTGCTACATACGATTTTAATGCCCACTGCCACTTACTAACTGACTTTGTGGATGCCACACTATTGAAATATAAACATGTAGAATAAATACCTCTTACAGCTGACTGTGTGTTATAGTAGCTAATACTATATACTAAAAAGTTGTTGATATACTCACAACATTATTTCAACACAGCAATGGCAATACAATCTTGATATTAGTCTCAGCCAAAAAATAATAATAACAAAAATAAATAAATATGTAAATGAAAACAAAATATAATATATAAATAAATAAATAATTTTAACCCTTTCACTGTGGGAGCCGTTCTGGAAAATCCTGGACATATCCTGATGAGACGTGCGTGAGTAATCAGGTGCGCGGCAGACCCCCGTCTGCACAGTGGAAGGTCAGCCGCAACACTGAATCTCTCTCCCCACGTCTCGGGAGCTAGAGAGATTGTTCTGGTGGCATTTGAAAGCTCTTTTCTTCTAGTTTTTTTGCTGCAAACATTTCAATTCATTCAGGCACTTGTTTAAGCAAACAAGAGTGCCTGAACGATCCCTATTGTAGCGGAAAATCCCCCACACTGAGAGAGTTAAAATCAGAGTTCTACATTCAATCACTACCCCAGCTCCCTACTTCAGAATCTGCCACACATTCCATCCCTCTATCCCTGATGCTTTACCCTCTTCAAGTAAGCAATGCTCTTTCCCAACCAAGGTTTTGAGTTCTGAAATTAAATAATTTTATGAAAATTGGAATATATTGTCCTACCAATAACCAAGCATATATAATATTGTTAACCCTATTATTGGCTTAACTGCAAACTAGTGTTGATATTAATGTACCTTAATGATAATGTTGTATAAGATTTTTCTTAAACCGGGGCCCTCCTTGATTCTCAAAATACTTGTTATAAAAAAATAAAAAAATAAAAAAATAAAGAATAAAATCCAACACTGACCTTAGGAACCACTTTCTGGTTCTGATAATAAGACTCCTCTATGTGGTCCTTGAGACTCTGTGTCATGTTGTCTGGTAGGTCCTCCAGCACTGTGTACATGTCAGGAATCCAGTCAGGTACCTGCAGTTTTTGTGAGAGATGTTCTTAGGTAGCTATAGTGTAGAGGATATAGGTTGTAGTGAGAAATGTTCTTAGTACTGTCTTTGTAGCACAATGGATAAATGCACTGAATTTCGGTGTGAGCATCCTAGGTTCGAATCCCTGGACTGCCACATGTATTTGTTGATTTCATTAATTGAGTTTTATTTAGGAGCAAAGTCGGTTGGTGGAGGGAACATAATTATAGCTATAAGAGAGATGTAGTGTAGGGGATATAGATTGTAGTGAGAGATGTTCTTAGATAGCTATAAGATAGATGTAGTGTAGGGGATATAGGTTTTAATGAGATATGTTCTTAGGTAGCTAAAAGATAGATGTAGTGTAGGGGATATACGTAGTGCAGGGGGTATAGGTTAAAGTGAGAGATGTAATGTAGGGCATAAAGATGTAGAAGAACAAACAGGGATGTAGGGAAGAAGGGGTCTGCCTCGTATGGGCCAATAGGCCTTCTGCAGATTTCCATTTTTCTTATGTTCTTATGTTCTTAAGAAAAAGGAAACCGTTGTTGGCTAGTTTTTCTGGACCCCTTTCTCCCTCGTGTTTAGCCCCATTAGTTTTGACATTTTAACGCCTTACGAGCGGGCCCGTAACGAATTTCTACTACCCGCCAAGCGGGTGGTTTTACCCTAAATGGCCTTGTTTCCGTGCTCTTTTTCATGTATAAACAAGAGCCAGAGCATAATACAATTATGTATCCCTGAAAGGGCATTAATTCAGCTTTCCAATGACACCAGAACCATCCTCCTACGACCACGCGTTCTCTTGCAACGATCGTGCAAGACGAAGGAAAAATCCCTAAATTACGGTAATTTCTTGACATAATACCCTGTGTAGTGAGGGAGGGGGGTGGATGTGTGTGGAGTAAACGTCAGTAGGCCCGTGGGACCCATGGCGAATGGTCAGAGCCCGACCTACGCTCCGCCCACCGCTCGTCTCTCTCTCAGAGGCAATATTGCTCCAAAATTGCACACGGACTAAAGTCGGGCCCCGCTCTTTGGGCAGGTGTTCTCTATACGGACTTAAGTCGGGCCCCGCTAATAAGGGGTTAAGATGCTTGGCCTATTAGTTTGGCGGTTTTAAGACCTTACGCCCCATTTCTTTGTCGTAATTAAAGATTTTTCGTGTCATTTAGGTGTCGATTTTTTCCTGGCGAATGATAGCGAGCCTGTAATTTAAGAGAAATTTTTCTATCAAAAAATTTACAAATTTATCTTGAAGGAGGTTCTTTGGCGGGTGTTTTTAACACCTTACGAGCGGCCTATGCGGTTTATTTATATGTACCGCACAGCGGGGTGTTTTTAGCCAAAATAGGGCTGTTTACGTGATCATTTTCATGCCTAAATAAGACCCAGAACGTAAAACAAATACCTATCCCTGAAAGGGCATAAACAGAGCTTTCGAATGACACCATAGCGATCCTTGTATGATGGATAGTTTTCTTGCAATAACCGTGCAACGCGAGTGCAAAAAGCAGGTAATTCGGTACTTTCGGTACATAATTGAGTATGTAGCGAGTGAGAGAGGGAGGAGGGAGCTGAGATTTGTGTCAGTAGGTTCGCCGCGGTGGTCTGGAGCAGTCATACGCTCGCTAGTCTCCTGCCACCACTTGTCTCTCTCTCTCAGCCACATTACGTGCTGAAATTGCCACTCGAGTTATGTCGAGCGCCGCCACATAGTCCAGCTTTATTTAACTCGACTTAAGTGGTGAGCCGCTTTTTAAGGGTTAAGTAGTATCTGAAAAGGACTAGAACCACATGAAATATGCACTAACTTTGTTGACATATGCATAGTCAGTTGTAGTAATATCTGCACATTTCTTGTGTTTCCATCTTTAAAGGCAATGTCACACAAACCCTTTTTTCCATCAATTTCCGATGATTTTTTTTTCTCCTACAAGTTTTCGATATTTTCGAATTGGAATCGACAACTTGACTGAAATTAATTGATTTTAAGAAACTGACACAATATATATTTATAACCTAAGAAAATACCTTGCATGAGAAAATTGACGGAATAAGCAATTGTGGACACCGCCTTGCACCAGTGACTGCATCCTTACCTTCAATTTTCGAGCCAAAGTTGCAAGTCTTGCAAGTCTTTCTCTGTATTTGGCACATATGACAGACTCCACCACTGTAGTAATCTGATTCAGTATCTTTAGAACCTACCGATCAACAATTGCCGACTGGCGAGTTTCGTTCTATAAGGAAGTTGGAGCTGTAGACAACGATATTTAACAGAATGTACAGCTAAAATACGGTCGTAGTACATTTATAAATACATACAACCCAATTCAACATACTATTTATCCATCAGAAACGTACATTATTCTTGCATTTCTGTTTAATATCGGTGTTCACGGCTCCAACTTCCTTATAGCCTGAAACTTGCAAGTGGTCAATTGGGCACTTGTCATGGTGGATTCCTTGAACATTTCTTCCACCATCACATCCATATGTTCCATACTGACAGGTAGATGGATTAGATGGAGGAAAAAACACAGGGAAGAGCTATGATTCCTTCTTGTATTAATTGTATTCTTCCATACCTTTTCAAACCCTTTCCACACCTTCTGGGAGACATATATCAATATCTCTGTCATAACATTTATTTATTTATCTATACTTCCCTAGCTCTCTCTCTGTTTATCCTCCCTCCCCATTCCTTCTTTCTCTATGGTTTTCTATCCTCTCTATCCTATTCTTCTCTTTCTTCACCTAGGAGACGACTCTCACTTCCTCGATTCTCTCATCCTTCGCTATCCTCTCTGTCCTTCTTTCTTTCTTCGTCTGTCCTTCCTGTTTCTCTATTTATTCGCCTTCACCATTTCCTTCCTTTATTTCCTCCCTCTCTATTCTTCTTTTTGTTTTTGTCTATATCCTTGCTTCTCTCTCATGTCTTCTTTTATCCATCTCTATCTCATTTATCTCGCTGTGCTCTTTTCTCTTTATTCGTCTTTCCTCCATCTATGTCCTCTTTTCTTCTCACTTTATCCTCTCATTTACACTCTAGTCCTGCTAGTTCTCTCTATATCCTTCTTTGCTCCATCTCCATCCTTCTTTCGGTCTCCTTTTTTCCCCCTAACTCCATCTTCTGGCAGACAGTGCTATCGCTCTCTCTCTTCATTCTTTTTTTCTTTATTCCATATCAATCTTCCTCTTCATATATTTTCCTCGCTATCCTTGCTCCCACTTCCCCATCTCCATTCTTTCCTTCTTTCATCATAGTAATTTATTCTTTCCTTTCATCCTTTCTCCTCATTGTTTTCCTCGCCATTCTCTGTTCCTCTAAGTTGAGAATCCCATCGGGGCGACATGTTCAAACTCTATTAGGTACGGATACACTACACACACACTCCCGCAGCACACGCCAGAGTTTATGTTTGTGTGCCTTGGATTGCAGTGTACCACATAGGCCTGTAGACCTATTGTCTGCTTTAGATATGCTGTGGTATCATCTATACATATGGCCGACCCACCACACCATCATCGCGGCCTGGGTTGAGCGCTAAATTGTACAAAATTGAGCGCAAATTTTACTACGTAGCAGCTACGCAGTCACTGTTATGTGCACATTAGTGTAACTACATTGTTTATGTAATTGATGCTCCTCGGGTTAAATATTGAATTTGTCTACATGTGTGTGGCTCTTGTGACAAAATATATATAAAAAATATATTCATTATTATAATTACTATTATGCATTATAATAATACTGTGAATGACTGTGAGTATTACTATTATGCATTATAATAATACTGTGAATTACTGTGAGTATTACTATTATGCATTATAATAATACTGTGAATTACTGTGAGTATTACTATTATGCATTATAATAATACTGTGAATTACTGTGAGTATTACTATTATGCATTATAATAATACTGTGAATTACTGTGAGTATTACTATTATGCATTATAATAATACTGTGAATTACTGTGAGTATTACTATTATGCATTATAATAATACTGTGAATTACTGTGAGTATTACTATTATGCATTATAATAATACTGTGAATTACTGTGAGTATTACTATTATGCATTATAATAATACTGTGAATTACTGTGAGTATTACTATTATGCATTATAATAATACTGTGAATTACTGTGAGTATTACTATTATGCATTATAATAATACTGTGAATTAATGTGAGTATTACTATTATGCATTATAATAATACTGTGAATTACTGTGAGTATTACTATTATGCATTATAATAATACTGTGAATTACTGTGAGTATTACTATTATGCATTATAATAATACTGTGAATGACTGTGAGTATTACTATTATGCATTATAATAATACTGTGAATGACTGTGAGTATTACTATTATGCATTATAATAATACTGTGAATTACTGTGAGTATTACTATTATGCATTATAATAATACTGTGAATTACTGTGAGTATTACTATTATGCATTATAATAATACTGTGAATTACTGTGAGTATTACTATTATGCATTATAATAATACTGTGAATTACTGTGAGTATTACTATTATGCATTATAATAATACTGTGAATTACTGTGAGTATTACTATTATGCATTATAATAATACTGTGAATTACTGTGAGTATTACTATTATGCATTATAATAATACTGTGAATTACTGTGAGTATTACTATTATGCATTATAATACTGTGAATTACTGTGAGTATTACTATTATGCATTATAATAATACTGTGAATTACTGTGAGTATTACTATTATGCATTATAATAATACTGTGAATTAATGTGAGTATTACTATTATGCATTATAATAATACTGTGAATTACTGTGAGTATTACTATTATGCATTATAATAATACTGTGAATGACTGTGAGTATTACTATTATGCATTATAATAATACTGTGAATGACTGTGAGTATTACTATTATGCATTATAATAATACTGTGAATGACTGTGAGTATTACTATTATGCATTATAATAATACTGTGAATGACTGTGAGTATTACTATTATGCATTATAATAATACTGTGAATTACTGTGAGTATTACTATTATGCATTATAATAATACTGTGAATTACTGTGAGTATTACTATTATGCATTATAATAATACTGTGAATTACTGTGAGTATTACTATTATGCATTATAATAATACTGTGAATTACTGTGAGTATTACTATTATGCATTATAATAATACTGTGAATTACTGTGAGTATTACTATTATGCATTATAATAATACTGTGAATTACTGTGAGTATTTCAGAGCAATGGTGATAATGTTAAAGCCGTTTTTATTGTCATTATTATTATTTTTATTATGATGATGATGGTGACAGTATTAGTGATGATGGTGAGTAGTAGTGATTATGGTGAAAGTTGTAGTGAGGATGACAGTAGTAGATATGATGGCGATAGTACTAGTAGTAGTGATGATGTTGGTAATATTAGTGATGATAGTAACCCTTCGCAGAGTTGGGTATGCCGTTTTGATTTTGGGCAAACCGGCACGTCTACTTTAATATTATTATTATTATTATTATTATTGTCCTGCGACGAGCAGGGAGGTTTTAGGAAGGGAAGAGGATGTGTAGATCAGATTTTTACCCTGAATTGTGTTATGGAGAAGTATCTGGAGAAGAAACAAAAGGTGTATGTTGCCTTTATGGACTTGGAGAAGGCCTATGACAGAGTGGATAGAGAAGGTTTGTGGAAAGTACTAAGAATATACGGATTAGAGGGCAAGTTGCTGAAAGCAGTGAAGAGCATGTATGAGGGTGCAAAGGCGGCAGTATGTGTGGAGAGTGAGCAGAGCGAGTTCTTTGATCTGAATGTTGGTTTGAAACAGGGGTGTATGATGTCCCCGTGGTTGTTTACTGTATATATGGATGGAGTCATGAAAGAAATACTATCAAGAGCAGTGGATGTTGGTGTATCGCTGAAAAGGGAGGGAATTGAGTGGAAGCTACCTATACTGCTGTTTGCGGATGATACAGTTCTGATGAGTGATAATGAATGGGAGTTGCAGGGTCTGGTAAATGAGTTTGGAACAGTGTGTGAAAAACGGAATTTGAAGGTAAATACGGGGAAGAGCAAGGTTATGGTCTTCGAAAGGGGAGAAGTCACAGAGTGTGAGGTGAAGCTGAATGGTCAGGCTATGGAGATCGTCAACTCTTTTAAGTATCTGGGCAGTGTGTTGAGTAAAGATGGGACTATGGATGAAGAAGTGCGGGAGAGGGTACAACAGGGGAAGAGGGTTGTAGGAACACTAAAAGCAGTAACAAGAAATAGGGTGGTCAGTATGGAAGTGAAGAAGTCCTTGCATGACAGTGTGGTAATCCCGACACTGACTTACGGAAGCGAAGCATGGACGTTGGTTGAGAGACTCGGACGAAGAGTGAGAGCAGTGGAAATGAATTACTTAAGGAGCGCGTGCGGAGTTATATGGAGGGATAGACAGACTAATGAGGAAGTAAGAAGGAGGTGTGGTGTGGAGGTAGATGTGCTGGAAAGTGTGAAAAGGAACAACTTGAGATGGTTCGGCCATATGGAACGTATGGAAAGAGAGAGAATGACTAAGAGGGTGTACGAAAGCGAGGTGGAGGGACAGAGAGGGAGAGGTAGACCGAATATGAGGTGGAAGGATGGAGTGAGGAAGTACATGAACGAGGGCGGTGCTGGTTGGGGGAGGGGCGTCGACTGACAGGAGACAGAGGTGCATGGGGGCGGTTCGTTCGTGGCCACCCCTTCGGGGATCACGGCGTCAGGCAATAGATAGAATAGATAGATTATTATTGTACCATATTTGGGGCGATGAGGAGACAAGGGCCGTTACTGTTGAAGCCCCAGTGCCCGGCTTCTGTACATTCCCTGATATCGCCCAGCCATTGGGGTTGGAAGCTACAGAAGTTCACTCGTTTTGTCTCCGAGTTGCATACAGTTAAGTCGTACTTGTTGATGATCTTGCTTTGATCTGGGAAGAGGGGGAGGGGGGGGGAGAGATTTATTACTACACTCTGCACTGTATAAAAGTATGGTTACTAAATCGGTCAAGTAAAATTTGGTATATTGATGGTACTTTTTCTTAATTTTTGATATATCATGTTAATAGGTTTATCACTTCCAATATTAATTTAAGGGTTAAAGTATTATGAACAATTTAATTACCCTTTCCGTTCTATCTGTAATTTCATATCTTTTTACAATGTTTTGATATTTACCCTATGCGTACATACATTATAGTTGACACCCAGGCCATCAATCTTCTCGTTCAACTCTTACACAATGGCAATGGTATTTATATCGTAAGTAGGAAGTTAACCATAGCCTTCAACTCACTTTACTGGTTCACGGATTGTTCTAAGATATAGAGGATGTAATCATCTAGTCACTAGTGTCTACCATGCACCAAAGGGAAAGACATTTCCAGAACAACTGGACCCTCTGGCAAGCTGGTAGCTAGCAAACCATTCCAACTTCTCTCCCTGGACATAATAGGCCCTCTACCTGCAGTTAATAACTTTAGGTTCATTGTCACCTTTGTAGACACGTACTGGTACTCCGGTTTTGTAATTGCAGCCACAGCAAAGGAACATTTACCTTCAGCCGTCACCCAAATCCTCCTGGATGACAGTCTTGCCAATTGTGGCCTATTCCCGTAGAACTTTCCTGATTACAGCTATAATAAAAGAAGGCGTCACCTTATAGAGAGGTTAAAGAAGGTGGCTGCAGTGGTCATATAATTGTCTCTGCCCCATAAAATACGCACCTTGAAAGAACTCGTTAATTTGTGAGGCGTATAGGCTGTTCACCAGTTGCTCGTACACGATGTTGTTGCTGGGGTGCGTGGTCAGGCCTAAGAGACAGATGAAAACAAATACATTGTATTGAATAAATCACAGAGTGATGAGAGAGAGAGAGAGAGAGAATAATGTATATAAAAAATAAAATGAATTGTGATTATCAGTTCTAACTTATACTGCAGGATTGACTGAATGTATGTATATATCCTTTTGACATTCATTCTATATACAGTCTACAATAAATATGAGTGATGCAGAGTATTTAGTTATTGGGTTCGGTAAGGTACAGTTACCCATAAACATTTGTGGACTCCCTAGTTTTTCTTTATGCAAATATAACTATCTGGATTGATTTTGTGAGGGAACCTGCTTGTCAATAAATACTATATATATTGATTCGAAGTTGATAAATACAAAATTACATTCATAAAATAGTTCCAAGAGACATACTTCCATTATTTTAAATAGGTGAGGGCCGCGAATTTGTATGAGTGACTGTACTATAAAGTCTATTCATTATATCTAGATATCGTGAATTCGTGATCACTATATTCTGTTCTAAAAAAACATGCCAAAACTCTTGATAGTTAACCTCTGTAACTCACAAACGATTAGAGTAATCGATTTACTATTTCTACCATCTGGAAAGAGTTTGCCAGGGAAAAGGTGTCGAAAATTACAGCCCATTTGCTCTAGCCCTTTTCGAGTTATAGAGGCTAGGGTTCACGATTTCTGGCCTATCAATTGGGAACGGGGTATTGCCTACTTAATCCTTTCAGTATTCTAGGAAGCATGCTCTGTGTTTGTTCTAGATATATATATGACTATTTTATTAAGCTTAAGAAGAAATGGTCTGAATTGAAAGGTTATTTGAAATAGTTTTAAACCCTTAGCTGCATAACATTCTCTAATAAGAACAAGACTAAACGTAACCCTTTCAATACTCCACAAGTCCTGTTATGCCACGTTGTAAACCAGCTTGCAATAATATTTGTTTTCATAAGTTCCTGGTTTAGGATAACTTAGAATATAATCCTGCTCGACAGGAACACAACTAGCATTACTAATAAGGTTTCTAATTTACTCAACACTTCCCAAGCACGATAAACACACGGAGTAAATACAAATAACTTTATTTATTAATTACTAATTACATCAAGTGGGCGCATCCAGATCTTAATTATTAAGTATAAGTCCCATGGCAATTTAAAGGTGACTAGAAAATCGAAGAGTTAACTATGTTTTACTTGTTATGGTTACTAAATCGGTCAAGTAAAATTTGGTATATTGATAGTACTTTTTTCTTTAATTTTTGATATATCATTTTAATAGGTTTATCACTTCCAATATTAATTTAAGGGTTAAAGTATTATGAACAATTTAATTGCCCTTTCCGTTCTATCTGTAATTTCATATTTTGTTTACAATGTTTTGATATATACCCTATGCGTACATACATTATAGTTGACACCCAGGCCATCAATCTTCTCGTTCAACTCTTACACAATGGCAATGGTATTTATATCGTAAGTAGGAAGTTAACCATAGCCTTCAACTCACTTTACTGGTTCACAGATTGTTCTAAGATATAGAGGATGTAATCATCTAGTCACTAGTGTCTACCATGCACCAAAGGGAAAGACATTTCCAGAACAACTGGACCCTCTGGCAAGCTGGTAGCTAGCAAACCATTCCAACTTCTCTCCCTGGACATAATAGGCCCTCTACCTGCAGTTAATAACTTTAGATTCATTGTCACCTTTGTAGACACGTACTGGTACTCCGGTTTCGTAATTGCAGCCACAGCAAAGGAACATTTACCTTCAGCCATCACCCAAATCCTCCTGGATGACAGTCTTGCCAATTGTGGCCTATTCCCGTAGAACTTTCCTGATTACAGCTATAATAAAAGAAGGCGTCAACTTATAGAGAGGTTAAAGAAGATAGCTGCAGTGGTCCTATAATTGTCTCTGCCCCATAAAATACGCACCTTGAAACTCGTTAATTTGTGTGGTGTATGTGCTGTTCTCCAGTTGGTCGTACACGATGTTGTTGCTGGAGTACGTGGTCAGGCCTAAGAGACAGATGAAAAAAATATATAATGTATTGAATAAAACAACAGAATGATGAGAGAGAGAGAGAGAGAATAATGTATATACTAAATATAATTAATTGTGATTATCAGTTCTAACTTATACTGCAGGATTGACTGAATGTATGTATATATCCTTTTGACATTCATTCTATATACAGTCTACAATAAATATGAGTGATGCAGAGTATTTAGTTATTGGGTTTGGTAAGGTACAGTTACCCATAAACATTTGTGGACTCCCTAGTTTTTCTTTATGCAAATATAACTATATGGATTGATTTGTGAGGGAACCTGCTTGTCAATAAATACTATATATATTGATTCGAAGTTGATAAATACAAAATTACATTCATAAAATAGTTCCAAGAGACATACTTCCATTATTTGAAATAGGTGAGGGCCGCGAATTTGTATGAGTGACTGTACTATAAAGTCTATTCATTATATCTAGATATCGTGAATTCGTGATCACTATATCCTGTTCTAAAAAGCATGCCAAATCTCTTGATATTTAACCTCTGTAACTCACAAACTAAATGGGTGGATGGGACTCGTTAGCCTTGGTCGGCAACTCATCTATGGGAGACAACCTTATACAAATCCGAGTGGATAGGACTCGTCAGCCTTGGTTGGCAACCTGTCTATGGGAGTAAACCTGATACAAATCCGAACTGCTTACCTAAGGGTAAGGCAGGTTAGTGGATGGATTAGCCGAACACCACTGTAGAAAAATAGTGCTAACAAGATACACAGAGGGCCTCGGAGTCGGACGGATCCTAAATTGAGTGGTCAATCCTGTAAGTCCTTCACTAAACTGGCTTGGGTTGTCCTTCTCACAGGGAATAGGTCCGCTTGGGGGCATTCTGTGTATAGCCACCCTCGTAAGGGGAGTAAGGCGTCCGGCAATAGATAGATAGATAGAACTCACAAACTATTAGAGTAATCGAGTTACTATTTCTACCATTTGGAAAGAGTTTGCCAGGGAAAAGGTGTCGAAAATTACAGCCCATTTGCTCTAGCCCTTTTCGAGTTATAGAGGCTAGGGTTCACGATTTCTGGCCTATCAATTGGGAACGGGGTATTGCCTACTTAATCCTTTCAGTATTCTAGGAAGAATGCTCTGTGTTTGTTCTAGATATATATTTGACTATTTTATTAAGCTTAGGAAGAAATGGTCTGAATTGAAAGGTTATTTGAAATAGTTTTAAACCCTTAGCTGCATAACATTCTCTAATAAGAACAAGACTAAACGTAACCCTTGCAAGACTCCACAAGTCCTTTTATGCCACGTTGTAAACCAGCTTGCAATAATATTTGTTTTCATAAGTTCCTGGTTTAGGATAACTTAGAATATAATCCTGCTCGACAGGAACACAACTAGCATTACTAATAAGGTTTCTAATTTACTCAATCACTTCCCAAGCACGATAAACACACGGAGTAAATACAAATAACTTTATTTCTTAATTACTAATTACATCAAGTGGGCGCATCCAGATCTTAATTATTAAGTATAAGTCCCATGGCAATTTAAAAGTGACTAGAAAATCGAAGAGTTAACTATGTTTTACTTGTTATGGTTACTAAATCGGTCAAGTAAAATTTGGTATATTGATAGTACTTTTTTCTTAATTTTTGATATATAATTTTAATAGGTTTATCACTTCCAATATTAATTTAAGGGTTATAGTATTATGAACAATTTAATTACCCTTTCCGTTTTATCTGTAATTTCATATTTTGTTACAATGTTTTGATATATACCCTATGCGTACATACATTATAGTTGACACCCAGGCCATCAATCTTCTCGTTCAACTCTTACACAATGGTAATGGTATTTATATCGTAAGTAGGAAGTTAACCATAGCCTTCAACTCACTTTACTGGTTCACAGATTGTTCTAAGATATAGAGGATGTAATCATCTAGTCACTAGTGTCTACCATGCACCAAAGGGAAAGACATTTCCAGAACAACTGGACCCTCTGGCAAACTGGTAGCAAGCAAACCATTCCAACTTCTCTCCCTGGACATAATAGGCCCTCTACCTGCAGTTAAAAACTTTAGGTTCATTGTCACCTTTGTAGACACGTATTGGTACTCCGGTTTCGTAATTGCAGCCACAGCAAAGGAACATTTACCTTCAGCCGTCACCCAAATCCTCCTGGATGACAGTCTTGCCAATTGTGGCCTATTCCCGTAGAACTTTCCTGATTACAGCTATAATAAAAGAAGGCGTCACCTTATAGAGAGGTTAAAGAAGATTGCTGCAGTGGTCATATAATTGTCTCTTTTTATTGTGAAAAACCTGTTATCCTCCGGCAAATTGTGGGGTTGAGTGAGTGAAAGGGGGGACAGTGAATGTCTCTGCCCCATAAAATACGCACCTTGAGACTCGTTAATTTGTGTGGTGTATGTGCTGTTCTCCAGTTGGTCGTACACGATGTTGTTGCTGGAGTACGTGGTCAGGCCTAAGAGACATGAAAAAAATATATAATGTATTGAATAAAACAACAGAATGATGAGAGAGAGAGAGAGAGAGAATAATGTATATACTAAATATAATGAATTGTGATTATCAGTTCTAACTTATACTGCAGGATTGACTGAATGTATGTATATATCCTTTTGACATTCATTCTATATACAGTCTACAATAAATATGAGTGATGCAGAGTATTTAGTTATTGGGTTTGGTAAGGTACAGTTACCCATAAACATTTGTGGACTCCCTAGTTATTCTTTATGCAAACATAACTATATGGATTGATTTTGTGAGGGAACCTGCTTGTCAATAAATACTATATATATTATATATTGATTCGAAGTTGACAAATACAAAATTACATTCATAAAATAGTTCCAAGAGACATACTTCCATTATTTGAAATAGGTGAGGGCCGCGAATTTGTATGAGTGACTGTACTATAAAGTATATTCATTATATCTAGATATCGTGAATTCGTGATCACGGCAGGTGTGGTGGAGTGGTCTTGCCACTGGCCTGGTACTCCAAAGGTCCCGGGTTCAAATTCCGATGTATCAATGGGAAGATATTATTGGGATGGAATTTGTGCTGTACCTGGTATCAGTGCATTACCACAAGCCCACCGAAACGTCAATAAAATACCCTCATTGTTCCCTGATTAAATAGCACTGTATGAATATTCCCATATTCAAAATATGCTATAGGGGTGCAATGCCTGGTGAGTTATCTGCTCAACAGGTGGCGTTGTGTGTGTGTAAGTGTGAGAGTCCGAGTGTAGGGGTGAGACAGTGAAGCACGGGAACGAGGTGGCTTCAGAGATGGGGTCGTTTCGGGCCATGAGCGAGCACCGTGCCTCATGTGAAGGCAAGATGGCAGGTGCTCGCTGTGCTCTACGTGCTTCACATGTCTCACTCCCTAGACTGGAACAAGACCTCACGGGCTTCACTGTTCATTGTAAAGCGGTGAATGTTAAGGCTCTCAGCTATGCCCGAGAGGAAGTAAGTTGGAATATAGAAAAAAAAAATAAAAAATATATATCCTGTTCTAAAGAGCATGCCAAAACTCTTGATATTTAACCTCTGTAACTCACAAACTAAAGGGGTGGATGGGACTCGTTAGCCTTGGTCGGCAAGTCATCTAGGGGAGACAACCTTATACAAATCCGGGTGGATGAGACTCGTCAGCCTTGGTTGGCAACCTGTCTAGGGGAGTAAACCTGATACAAATCCGTACTGCTTACCTAAGGGTAAGGCAGGGTAGTGGATGGATTAGCCGAACACCACTGTAGAAAACTAGTGCTAACAAGATACACAGAGGGCCTCGGAGTCGGACGGATCCTAAATTGAGTGGTCAATCCTGTAAGTCCTTCACTAAACTGGCTGGGGTTGTCCTTCTCACAGGGAATAGGTCCGCTTCGGGGCATTCTGTGTATGGCCACCCTCGTAAGGGGAGTAAGGCGTCCGGCAATATATAGATAGATAGAACTCACAAACGATTAGAGTAATCGAGTTACTATTTCTACCATTTGGAAAGAGTTTGCCAGGGAAAAGGTGTCGAAAATTACAGCCCATTTGCTCTAGCCCTTTTCGAGTTATAGAGGCTAGGGTTCACGATTTCTGGCCAATCAATTTGGAACGGGGTATTGCCTACTTAATCCTTTCAGTATTCTAGGAAGCATGCTCTGTGTTTGTTCTAGATATATATATGACTATTTTATTAAGCTTAGGAAGAAATGGTCTGAATTGAAAGGTTATTTGAAATAGTGTTAAACCCTTAGCTGCATAACATTCTCTAATAAGAACAAGACTAAACGTAACCCTTTCAATACTCCACAAGTCCTGTTATGCCACGTTGTAAACCAGCTTGCAATAATATTTGTTTTCATAAGTTCCTGGTTTAGGATAACTTAGAATATAATCCTGCTCGACAGGAACACAACTAGCATTACTAATAAGGTTTCTAATTTACTCAATCACTTCCCAAGCACGATAAACACACGGAGTAAATACAAATAACTTTATTTCTTAATTACTAATTACATCAAGTGGGCGCATCCAGATCTTAATTATTAAGTATAAGTCCCATGGCAATTTAAAGGTGACTAGAAAATCGAAGAGTTAACTATGTTTTACTTGTTATGGTTACTAAATCGGTCAAGTAAAATTTGGTATATTGATAGTACTTTTTTCTTAATTTTTGATATATCATTTTAATAGGTTTATCACTTCCAATATTAATTTAAGGGTTAAAGTATTATGAACAATTTAATTACCCTTTCCGTTCTATCTGTAATTTCATATTTTTGTACAATGTTTTGATATATACCCTATGCGTACATACATTATAGTTGACACCCAGGCCATCAATCTTCTCGTTCAACTCTTACACAATGGTAATGGTATTTATATCGTAAGTAGGAAGTTAACCATAGCCTTCAACTCACTTTACTGGTTCACGGATTGTTCTAAGATATAGAGGATGTAATCATCTAGTCACTAGTGTCTACCATGCACCAAAGGGAAAGACATTTCCAGAACAACTGGACCCTCTGGCAAGCTGGTAGCTAGCAAACCATTCCAACTTCTCTCCCTGGACATAATAGGCCCTCTACCTGCAGTTAAAAACTTTAGGTTCATTGTCACCTTTGTAGACACGTACTGGTACTTCGGTTTCGTAATTGCAGCCACAGCAAAGGAACATTTACCTTCAGCCATCACCCAAATCCTCCTGGATGACAGTCTTGCCAATTGTGGCCTATTCCCGTAGAACTTTCCTGATTACAGTTATAATAAAAGAAGGCGTCACCTTATAGAGAGGTTAAAGAAGATTGCTGCAGTGGTCACATAATTGTCTCTTTTTATTGTGAAAAACCTGTTATCCTCCGGCAAATTGTGGGGTTGAGTGAGTGAAGGGGGGGACAGTGAATGTCTCTGCCCCATAAAATACGCACCTTGAGACTCGTTGATTTGTGTGGTGTATGTGCTGTTCTCCAGTTGGTCGTACACGATGTTGTTGCTGGAGTACGTGGTCAGGCCTAAGAGACAGATGAAAAAAATATATAATGTATTGAATAAAACAACAGAATGATGAGAGAGAGAGAGAGAGAATAATGTATATACTAAATATAATTAATTGTGATTATCAGTTCTAACTTATACTGCAGGATTGACTGAATGTATGTATATATCCTTTTGACATTCATTCTATATACAGTCTACAATAAATATGAGTGATGCAGAGTATTTAGTTATTGGGTTTGGTAAGGTACAGTTACCCATAAACATTTGTGGACTCCCTAGTTATTCTTTATGCAAACATAACTATATGGATTGATTTTGTGAGGGAACCTGCTTGTCAATAAATACTATATATATTATATATTGATTCGAAGTTGACAAATACAAAATTACATTCATAAAATAGTTCCAAGAGACATACTTCCACGATTTGAAAAAGGTGAGGGCCGTGAATTTGAATGAGTGACTGTACTATAAAGTCTATTCATTATATCTAGATATCGTGAATTCGTGATCACTATATCCTGTTCTAAAAAGCATGCCAAAACTCTTGATGTTTAACCTCTGTAACTCACAAACGATTAGAGTAATCGAGTTAATATTTCTACCATTTGGAAAGAGTTTGCCAGGGAAAAGGTGTCGAAAATTACAGCCCATTTGCTCTAGCCCTTTTCGAGTTATAGAGGCTAGGGTTCACGATTTCTGGCCTATCAATTTGGAACGGGGTATTGCCTACTTAATCCTTTCAGTATTCTAGGAAGCATGCTCTGTGTTTGTTCTAGATATATATATGACTATTTTATTAAGCTTAGGAAGAAATGGTCTGAATTGAAAGGTTATTTGAAATAGTTTTAAACCCTTAGCTGCATAACATTCTCTAATAAGAACAAGACTAAACGTAACCCTTGCAAGACTCCACAAGTCCTTTTATGCCACGTTGTAAACCAGCTTGCAATAATATTTGTTTTCATAAGTTCCTGGTTTAGGATAACTTAGAATATAATCCTGCTCGACAGGAACACAACTAGCATTACTAATAAGGTTTCTAATTTACTCAATCACTTCCCAAGCACGATAAACACACGGAGTAAATACAAATAACTTTATTTCTTAATTACTAATTACATCAAGTGGGCGCATCCGGATCTTAACTTTTAAGTATAAGTCCCATGGCAATTTAAAGGTGACTAGGAAAGAGTTAACTGTTTTACTCGTTCATGAAATATGGTGTCACTTACAACACATCAAACAGGAAACATATATAATACACAAAACAGAACACAAAATATGATGACAATATATATGTGTGTTAGTGTACACAGAGAGGAATGGAAGATGAACAAATACATACAACCGAGGTAATCGACTCGGTGGTCTAGGGGTAAGCGTGGCTGGGGAAAGAGAAAGTCGCCTGACCAGGTCAGCTATCAAAGGGGTGCCGCGCGGAAGATAAGGTCAAGTTTACTGCGGTCACCTTAAATCAATATCTGATTTAGTGCAATGTTAAAGCAGGCAAATAATATAGAAAGTTATGATTAACACTGGTGATAAGAAAATTTAATTTGTAATTTAACTATAATAAAATCCATCCATCCATCCTTTCATCCATATGCTCAGGCCCAATCCCCACTTTTCCTATTTTTCTATGAAAAATAAATATAGTCGTAAATGAGCTATGATCACAGTGAATGAGGAATTCAGATTCACAAAACGTGTAGTGAATAAATATAGCTGGAATAGTAGCTAATTATACAGTGGGTTTATATATATACTGTGTATATATTAATAAACCGCTGAAGATAAAATAATTGCACAGAACGAAGTAGTGACTGAATTTAGCCAAATAGTAGGCCGATGAATAATCACTTAAAATAAACTACGCAGAATACAATACGTAGTTAATTATAATAACCCCAATAGAGGCAGATGAAATATAAATTAACTCAAAGACACAGAACCACGTAGTGACTTATAATAGCCGGAATTAAAGGCTGATGATACACAGAGAGGTATGATATGAATTAAAGGCTGATGATACACAGAGAGGTATGATATGAATTAAAGGCTGATGATACACAGAGAGGTATGATATGAATTCCTCCACTGGTAATAAAATAGGATATTGATCATTATATTATATCGTGGTGGATCAAATTATTCACAAGAACTATTATAGATAAGAAATAATGAATATAACTTTAATTAATCTCGACGGAACGGGTTTTTACTTTGAACATAGAAAGGATTTTATTAAGAATGAATTACTATGAAAATAGATAGAACACTGATTGATTATACAAGAATAAATTATTCTCTCTTCGTACACTTCACTACAAACTTGGACAATCGATAAATACTGAAACAAAAGTATAAGATCTGCCAGTGTTCACAAATTATTATGTGTCGTGTTGGGTATATATCTTAGTTATAAAATATATATAACGTTTAGTATGGAATTTAAATCAGTTAAACCCAGGACATTATATATATAATCAACTGGCACACGTGTAGTTTGTTCTCACAATGCAAGAGAGAAAATGGCGTGAGGATAGCCCAGAATAGGCCTCTAGGATAACGTTATATTGAACATTAACATATCTTATATACCTTCACAATAATACCCAAACCTCAAGAAACACAGAGACACTATTATGTTAAGAGGTGATGAGGAGAAGTTAGGTCCATGAGAGAGGATCTGGTCGACGCTAGACTCTTAGTTCTTTCTTCGGTTTGGCACCAAAGGGAACTGCCACTCTCACACACAACTAGAGAATGTCACTTCTAGTTCTGCCACTGCCCTGCTCCCTGCAAACATGGGTGCATATTCATCCGATCGCATTAAAGCTAGTAGATTATAATTGCCTCGTGTTTACCTACCGATCATATAATTCGGTCAGGTAATATTCAGAGGATAATTTACTTCTTGATTTATTCATTTTGGAATAGTAGGGACATGGGTATTTTGGAATAGTAGGGACATGGGTATTTTGGAATAGTAGGGACATGGGTATTTTGGAATAGTAGGGACATGGGTATTTTGGAATAGTAGGGACATGGGTATTTTGATCTTTTAATTATTGTGAAGTTAATAGTTGCCTTAAAAATACAATTGACATAGGAATATATGGATATGGTTATTCTTTATTTCTTAATATTAAACTCATAGTTCAGGAAGCTTGCATGGTTGTAGGATAATTGATTTTCATTATTTACTCTTTTCCTGTATTCTTCAGGTGGTATGCAAGGCTATTCCTATTCTCTTTTGATCTGTCATGATTTATATATACCATTTTCTGCACTGTATATTGGGTTATTCTGATCATAGCTGTTAAAATAGAATATTGGTTCTTGATGAGGAATTAACATAAAGTCTTCTTCGTTGTAGTTCAAATCGGGTTCTTTCATTGTATACTCCTTTATCTCCTCTCTTGTGCCTTGCGATTGGCCCGGACGAGAACTCGATGATTGGTCCTGGAGGAGTCTTGCAGTTCCCGTAGGACCGGGTAGATGCCGTTGCTGCTCTGTTTCTTTACACCATAGAGAGTGTTGGCTTTCGACGACAGACTGTGTTACTTCCTTTTCTACTCTCGTCTGTGCCCTTCGTTTCGCTCTTTTCCTCTCCTTGATGTTGGCGAGTCTGGCTTTGATTGGTGACGTCTCTCCATAGTTTGTGAGAACATCTGATGGGGTTGCTAATTTGTTGTCTTGCAACCTCGTCATCTCAAGTCCCACCCTCAAAAAAAAATTAGTACATTATACCAGCCAAAGACGAATTCCTCCCAAATTACTGGCTCACTATCGCTCACCAGGAAATAATCAACACCTAATTTTTTTTTTTTTTTTTTTTTCTATGTGATTGAGGGAGGCAAAAGGCATAACTGCCTATAGGGAGTGCCTCACCCATAGTTGAAAGAGTGACAGGGCCAAAATCAAGGGACATTCGAGCCAAAATGCCTGGACACACGGAGTTTGAAGCAATTTAAAGTCATAGGAAGCGGGAAAGACTGATTCTGGGAGAGAGTTCCAGAGCTCAGCTGTTGAGTAGAAGAAAGTTTGAGAGTAACGTAAATGGCAGGAAAGGTCTTGAAACGGATGCAAGAAATGAGGCGAAAGGTCTTCAAAATGCCAACTAATGAGGCGAATGTCTTAAAATTTCAAAACTAATGGGGCGAAACATGAGGGAGAAAGGGATTCAGAAATCCCCTCTCAACCCTTTCTTGCAGGCTTTCTATAGGGAATATCAACTCATGCGGTAATTTTCTCGCTAAACATACGTCACCCTAGCGCCATACCCAAGCGAATGAAAAGATTTGGTCGAACGTCTCCCTATAACAGTCACCACCCCCTCCCTATCTCTCCACACCACCCAGGAATATCAACTTATCCTCTTCCCCTCACACATTGTAACGTAAATGATGAAGTTGAACATTTTCTTGATATAAATATAGAGATTGTTAATGAACAGTGCATACTTAAAGTATATCACAAAGTTGATGATTTAAATGTTAACGTAATAAACTTTCCTTTCCCTAGTAGTAATATCGATAGTAAGATAACTTATAATTGTTTTTATTCCCAGTTAATAAGATTTTGTAAAATTTGCACTAAAGTAGATGACTTTTGGGCTAGAGCTAGGTTACTATACAGACTCTTAGTAGACAGAGGTTATGAGGCAAGTAAATTGTTACATAAATTGTATGGCGGTTTAAGGAAGATAAGTTTACTCTAGGCTACCTAAGACTGAAAAGGTCCGCTCATATAAAATATAAATTAATAATAATACCGGGAGTGTAACTCACTATTAAAATCACCATAGAATATTGCAGTTAGGCAAGATGGAAATGCTGATGGAGGTGCTGATGGATGGTAGGCAAATGGCTGCTATTCGAACACCATTGGATGTTTACCTTAAGGTGACTGCATGAGTGCACCTGAACTAATAATGAATAAATAAGTTAGGTTGAAGAAAGTTAAATCATGATAATAAGGCTTAACTGTCAGTCGGTCTGTCTGTAGGATGAAGTTGAGTTTAAGTTAAAGATGAGAGCTGGATGAAACCGGAACCAGGATCGCGGCGAACTAAAGAGTGGAGTTGTTGCTAGGACGATGTATAAAAGTGTTGGCTACTGCTAAGTTAGTAGCGGATATCTATCGGTAAATATCGCACCGCTTTCATAATATTACGGCATGATTTATATGATAAATCAAATAAGCATTCCTAAAGACTCTTAAATACTATACTTTCGTATAATAGGCCTTATTTAACATATTAAGCTTACATACTGTACAAACTGTATTTTAGGGTATGATACATAGAAAATGTAGGTTATACCACTGACTATGGTGAATCCACGATAAATGTAATCTTTTTAGGGTCAATTACTGTGACTGTATTCTAAAATTTGACATAAATAATTTTAATCAAGCATTTTTAACGTGAAGTTTCTTTTATAACCTCTGCTTACTTTGTGTCTGTTTGTATTTATTGTTTATCTTGTTCTTGTTCTATTATTAATATTGATGATACATTTTTTTTTTTTTTTTTCTTGTTAAAAGAGTACTCTTTGTTTAAATCTGTTGTTGCTTCTTCATATTTTGCAATTATTTGTCTTTATATTATAATTATGTATTCATTGTCGATAGTATCAATTGTTTGCTTTTGCGATTTCCTTAGTTTATTTGTACGATAAATGTAGGTTATTTGTAGGGTAATTATTGATAGGGGTCACTTGAGGCATGCTATGCTTACAGGTACCTGCCCGATAGCACTATCGTTAGTGAGTGCAGTTGCCCACTGACCTCTGACCAGTGCGGACGTCCACAGCGACCGCTAGTGAACCTGTTTACCCCTTAGTGTGGTGCTAGTGAATTTTTGTTAGTGAAACATGGCTTGTGTTGATGAGATTGCTACCTCCTCCCATGTTCTCCAGCTTTGTCTTTGTCTTGCTTTGCAGGAAAGCCTGGACAATGTGGAGCAGGAGATTCAATGTCTAAAATATGAAAACTTGGCCTTGAAACTAGCCATGGTGGACAAGAAGAGTGAGGCTAGTTTTCCTAGGGATCGTGAAACAACCTGGAAAGTGGTTGCGACAAGTGCAACGACCTGCAAGCTGAAAAGGGACCCACTCAAGACCAGCAACAAGTTCATCACCTTACCTGATGAGTGTGATGGAGAACAAGTGAAGGATAGCGAGACTGGGAGTGATAGCGAGGCTGGGAGTGTTTCCAGGGGCGAGGAAAACACGAGTAAGGGAGGTAAGGAAACTACAAATAAAGGTAAGTGTAAGCTTATCAATGTTGTTGGAGACTATGGTTAGGTATTTAGGTGACAATCTCTCCACCAAAGTTAGGAAGCTGGAGTGTCTCCCCGGGGCAGGTATAGGTAGAGTTTGTGAGAGATTGGAGGACGTCATTGACGACTTTGGAGATAAACCCATAGTCGTACTTAGTGCAGGTAGCAATGACGTGGGTAAGCTTACCAGTGTTGAACTGCGTAAGTTGTATAGGGTAGCCTTAGAGAAGATTAGGACGAAGGGTGAGATTCCCATTGCTTGCTCTATCTTGCCAAGAAGAGGTGTCAGACGTGAATGGTTGTCCAGAGCAATTGGTTTTAATTGCTGGCTGGCAAAGCTGTGCAAAGAGTTGTCATTACCATTCATAGATAACTGGAGCCTCTACTACGGTAACAATAGCTTGTACGCAAGGGACGGGGTGCATTTAAGTAGGAAAGGGGTAGGGATGCTAGGAAAGTTAGTTGATAGAGCAGTTGAGGTGGGGTTTTAAATTGGATATGCCCCATCAAAAGAAAACAAAATAAATTAGGTGATAGAAAAAATAGTCAGGAAAGGAAATTAGATGTTATTAATAACAGTGAAACAATATAGGTGACAATGCAGTAATAGAAGTTAGTCATATAAATAGTGGTACAATATCTACCTTAGTACAAGATAATAACAACAGTCAAATAGATACTAATAGAAGACAAGAAGGTCCACCAGACACCAGTAAAAGAAATACATTGAGATTATATTACACAAACTGTAGGAGTTTATGTAATAAAATGGACGAACTTAGAGCACTTGTTAGCAATGAAAATATAGACATAATAGCGCTTACTAAAACATGGATTAATACAGAATCCAAGCATTTTTTAGAAACATTTGATATACCAGGATATAGTTTGTTTAAATATGACCGAACAAGTAGGAGGGGCGGCGGTATAGCAGTGTTTGTCAGGAGTTCATTAAAATGCTGTACTAAATCAGGTATTAGGCTAAATAATGATAACGAAAGTGTTTGGGTAGAGGTTAGCGAAGGTAGCGAGACCATAGTTATTGGAGTAATTTATAGACCACCAAATATGAGTAGAAATAAAGGTAAATCTTTATGGCAGGAAGTGAAAATAGCATCAAGGTTTAGCAATGTGTGCATTATGGGGGATTTTAACTTTCCGAAGATAGATTGGCAGCATCAGATCGGCGACTCAGATTCTGACGAGTTTATTGAGGTGGTACAAGATAGTTTTTTATTTCAATTCATTGACTCGCCGACTAGAGGTAATAATATCCTTGATTTAGTTCTCAGTAATAATGAACATATGATAAATAATGTTGAGATAGGGGACCAACTAGGAAATAGTGATCACAAATCTATTTATTTTAATATACAATGGACAGGAAATGCTAAAGATAATCCGTCACTTATCCCAGATTTCAGAAAAGCCGATTATGGTGGGATAAGAAGAGCCTTAAGGGTGGACCCTATTGTTAAACAATTAAGTCAGGATAAGCCAAAGTTAAGCTTGACAGCTACATATGAACAGTTTATTTCTTCACTTCACAATGCGCAAAATAAATATATCCCCAAAAGAAGATTTAGATCGATACAGAACCAACCAAAATGGATGAATAATAAACTAATAGATCTTATAGGAAAAAGGAAAGGAATATATAGAAAAATTAAGAAAGGCGAAACTCACCTACTTATTTACTATCAGACTCTATCAAGACAGGTCAAAAAGGAAATTAGGACACCAAAAAGAAATTATGAAATAAGGATAGGCAACGACTCAAAAAATAACCCTAAAGCTTTTTACCAACTATATAAATCTAAAGTTAGAAATGTAATAAGCCCCCTTAAAACTTCGATAGGAGAAATGACAGAAAATTATTTAGAAATGTGCAGTACATTAAATAGTCAGTTTCTATCCGTTTTCACTAATGAAAATTTGGCACAGATTCCAGAAGTCAGTAAGGTATATAGCGATAGTATAGAAAATAGGTTAAGTAAGATTACTATAAGTAGAAATGATGTTCTTAAGGAAATTGACAGACTGAAGCCTCAGAAATCACCTGGTCCCGATAAGGTATAATTATGCTAGAGTATTAAAAGAATGCAGAGATGAGTTAAGGTACCCATTAACATTTCTTTTTAACAAGTCATTAGAAAAAGGTATAGTTCCAGAAGCTTGGAAGCTTGCAAATGTAGTTCCGATCTTCAAAATAGGTGATAAATCCATAGCATCAAATTATCGTCCCATTAGTCTCACTTCAATCATAGGAAAGCTACTAGAGTCAATTATTGCTAGGAAAATAAGAAACCACTTAGAAACATTTAACTTAATCAATTCTTCTCAGCATGGATTCACTCAGGGACGTTCTTGCCTTACTAATTTGCTTAGCTTTTTCTCAGAGGTATATGAAGCAGTAGATAATGACAAATCATATAAGAACATAAGAACATAAGAAAATGGGAGTCTGCAGAAAGCCGATTGGCCTAAGCAAGGCAGATCCCTGTCCCACACAACCCCAATTCAATTACAAAGCCCAATTATAGGCTTCACACTCTAATACCCTGAGGATCATCTTACCAAAAACGGTTAGAGATTAACGCAGGATTATGGAGGTCTGCAGAGCGCTGATTGGCCCAACCCGGCTGATCCCCCTTCACACCCAACCCTTCTCGTCCATATGCTTATCCAATTTTATCTTAAAGCTCCCTACAGTTTTAGATCCCACTATAGCACTTGGTAGTCCATTCCACCCATCTACAACTCTGTTACCAAACCAATACTTGCCTATATCTTTTCTGAAACGAAATTTATCTAATTTGAAACCATTGGTATGAGTTCTTTCGCTATCACTGAGCTTTAGTACATTTGCCATGTCCCCTTTGTTAATCCCACTAACCCACTTGAACACCTCTATCATATCCCCTCTAACTCTGCGTCTCTCTAACGAATGTAAACCTAATTTCTTCAACCTTTCTTCATACAAAAATTTCTAATATTATGGATCATTTTTGTCATTCTACGCTGTACTCTCTCCAATGAATCTATGTCCATTCTGTAATAAGGACACCAAAATTGGACAGCATAATCCATATGGGGTCTCACTAATGACAAGTAAAGTTTTAAGATAACATCAGCAGTTCTGTTACTCACACTCCTAGAGATGAACCCGAGAATCCTGTTTGCCTTATTACGAACGCTTATACACTGTTTTCTAGGCTTCAAATCATTGCTAACAAACACACCTAGATCTTTCTCGCAGTCTGAATTTTCTAATTCTAAATTAGCTAGTTTATATTTAACATTTGTTTGCATCTTCCCTATCTTTAATACCTTGCATTTGTCAATGTTAAACTTCATCTGCCAATTTACTGACCATTCATGTAAGGTATCTAGATCCCTTTGGAGGCACTCTATATCGCTATCTGAATCAATTGATCTCCCTATTTTAGTATCGTCTGCGAATTTACTTATCCTACTAGTTATACCTAAATCTAGGTCATTTATGTATATAAGAAACAACAGGGGACCTAATACCGATCCCTGGGGGACACCACTTTTGACTGCTCCCCATTCTGACTTGGTACCATTTATGCTGACTCTCTGCTTCCTACCAATTAGCCATGACCTAATCCATCCTAACAACGCCCCACCTATTCCATGTGCCTCAACCTTTCTCATCAATCTCTCATGAGGGACTCTGTCGAAAGCTTTACTGAAATCTAAATATATAATATCATATGACTTGTCATTATCTACTGCTTCATATACCTCTGAGAAAAAACTAAGCAAATTAGTAAGGCAAGACCGCCCCTGAGTGAATCCATGCTGAGAAGAATTGATTAAGTTAAATGTTTCTAAGTGGTTTCTCATTTTCCTAGCAATAATTGACTCTAGTAGTTTTCCTATGATTGAAGTGAGACTAATGGGACGATAATTGGATGCTATTGATTTATCACCTTTTTTGAAGATCGGAACTACATTTGCAAGCTTCCAAGCTTCTGGAACTATACCTGTTTCTAATGACTTGTTAAATAGAAATGTTAATGGATAACTTAACTCATCTCTGCATTCTTTTAATACTCTAGCATATACCTCATCAGGACCAGGCGATTTATGAGGTTTCAGTCTGTCAATTTCCTTAACCCGTGGAGCCCCGGCTAGTTTTGTAATGTTTGCGCACCAGAACCCGGCCAGTTTTCAAAAAATGGTTTTATTCCAGAAACAATAGCGAATGGGTTAGGAATGAAGGAAAAACCACGAAAAACCGCTCAAAAAGCTTAAAAAATGGTCCTACAGGGCCCCCGAAAACGGATTTTATAAGAGTAAAAAATTGAAGGCAATTATCCCAAAAAACCAGGTTATTGCGTGCTCGCGCGCACGCACGTGGACTTTGAGAGTTTTCAACCATCGGCACGGGTGCGTGGGATACGTACACAGTTCCCATACAAATCTGAGCCCTCTTGAGTGGCTACACCTGAGGTCACGGTCGGCGCAATTGGGGCGACGCGCCAGGCGCGTCTCTGGGGCTGTGCGTTACATACATCGCCGACGCGTCAGGCGCGTCGCTGGGGCTGTACGGGTTAACCACATCATTTCTACTTATAGTAACCGTACTTAACCTATTTTCTATACTATCGCTGTATACCTTACGGACTTCTGGAAACTGTGCCAAATTTTCATTAGTGAAAACGGAAAGAAATTGACTATTTAATGTACTGCACATTTCTAAATTACTTTCTGTCAATTTTCCTATCGAAGTTTTAAGGGGACCAATTACATCTCTAACCTTGGATTTATATAGTTGGTAAAAAGCTTTAGGATTATTTTTTGAGTCATTGGCAACCTTAATTTCATAATTTCTTTTTTCTTTCCTAATATCCTTTTTTACCTGTCTTGATAGATTCTGATAGTAAGCAAGTAGGTGAATTTCGCCTTTTCTAATTTTTCTATATATTCCTCTCTTTTGTCCTAGAAGATCTAATAGTCTATTATTCATCCATTTGGGTTGGTTCTGTGTTGATCTAAATTTTCTTTTGGGGATATATTTATTTTGCGCATTGAATACTGACTTGATAAAATTATCGTATGTATCTACCAAGTTTGACGTCTCCTCCTGACTTAAGATGACAGGTGCCTGAGAAAGGATACACTCATTTGGACACCTGGATCGACTTAATTTTTTGACCATAGGGTCCGCTAACAGGGCTTCTCTTAACCCACCATAATTGGCTTTTCTGAAGTCAGGTATTAATGTTGTATTCTCTCTGGTATTACCTTTCCATTGTATATTAAAATACACAGAATTGTGATCACTATTTCCTAGGTGGTCCCCGATTTCTACACTATTTATCATATGTTCATTGTTACTGAAAACTAAATCGAGAATATTATCACCTCTAGTCGGCGTATCTATGAATTGAGATAAAAAACTATCTTGTACTACCTCAATAAACTCCTTTGAATCAGAGTCGCCTATTTGTTGCTGCCAATCTATATTAGGGAAATTAAAATCCCCCATAATGCACACGTTGCTAAGCCTTGATGCTATTTTAATTTCCTCCCATAATGATGTTCCGTCATTTCTACTCATATTTGGCGGTCTATACATAACTCCAATAACTAAAGTCTCACTACCTTCGTTAACTTCTACCCGAACACTTTCATTTTCAATATTTACTCTAATACCTGATTTAGTACAGCTTTTTAATGAACTCCTGACAAACACTGCTATACCGCCACCCCTCTTACTTGTTCGGTCATATTTAAACAAACTATATCCCGGTATATCAAACTCTGCTAAAAAATGCCTGGTTTCTGTATTAATCCATGTTTCAGTTAGCGCTATTATGTCTATATTTTCTTTGCTAACCAGTGCTCTAAGTTCGTTCATTTTGTTACATAAACTCCTGCAATTTGTATAATAAACACTCAAACTATTACTTGTATTTGCAACTATTTTTCTATTGTTTTTAACTAATTTATTTTTACCTGTTGAACTACTGGACCTAGACGGAAAATCTACGCTATCAGAATGTTCGTTATTACTATCAATTTGATGTGGCTGGGATTCTATTTTACTTACACACCTATGGTTTATTAACAAAACCCCGCAACAAACTTGTCGAGTGAGCTGGCTAAGGTCGAAACTCCTAGTCGAGAGAGATGTACTCCATCCTGGGCATACAGTTCATCCTTACCGTAGAAGAGGGTCCAGTTATCCAGGAATGGATATTATATATTATATATTATATATTTAGATTTCAGTAAAGCTTTCGACAGAGTCCCTCATGAGAGATTGATGAGAAAGGTTGAGGCACATGGAATAGGTGGGGCGTTGTTAGGATGGATTAGGTCATGGCTAATTGGTAGGAAGCAGAGAGTCAGCATAAATGGTACTAAGTCAGAGTGGGGATCAGTCAAGAGTAGTGTCCCCCAGGGATCTGTATTGGGTCCTCTGTTATTTATCATATACATAAATTACCTTGATTTAGGTATAACTAGTAAGATAAGTAAATTCGCAGACGATACCAAAATAGGGAGACCAATAGATTCAGATAGCGACATAGAGTGCCTCCAAAGGGATCTAGATACCTTACACGAATAGTCAGTAAAGTGGCAGATGAATTTTAACATTGACAAATGCAAGGTATTAACCCTTCTTTAGCGGCGCGCATCATATGTCGAGTGAAAGAAATTTGGACTATGTGGCGGCTCACAACATAAGTCGTGTGGCATTTTCAGCACGTAATGTTGCTGAGAGAGAGAGACAAGTGGTGGCAGGAGATTAGCGAGCGTATGACTGCTCCAGACCACCGCGGTGGACCAACTGACATGAATCCCACCCTCCTCCACCCTCTCACACTCGCTACACAGTGAATTGTTTAGGGAAAGTACCGAATTACATGGTTTTTGCACTCGTGTTGCGCGATTGTTGCAAGAGAACTAGCGGTCATACAAGGATCGTTGGGGTGTCATTGGAAAGCTCTGTTTATGCCCTTTCAGGGATAGATACTTGTTTTACGCTCTGGGTCTTATTTAGGCATAAAAATGATCACGTAAACAGCCCTATTTTGGGTAAAAACACCCCGCTGGTGGCTACATATTATTTACCACCTAGGCCGCTCGTTAGGTGTTAAAGATAGGGAAGACGAATACTAATGCAAAATATAAACTAGCTAATGCTGAATTAGAAAATTCAGACTGCGAGAAAGATTTGGGTGTGTTTGTTAGCAACGATTTGAAACCTAGAAAACAGTGTATAAGCGTAGGTAACATGGCAAACAGGATTCTGGGGTTCATCTCCAGGAGTGTGAGTAACAGAACTGCGGATGTTATCTTGAAACTTTACTTGTCATTAGTAAGACCTCATATGGATTATGCTGTCCAATTTTGGTGTCCTTATTACAGAATGGATATAGATTCCTTGGAGAGAGTACAGCGAAGAATGACAAAAATGATTCATAATATTAGAAATCTACCATATGAAGAAAGGTTGAACAAATTAGGCTTACATTCGTTAGAAAGACGCAGAGTTAGAGGGGATATGATAGAAGTGTTCAAGTGGTTCAGTGGGGTAAATAAAGGAGACATGAAAAATGTACTGAAGCTCAGTGATAGCGAAAGAACTCAAACAAATGGTTATAAATTAGATATATTTCGTTTCAGAAAAGATATAGGCAAATATTGGTTTGGTAACAGAGTTGTAGATGGGTGGAATAGGCTACCAAGTGATATAGTGGGATCAAGAACGATAGGGAGCTATAAGATAAAATTCTATAGGCATATGGACGAGATGGGTTGGGTGTGAGGGGGATCTACCAGGTGTGGGCCAATCGGCGCTCAGCAGACCCCCGTTATCTTGTGTTAATCTCTGACTGTTTTGGTGGGGTCAGTACTCAAGGTATTAGTGAGCTGGGCCTATAATTGGGCCTTGTAATTGGGATTGGGTGTGACAGGGATCTGCCTTGCATGGGCCGATAGGCTTTTTGCAGACTCCCATTTTGTTATGTTATATATTTGTTTTTGTAATATAATATATATCTTATCAACATTTGTATTTTGTACTATTGTTAATGTCTTGTCAAGTTGCAAATTTGATTTTAATAGAACATTTTCACACTATAGAATTGTAGTTTCTTTTATTCATGCAGAGTTTAGTAATATTTGCCAGAACGTCCCGGACTTCCCAAATTGACTAATTCCCTGAACGTGACGATAGTGCATTGTTATGTGTGCAATTAGTTTGCTTGGGAACCAGATTAACTTGCTCATGTAGTAATGTACACCCTATGTGGTGGATTGTGTTCTTTCATTTCATAAATTTTATTTTAAGTAAGCGTTGTTTCCACATAGCGATTTTGATATGTTGTTTTGACTTTATATATTGTCTTTGTCACAGTTTTGGTTTGACTTTGTTTGCAAGTTATACATTTTAAATTGTATCTTTCGTCGCTGACTAGCCGACCCCGTACTGTCACTCGCTAGCAAAAATATAATTTTTTTATCCTTCACTTCCACTCGCGATAACTGGATGAAAATTACAGTTATTTTATCATGTATTTTGTTTAAGGCAGGATGGGGTGTTGAAATATAGATAAAAAGGAACCTCATTATCAGACCTGGCACAGAGCTAGCCGACCCCGTACTATCACTCGCTAGCGAAAATGTAATTTTTTTATCCTTCACTTCCACTCGCGATAACTGGATGAAAATTACAGTTATTTTATCATGTATTTTGTTTACAAGACTGGATATGATGTTTACAAGACTGGATATGATGTTTACAAGACTGGATATGATGTTTACAAGACTGGATATGATGTTTACAAGACTGGATATGATGTTTACAAGACTGGATATGATGTTTACAAGACTGGATATGATGTTGAAATATAGATAAAAAGGAAACTCATTATCAGACCTGGCACAGAGCTGTCATCATTATCAGACCTGGCACAGAGCTGTCATCATTATCAGACCTGGCACAGAGCTGTATTATCAGACTGGCACAGAGCTGTCATTATCAGACTGGCACAGAGCTGTCATCATTATCAGACCTGGCACAGAGCTGTCATCATTATCAGACCTGGCACAGAGCTGTCATCATTATCAGACCTGGCACAGAGCTGTCATCATTATCAGACCTGGCACAGAGCTGTCATCATTATCAGACCTGGCACAGAGCTGTCATCATTACATTGAAAAGTGACAATGTTTTGTTGATTTTCAGCTTCAAAATCACCTCATCATTGTATACACATCCTCGCTCAACCAATGCACAGAGCACACTGATCTGAGTATGGGTGGCAAGCTTAGAACCTCCTGGAAGCATCTGGCGAGAAACGGGCCAGGTTGGTGCAACCAACTCCGCCGGTAATATCAATGCGTATATATACGTTGGCCGTAGTGTAGGTATTTTTTACAGAGGATGTATACCGTACTGAATATACATTGGCCGCAGTAAAAGGGTTAATTGTATAGATTATAGTACAGGTAAGAATGCCACTTACTCTATTGTTTATCTTATATAATTGTATAGATTATAGTACTGGTAAGAATGCCACTTACTCTATTGTTTATCTTATATAATTGTATAGATTATAGTACTGGTAAGAATGCCACTTACTCTATTGTTTATCTTATATAATGTTCTTTCTCTCACTCTCTCTGTCTCTATCATTCTCTCTCTCTCTTTCTCTATCATTCTCTTTCTCTATCATTCTCTCTCTCTTTCTATCATTCTCTCTCTCTTTCTATCATTCTCTCTCTCTCTCTCAAGCACACATACACACATACGTAATTTACCGATGTCAGTTCCGTGAGGCCCCTGTCCTTGTCCAAACACAACTCCAAGGACGACTCCAAGAATAACAAGCAGTGCCACAACTCCCACCAACACTCCGATGACTGCAATCATAATAACATTGTAATGATAATAATAATAATAATAATAATAATAATAATAAAGTTGATAATAATAATAATAACGATGATAATAGTAAGGATAATTAAAATAACGATAATAATAATAATAGTAATGATAATAGTAATAACGATAATAATAATGATAATATTAATAATGATAATAATAATAATACACCTCCAAGACAAATGTGTACATTTTTCGGTAGAAGAATTTGCCGGCCAAAGGCCTGTTACTCTTAAAATTACAGGCTCGTTATGGCTCGCCAGAATAAATCGACACCTAAATGGTATATTCACTATGCCTTATATGGGTGCCTGAAAGGAAAATATATAATGCATAAGTAGGTAGCCTACACTTGTTCCTCTAGGTCTCCGGCTGTACTTGGAAGTCTTAACTATTGAGAATTATATTATGAGTATGATTTATCTGACATTAACCCTTTATTGGCGGCGCGCAACTTATGTCGTGTGAAAGAAATTTGGACTAAGTGGCGTTTCACAACTTATGTCGTGTGCCATTTTCAGCACGTAATGTTGCAGAGAGAGAGAGCTGAGCGGTGTGCGGAGCGTAGTAAGGCTATGACCGTTGCACACCACCGCGGTGGGCCAACTGAAGTGAAAACCACCCTTCCATCCCCCCTCACACTCGCTACACAGGAAATTATGTAGGGAAAGTACCTAATTACATGGTTTTTGCACTCGTGTTGCGCGATCGTTGCAAGAAAACTAGCGATCGTACAAGGATGGTTGGGGTGTCATTGGAAAGCTCTGTTTATTCCCTTTCAGGGATAGATACTTGTTTTACGCTCTGGGTCTTATTTAGGCATGAAAATGATCACGTAAACAACCCTATTTAGGGTAAAAACACCCCGCTGGGCGGTACATATAAATTACCGCCTAGGCCGCTCGTTAGGTGTTAAAGCATTAGACAAGATATATTTAAATACTATCAGTATGATAGTTATAGTATAGTAAGGAAAAATTAGTAGACAATTGAATTTTTACATATGACAGAGGGCGAAAAAAAACATCACAAATGAAATGTTTATAATACAACAATAGACAATAAACACTTGTTATGGAAGAATTTAAGCGGTGACTCGAGGGTGACACGAGCAGCGCCATGCAGCTTGGGTGTGTGTGTGTGACACGTCAGAGATGTTATCAGATAGGTGTGGCGGGTACCACGTGTTAAGCCAGTATCACACGAGAGCCTTTATAATCAACATTCGATGATCAAAATTTTTCTGGCAGCTTTTCAGGAATATTTTGCACTGGTATCGGAAACTAGACTGATAATAGATGAAATTAAGTAACCGAAATATATTAAATGTTTACCTCATAAGCTGCCAGACCAGTGTTGAGGATAAATAATGCCTGTCTTCCAGTCATCAGGTGCACTCCCCTTCTCCCATGCTAGTTTGCACATTTTCTATACCCATTCGATCACTATCTCACCACCATACCTCAACATTTACCCACACACTCCATCTGTTCCTGGTGCTTTCCCTAACTTCACTCTTTTCATGGCTTCCCACTCTTCTGACCGCCTGATTCCCACCTCCTCCTCCAATATTTCTCTTCTTCTCTCTCCCATACCCCATCCAACTATGTTTGCTGGCGCTTCATTCCTTTCATTTAACAACTCGTTGAAGTACTCCCTCCATCTTTCGACTCTCTCTTGCTTCTCAATGTTGTGGTTTCCCATATACTCACTCACCCACTCGTACTATCTCCCCCCCCCTCTCTCTCTCTGGTTTGTATTAAACCCTCCTGTACCGGCGACGAATTGTTGTTTTATTCTAGCTATAATTAGACGACTTTGTGTAGTTTAAAGAAGGATTTGTGGTAGGAAAAAGGGTTAAGTGACATAGTTAGAAGTCTGTTAGTTGCTGGATCCTTTTTTAAGCCGAATAAAATCGTCTAATAATTGCCAGAGTATAATGAAAAGGGAGATAAATGACGCCGCCGGGGCGGCGTCATGCGCCGTAGCGCGCAAACTGGTTGGCGACAATGCTCCTGACGAGCAGCGAATATAGGAGGTAGGGCGGCGCCTATAGATACTACGGCGGCAATGCACAGCCACCCTGTCACACTTGACCCTGACCGAGGCAAACCGGTCAATTGGAGGCGACGTTTGTGTGTGTGTGTGGGGGGGGGGAGGGAGGGGGGGGTTATTAAGCTTGAGACCTAGGGAGGAAACTAAAAATATAATAAAAAGATCCATAAATGAGCAAATAAATACGCCAATCTCCCCTTAATTAAGTTTTTTTTTAGTAATTTGTAAAACAAGGCCATCTATAGTTAACCCTTTCAGTACCGGTGACGTCTTTCTCGTTATAGTCTGGCAACTATTAGGTTATTGTACTATGCTTACGAAGGGCCTGTAGCAATCACAAGACCTCCATTCCTCTCATTTATCTCTCTTAACTCCCACAGACTGTTCTTAAGCTGCATAAAATCGTCTAAGTAGGGCAGAACTAAGGCAAAACAGACGTTACCACCATTGAAAGGGTTTATAGATAGTCACTCGTTGACGGGATCGGATTAAGGGGACAGTGGTGATAATTGGGGGTCTATTTATTTATATATTCATTTATTTTTTAGTTCCCTCGCTAGACCTCCATCAAGCTTAAAAAAAACACCCCCATGACCCTCTATCGATGATGTCCCGTGCGACATTGCCAGGTCGCGGACTCACGGTATGCCCTCCCCCTATGACGCCGCCTTGGCGTTACCAGGTTGCTGCCTGATGGCGACCTACCTTATAGCGGCGTCTGACGAAGACAGGCCGGCGTCCTTGTACCGTCTGACGCCTACTGGACGCCTCCCGACGACGCCCGCCAACCGTCCCCGTCCCGTCCATTTACTAGCCGTCGACTCAGCTCATGCGAGTTGTGCGTGTCGAACTTTTCCTGAGGCCCCTGACGACCTCTCCCGATGTCTCTCTTGAGTTGGCGCCCACCCACGTCGCGCGGCGATGTAGGCGAAGACCTTGTTATGACCCTTAAGTCGTGGAGCATCGGCACTTAATTCGGCATATTGTGACACTTGCTAATGCTCAGTTCACACATGCACGAATTAACGTCCCATCCGTCCCCGACCCCTTAATTCGCCGTGCCTAGGCGGCGTCCTTTTTGTGCATGCATAAAATGGTCCATGTGGGTCGGGGCAACTGCCAGAAAACGTGTTATGTCGGGACAGCCACGGGACACACACGGACACACACGGGAGCAGTCGTCGTCTAGATGCAGCCTGGTGGCGTCTAGACGTCGACTAACGGGATGAGAACGGCGGCAAAAAAACGTTGGAACGGCCATCGTGGCCACATGGGGTTCCAAGATTGATGCCGTCCTGCCTATTTTCTTGGTCGGGGACGGACGGGACGTTAATTCGTGCATGTGTGAACCGAGCTTTAAGTAGTGTGGACATAACATCCAATTTATAGAAGCTGGTGGCATGTTTGTGAATGTATGTGGTACTTAACGAGTGAAATTCCTTACGATGCATCAGGGCAAGTAAAACGTGTCAGGGCAAGTGAATTTCAGATGTCAATAGCCCGAGGCAAGTAGATCTGCAACACTAATTTCCCAGCCTGCTTCAAGGGTTAACCCGTTCAGTACCAGGGACCTCCTTTTAATCATACTCTGGCAACTATTAGATTATATTATTCAGCTTAGGAAGGACCTCTAGTAATATAAGATTTCAAACTATCTTATCCAATCCTTTTAACTATCACAGATCCTTCCTAAGCTGCATAATATCGTCTAAGTGAAGCTAGAACAAAATATAAGACACGTCGCTGTTACTTAAAGGGTTAAGCGAATGGGCGTGGATAGGAGTTTCTGGTCAACTATAGTCCATTCATTATAAGTAGGCCAAAATTCATGACTCCTAACCTCTGTAACTAAAAAAGGGCTAGAACAAATGAGCTACACATTTCCACACCAATTTCATGCCCGACTCTTCCTAAATGGTAGACATAGTAGCTGGATTACTCAGGTTGTTATTTAGTTATAGAGGTTTGTGGTCAAGTTTACTCAGGTTGTTATTTAGTTATAGAGGTTTGTGGTCAAGTTTACTCAGGTTGTTATTTAGTTATAGAGGTTTGTGGTCAAGTTTACTCAGGTTGTTATTTAGTTATAGAGGTTTGTGGTCAAGTTTACTCAGGTTGTTATTTAGTTATAGAGGTTTGTGGTCAAGTTTACTCAGGTTGTTATTTAGTTATAGAGGTTTGTGGTCAAGTTTACTCAGGTTGTTATTTAGTTATAGAGGTTTGTGGTCAAGTTTACTCAGGTTGTTATTTAGTTATAGAGGTTTGTGGTCAAGTTTACTCAGGTTGTTATTTAGTTATAGAGGTTTGTGGTCAAGTTTACTCAGGTTGTTATTTAGTTATAGAGGTTTGTGGTCAAGTTTTAGGGCCTGCTTATAATGCAAAGACTAAACAAAGCTATGATACACTAATGTCTGTTTTGTTTAAGTTGGCGAGACATTGGCTTGTTCCCATCTTAAGGGGGTAGTGCTTGGTTGTTGGTTTCTATACAGGTATTATATTTATGAATTTATTATTGAGATTCCTCGCTAGACCTCCATCAAGCTTAAAAAACACCCCCTAGACCCCCTTTCAAGATAAATTTGTAAATTTTTCGGTAGAAAATTTTACCGGGCGAAGGCCAGTTCCTTCTAAAATTAGAGGTTCGCTATCGCTCGCCAGGAAAAGATCTCAACCTAAAGGGCACGAGAGGTCTTAATATTGGTAAAAAATAAAGGTAAAGGTCTCAAAACTGCCAAACTAACGGAACGAACGTCTTAAAACCTCAAAACTAATATGCTAAACATTAGGGAGAAGGGGGTCCAAAAAAAGCGAGTAGTACCCCATATTTTTTTGTCTATGTAAGTGAGGGAGGTAAAAGGCAGAACTGCCTGTAGCGAGTTCCTCCCCCACAGTTGAAAGAGTGACAGGGCCAAAATCAAGGGACGTTTGAGCCAAAATGCCTGGACACATGGAGTTTGAAGCAATTTAAGTCATAGGAAGAGGGAAAGACTGATTCTGGGGGAGAGTTTCAGAGCTCAGCTGTTGAATAGAAGAAACTCTGAGAGTAACGTTTCACTCTTGGGTTAGAGAGTTGCACAGAGTAGGGGTGGGATTGTGTTGCAAGACGGATACGACGTGCCCTACGTAGAAGAGGTGGTATACACTGGGAGAGCTCTGAGGAACACTGATTATTATAGTAGCGATAGAACAGCGAGAGAGATGCAACATTGCGGCGGAGAGAGAGAGATTGCAGAGAGTTGGTGAGTGGACGGGAGTTAATGATACGAAAGGCCTTCCTTTCCACTTTGTCTAGGAGTGCAGTGTGAGAGGATCCTCCCCACACATGTGAACAATACTCAGTACAAGGATGCACCGTGCCCCTGTACAGAGCAAAATGCTGTGCAGGGGTAAAGAACCCCTTGAGGCAGTTGAGCACACCCAGCTTCTGGGAGGCTGCCTTAGCAAGACTGATAATATATGGTCCTTCCAAGTGAGAGCAGAAGAAAAAGAGACACCGAGAATATTGAGAGAAGATGAAGGATTGATTTTTGTATTGTTGAAGAATAAGGGATAGTCCGCTGGGAGTTCCGGACGGGTAGATAGATGGAGAAATTGGGTTTTGGAAGCATTAAAGGCAACAAGGTTTTCTCTGCCCCAATTGGAAATAGTAGTTAGATCAGAAGTTAAGTGTTCTATGGCTTCATTACGTTTGTCTTTGAGGGATTGCTGGCTGGGGCGTTCTGGAAAACTAATTGAGTAGTGTAAGGTAGATTCGTTTGCATATGAATGGATGGGACTGGAGGTACAGTTGAGAAGATCATTTATGAAAATTAGAAAGAGAATAGGAGATAGGGCAGAGCCCTGAGGAACACCTGAGTTGATAGGATGAGAAAATGAGCGATGGCCGTCCACAACCGCAGCTATGGAACAGCCGGAAAGGAAATTAGAGACAAAGGCACAGATGGAGGGATAGAAACCGAAGGAGGGTAGTTTAGTAATTAAAGATTTGTGCCAGACTCTATCGAAGGTTATCGATATGTGTAGTGCAATAGAAAAGGTCTCACCGAAGTCCCGAAAGTTGGATGACCAAGAGGTAGTAAGATATGAAAAGATCACCAGTAGAGCGACCCTTGAGGAAACCATACTGGCGATCTGAGAGTAGATTATGGGAAGAGAAATGCTTAAGAAATTTGGAAGCAAGAATAGTTTTAAAAACTTTAGAGATACAAGAGATGAGAGCAATTGGACGATAGTTGGATAGTTGGATAGTTTTAGAGGGCGGTCACCCTTCTTTGGGACTGGATGAATGAGAGCAAACTTCGAGAAACAGAGACGAAAGAGTTTGCCTAGGCAGGGAGTCAGCACGGAAGCACAGTTTTTGAGTACAACAGGTTAAACCTAAAGGGCATGAGAGGTCTTAATATTGATAAAAATTGAGGCGAAAGGTTTTTTCCACGCTTTTATAGTCAGTATGTTTTGAATCTCGAAAACTTGGCAATAATATGATGCCGATACATGGTAGTTTCTAATTCTGTCATTAGTTATCGAGAAATGAGCTGCTAAGGGAGTACAATGAGCTGCTAAGGGAGTACAATGAGCTGCTAAGGGAGTACAATGAGCTGCTAAGGGAGTACAATGAGCTGCTAAGGGAGTACAATGAGCTGCTAAGGGAGTACAATGAGCTGCTAAGGGAGTACAATGAGCTGCTAAGGGAGTACAATGAGCTGCTAAGGGAGTACAATGAGCTGCTAAGGGAGTACAATTTTCGTCATGTAAAAAAAAATACTATTTTGATATACTCATTGAGATACGAATTAAAATAAATTACTTAATATTTAGTCTTGTTGTTAACCCTCTCAGGATCCGATGACGCATTTCTTTTATGTTTTCTGGCTATTATTAGACGATATTATTTAGATTAGGAAGGTATATGGATGTCAGAGGGTTAATTGATTATTTTGTTCTGGCTATTATTAGACGATATTATTTAGATTAGGAAGGTATATGGATGTCAGAGGGTTAATTGATTATTTTGTTCTGGCTATTATTAGACGATATTATTTAGATTAGGAAGGTATATGGATGTCAGAGGGTTAATTGATTATTTTGTTCTGGCTATTATTAGACGATATTATTTAGATTAGGAAGGTATATGGATGTCAGAGGGTTAATTGATTATTTTGTTCTGGCTATTATTAGACGATATTATTTAGATTAGGAAGGTATATGGATGTCAGAGGGTTAATTGAGATAGTCTTGACCCTTTTAACTCCCACAGATCCTCCAACAACTGCATAGAATCGTCCAATGTTAGCCAGAATATACTGTCAATATGCATTCAAAGGGTAAACAATTGTATTCCTAACCACTACTTTACATACCACTTCCCTCACAGTAGACATATTGATATCATGTTCATCCTTTTTAGTGTTCATTTGGATCTTATGTTATTATGAGCAGGATTACAAAACACTATAATTGTATTAAACGTCAGCCCACAAATCATTTACATAATGAAACACTCACTTGTGTAGTGCAAACGTGACTTCGTATTAGACAAGCCTACCCTATATACAGCGGAAATGGCTTAATAACATAATTAGTTTTCAATAAAAAAAAAAAAAAAAAAAATCACAAGGCAGCCACTCCTTTATAGAAAAAAATCCCATACTTGATACTCACCGATAGTCTTCTTATTCATCCTGTTACCCAATCGATCACTTTGTATCGGAGACTATGATGAGACCTCTGTCGAGGACATGAGGACCTAAACTGTACTGTGCGTCGCGTAGAGCTCTCACACATGTACGTCAAAATTACCTTAAATATCCTCTGAAATTTCCTTAGATTTAGGAAAATTACCTTAAATGTTCAATTCCGTCAATATTGGTCAATAATGGGCCAGGGCGAATATCGGTATCAACTGAGAGGGCATTTAGCTACACGTATGACCAACAAGACATTTTAATTAATGTTGTGGAGGTATTTTTGTCCTAACGATAAACTTGGTCAGTGAGTTCCCTTATCATTTAACCCTTTGAAGATTAGACGCATTTCGAGTTATTCTGGCTATCATTAGACGATTGCATACAATTTAGGAGGTATTTGTGGGAATTATAAGGGTAAAGACTATCTTGACTAACCCTCTGACTTCCACATAGCCTTCCTATTATGAATGAAATTGTCTAATAATAGCCAGAAAACAGGACATATAATTATGCATCATCGTATCTTCTAAGCCTTAATAGCCGTGTATTGGAGATTATGTTGAAAGTTTGCCCCCCCCCCCCCCCTGCATGGTACCGATTTTTATGAGTTTGGGATCTGGCCCATCGAATATTATACTGTTCAGGTTTAACCCCTTAAACACGATGACGTAATTCTTATCATATTCTGGTTACCCTTGGACGATTTTCTTTAGCGTATAGTCTACCTCTAGGAATCAAAAGGGTAAATACGATATTGATAAACCCTATGAATAACCTAGGTCCTATTTAAGCTGCATACCATCCTCTAAGTTTAGGCAGAATGAATGGTATAGAGTCATCGTGCTGAAGAAGTTAACAGATCATAATATGCTGGTGGTCATGCTTGTCCCTATAACCAAGGTGCGTGGGTTCGACGTTGGTGTGTATAATAATACTGGATATGTATGTAGTTGTGTGAATGAAACAGATAGAGTATAGGTGTAGAGAGCTGGCTGCCCCTTCACCTGCCTCAAAAGTGGTGTTTAACATTTTTAACTAAATGATTTATTAGTGTTTTAATGATATATTATATTATTAAACTATATAATATAATATCTTCAAAAAGAAAACTCAATGTCTTATCTCTAATTTCCAAAACTAGAATTGTATGCAAACTACTTCTTGAATTTAATTATAAAAGTATGCAAAGGGGAGGTATTTAGTTTCCTCCCTAGACCTCAATCAAGCTTAAAAAAAGACCCCTCTTCGAGATAAATATGTACATTTTTGCGGCCGGGTCCTTCATAAATTACAGGGGGTGAAGAGTCTCATATTCGATAAAGCAATAGGGTCACGCGACATAAAATTGGCAAACTAATGAGGGAAAACAGGGGTACTCCAAAACAGGGGTACTCCAAAACAGGGGTACTCCAAAACAGGGGTACTCCAAAACAGGGGTACTCCAAAAGGAAGGATACGATAGGGTTAAGGGGAGATGGGTCGTTTTTCTGGCCCCCTTCTTCCTCATGTGTAGCCCCATCAGTTTTCTGGCCCCCGTCTTCCTCATGTGTAGCCCCATCAGTTTTCTGGCCCCCGTCTTCCTCATGTGTAGCCCCATCAGTTTTCTGGCCCCCGTCTTCCTCATGTGTAGCCCCATCAGTTTTCTGGCCCCCGTCTTCCTCATGTGTAGCCCCATCAGTTTTCTGGCCCCCGTCTTCCTCATGTGTAGCCCCATCAGTTTTCTGGCCCCCGTCTTCCTCATGTGTAGCCCCATCAGTTTTCTGGCCCCCTTCTTCCTCATGTGTAGCCCCATCAGTTTTCTGGCCCCCGTCTTCCTCATGTGTAGCCCCATCAGTTTTCTGGCCCCCGTCTTCCTCATGTGTAGCCCCATCAGTTTTCAGATTTTATGACGTTCGGCCTTTTAGTTTGATGTTTTTTAGACCTCTCCCCATTTCTTTGTCAATATTATGACTTTTCCTCCATACCTTTTCCTCCATACCTTTTCCTCCATACCTTTTCCTCCATACCTTTTCCTCCATACCTTTTCCTCCATACCTTTTCCTCCATACCTTTTCCTCCATACCTTTTCCTCCATACCTTTTCCTCCATACCTTTTTCCTCCATACCTTTTCCTCCATACCTTTTCCTCCATACCTTTTCCTCCATACCTTTTCCTCCATACCTTTTCCTCCATACCTTTTCCTCCATACCTTTTCCTCCATACCTTTTCCTCCATACCTTTTCCTCCATACCTTTTCCTCCATACCTTTTCCTCCATACCTTTTCCTCCATACCTTTTTACTCCATACTTTATACTCTATACTTTACAAACAGGGACATTTTTATATCGAAAAATGTACAAATTGCTCTTGAAGGAGGGTCTTGAGGGTGTTATTTTAAGCTTGACGGAGGTCTAGGGAGGAATCTAAATTAATGATAAACATACAGTATACAGTATATAAATTAATGATAAACATACAGTATACAGTATATAAATGATAAACATACAGTATACAGTATATAAATTAATGATAAACATACAGTATACAGTATATAAATGAGGAAATACTGTATATACGCCCATCCTCCCTTAACATGTAACTTTTGCCGGTTGCCCTCATGGAGTTGCACGATGTTCATTGTTTTCTCTATGTTTTATGTGAATGATTTATGTTTATTAAAGTTAATTGTTTTGGTTTAGGTTTGTGTCCTTTCCCAATTGGCTGCTAATACATTGTGAAGTTACACTCTTAGCTGTCTTCACCTGATTAAGGCCAGATACTTGATAATGTCAGGCACATACATGTAAAAGTAAATATATATTTGTATTTATGTATAATTGTCTTTATGCATGTATTTATGTCTTTATGTTGTACAGTCAGAAACCGCAGTTTCTGAGACACCTGGATAGGGCCCACTTTAATTTAAGGCCGCGTCTCACACAGTACGCTAGCTGCCGACCACAGCCGATCTTTTCAAAATATTTGAATTTTTCCGGGATCGTCTGTGATCGTGTAAAAAGATCGCCTCGTATCGTGGTAGGCGAGGGGTGGTCGAGTGGCGCGGAAATGGTCGGCGGTGATCGGCCAAAAAATAGTGGCTGCACTAAATTCTGTCCGATAGTCGGCAGAAAAAACGGTTAAAAACCGTTTAATTTGATCGTGTGACGCCCGTGTATATGTTGTGCAACGAGCGAGCGTATGTGAATCCTGGGATATCTTCATTGTCATCCTCTGATCGATGGTTGATTGTGTATGATTTTAGTCTATATATTATATGTGTGTGAGTAGTTTGTGTGTGTGTTTGTGTGTGTTATTCACTCACTCATTCACTTGCTTGTTCGTCAAGGGGAATCCACGCAATGCGAGCTAAGCTCATTATTATCGCGCCTCCTTAACTGGGAATGTACTGCGTGAAATGCATGTTGTGTTTATGTATCGTTGGAATGGCTGTGGATGTGTGTGTAGTCTGTATTTTAGCCAATTGGCGACATCTGGAAACGAAGGCTTAGGGTTAATCTGTACGGTACCATTCTCACTACGGTATCAGTCTCACCCGAAGGCTTAGGTTGACCAGTAGCTTAGGTTGACCAGTACGATACCCATCTCACCTTGTAACCGATCACCAACCCCAGATGGGACGTCACAACTTGGTCCACTTATACCAGGTTCCTATTTATACTGCTAGGTGAACAGAGGCTACACCGTTAGGAGACTTGCCCAAATGTCTCTTCCCCACCCGGGTCTCGAACCCGGGATCTTCTGGTTGTGAGCCAGACGTGCTATCAGCTACGCCACGGGGAGGTATGTGTGTGTGTGTGTGTGTGTGTGTGTGTGTGATAGAAGGCGAAATGTGGAAAAGGTGGGCGTTCTATTGTTAAGGGTGGAAATACATGGATGAAGATACACGAACACTTAATAATAGATAATGCTTATGCATAGATTTATAATCAGAAGTTGCGCTAGTGAGCAATATGTTCTCGCTCATATGTATGTATATTTACATACACATGTGCATATGACCATACAAATACACGTACAGTACATATATATATTATATACCTTGTGTGTGTGCGTTTGCGTGGTTGGTTGTGTATTATTTAGTTTATATATAGTGTGTGTGTGTGCGTTTGCGTGGTTGGTTGTGTATTATTTAGTTTATATATATTGTGTGTGTGTGTGTATTATTTTAGTCTATATAGTGTATTGCATGTCTGCGAGTAGTTCTCTCTCACTCTCTCTCTCTCTCTCTCTCTCTGCGTGCGTGTGTGTGTGTGTGTAGCCTATAGTTAACATACAGTAGACATCTACAAGTTTACCAAAATACATCCACTTGTAAACTAATGATATACTGCATCAAAGTCAGTATATAGCAGATCGTGTAATTATATAGGTATACATTCACCTATCGACTACTTAACTACAGGTATTATTATTATTATATTTTTATTCAAGTATATTGGGGTTTGTAATTGATGATTAATGTTAAGAACGGGGTGTTATTTATATAAATATATATATATAGGCCCTATATACATAGGGCGGTTCCTTTGCCGTGTCAATATCGTGTGCGGCGTACAACGGTCGTATTTATCGTTCAACGTACATGCGTCTGTTGTGCTGTAAACGTATGGTTGTCGACCAAAGGCGGCATTATCGTGCTCTTAACGTGCTTTAAATGTGTGACGAACGTGAGATAGCCGAGTGAGTAGCGTCGCCGGTCAGCGATTTATTCTACAACGGTCGTGTTGCCGGCGTGTATGACGTGTGTGTGACGAGTGACTGTCGAGGGCTTGTACGGCAATTGTGTGCCGGCGAGGATCGTGCAGTGATCCAGTGATTCGATTAGAATCGGCGAAAAAGTGCAAGTCGTCCTCTGCCGGCGGCTGTCGAGCGGCGGCCGTACTGTGTGAGACGCGGCCTTAACTATCATAAGGCAGCACACATACAGTCGGTCACCTTTCCGACTGGGCCACCTAATGGTAACTTCCCTGCATGTTTTGTTCGCTCTGAAATTAGTAAGATCACTCACCCTCATCATCTTGTAGAATATGGCCCATAGATGGCGTAGCTTGATGGGAAGGAGAGGGAGGGGACACAATAGGGAAGAGTGTGTGTTTGTTAGCATCGTTTACAGGATAGGATCCAATGGGAGGGTGTGAGGATGAGTTATTACTGTGCTTTTAATCATAATGGTTTATAGCTATCCACCCTTCCCTGTCAGTTAGTACAGTCACTCATACAAATTCATGGACCCTGACGTGAATGCGTTAAGTAAAATGTATTGTTTTTATGTTTGGTACCCCTTAAGAATGGAGGTCAACCAGAGTAAGGGGGGTGGGGGGGAAAGAGGGCTCTCACTCTCTCTCTCTCTCTCTCTCTCTCTCTCTCTCTCTCTCTCTCTCTCTCTCTCTCTCTCTCTCTCTCTCTCTCTCTCTCTCTCTCTCTCTCTCTCTCTCTCTCTCGTGTTATTAATATAATACGCACATGATACCCATTCCCTATCTCTATCTCTAACATTGTTACTCAGTCGTCCCTAACTATTCTTTCCTAAATCAATCCTACGATTACCTTACTTCAAAGAACTTAATGTGTATACAATAAGCCTACTTGGTTTAATATGACGAGGTTTAGACAAAGACAAAGGTTGGGTATAGTCTTGGCTCACAGGATATATTCTGGATCGCCTACTAATTTGAATCACTTCTTCCATGGTGCATATAATCTCTTCCCACCGACGTTCATGAAAATCAGGCTTGTATATATTTTTGTTAGGTATTCCCTCGGCATCTAAATAACTAAGATGGCAAACCACATTTATTATAACACTCCACCTTTACAAGATTGGGTATAAAGGTTCGCCTTTCAGTAAATTATATAGTGAGACCTTTCTATGGTAAATACAGTATTTATATAGCTGCCAAAAACCAGTTCATCATTTTGATAATTAAGGATATATGTAGATAACCATGGGTTTTCTCCTAATGGAGAATGACAGTTTTGTCTCCAAAGTGACACAGGACATTTGGTGGTCCATACTTATCTGAATATCAATGTGCAGCTTATTATCATAACACATAACCCGGCTTAAAATTTAAATTACCATATCCACCCACCACCTCTGATCCTCTTGATTTATAAGAACAAACACAAATAACCAGAGATCCGACCGAGATCCACCGTAGGTATATATTCAAACGGTGAACCTAAGTAATATAATATGGCAGATCAGGTGAATGTAAGTAATATAATATGGCAGATCAGGTGAATGTAAGTAATATAATGTGGCAGATCAGGTGAATGCAAGTAATATAATATGGCAGATCAGGTGAATGCAAGTAATATAATGTGGCAGATCAGGTGAATGTAAGTAATATAATGTGGCAGATCAGGTGAATGCAAGTAATATAATGTGGCAGATCAGGTGAATGTAAGTAATATAATATGGCAGATCAGGTGAATGCAAGTAATATAATATGGCAGATCAGGTGAATGTAAGTAATATAATGTGGCAGATCAGGTGAATGCAATTAATATAATGTGGCAGATCAGGTGAATGTAAGTAATATAATATGGCAGATCAGGTGAAACCCGTGGTTGTTTACTGTATATATGGATGGAGTCATGAAAGAAATACTATCAAGAGCAGTGGATGTTGGTGTATCGCTGAAAAGGGAGGGAATTGAGTGGTAGCTACCTATACTGCTGTTTGCGGATGATACAGTTCTGATGAGTGATAATGAATGGGAGTTGCAGGGTCTGGTAAATGAGTTTGGAACAGTGTGCGAAAAACGGAATTTGAAGGTAAATACGGGGAAGAGCAAGGTTATGGTCTTCGAAAGGGGTGAAGTCACAGAGTGTGAGGTGAAGCTGAACGGTCAGGCTATGGAGATCGTCAACTCTTTTAAGTATCTGGGCAGTGTGTTGAGTAAAGATGGGACTATGGATGAAGAGGTGCGGGAGAGGGTACAACAGGGGAAGAGGGTTGTAGGAACGCTAAAAGCAGTAACAAGAAATAGGGTGGTCAGTATGGAAGTGAAGAAGTCCTTGCATGACAGTGTGGTAATCCCGACACTGACTTACAGAAGCGAAGCATGGACGTTGGTTGAGAGACTCAGACCAAGAGTGAGAGCAGTAGAAATGAATTACTTAAGGAGTGCGTGCGGAGTTACATGGAGGGATAGACAGACTAATGAGGAAGTAAGAAGGAGGTGTGGTGTGGAGGTAGATGTGCTGGAAAGTGTGAAAAGGAACAACTTGAGATGGTTCAGCCATATGGAACGTATGGAAAGCGAGAGAATGACTAAGAGGGTGTACGAGAGCGAGGTGGAGGGACAGAGGGGGAGAGGTAGACCGAATATGAGGTGGAAGGATGGAGTGAGGAACTACATGAACGAAGGCGGTGCTGGTTGGGGGGAGGGGCGTCGACTGACTGGGGACAGAGGTGCATGGGGGCGGTTCGTTCGTGGCCACCCCTTCGGGGATCGCGGCGTCAGGCAATAGATAGATAGATAGATCAGGTGAATGTAAGTAATATAATATGGCAGATCAGGTGAATGCAAGTAATATAATGTGGCAGATCAGGTGAATGCAAGTAATATAATATGGCAGATCAGGTGAATGTAAGTAATATAATGTGGCAGATCAGGTGAATGCAAGTAATATAATGTGGCAGATCAGGTGAATGCAAGTAATATAATATGGCAGATCAGGTGAATGCAAGTAATATAATATGGCAGATCAGGTGAATGCAAGTAATATAATATGGCAGATCAGGTGAATGCAAGTAATATAATATGGCAGATCAGGTGAATGCAAGTAATATAATGTGGCAGATCAGGTGAATGTAAGTAATATAATGTGGCAGATCAGGTGAATGCAAGTAATATAATATGGCAGATCAGGTGAATGCAAGTAATATAATATGGCAGATCAGGTGAATGCAAGTAATATAATGTGGCAGATCAGGTGAATGTAAGTAATATAATGTGGCAGATCAGGTGAATGCAAGTAATATAATATGGCAGATCAGGTGAATGCAAGTAATATAATATGGCAGATCAGGTGAATGCAAGTAATATAATGTGGCAGATCAGGTGAATGCAAGTAATATAATGTGGCAGATCAGGTGAATGCAAGTAATATAATGTGGCAGATCAGGTGAATGCAAGTAATATAATGTGGCAGATCAGGTGAATGCAAGTAATATAATATGGCAGATCAGGTGAATGCAAGTAATATAATATGGCAGATCAGGTGAATGCAAGTAATATAATGTGGCAGATCAGGTGAATGCAAGTAATATAATGTGGCAGATCAGGTGAATGCAAGTAATATAATGTGGCAGATCAGGTGAATGCAAGTAATATAATGTGGCAGATCAGGTGAATGCAAGTAATATAATGTGGCAGATCAGGTGAATGCAAGTTATATAATATGGCAGATCAGGTGAATGCAAGTAATATAATGTGGCAGATCAGGTGAATGCAAGTAATATAATATGGCAGATCAGGTGAATGCAAGTAATATAATGTGGCAGATCAGGTGAATGCAAGTAATATAATGTGGCAGATCAGGTGAATGCAAGTAATATAATATGGCAGATCAGGTGAATGCAAGTAATATAATGTGGCAGATCAGGTGAATGCAAGTAATATAATATGGCAGATCAGGTGAATGCAAGTAATATAATGTGGCAGATCAGGTGAATGCAAGTAATATAATGTGGCAGATCAGGTGAATGCAAGTAATATAATGTGGCAGATCAGGTGAATGCAAGTAATATAATGTGGCAGATCAGGTGAATGCAAGTAATATAATGTGGCAGATCAGGTGAATGTAAGTAATATAATGTGGCAGATCAGGTGAATGCAAGTAATATAATGTGGCAGATCAGGTGAATGCAAGTAATATAATGTGGCAGATCAGGTGAATGCAAGTAATATAATGTGGCAGATCAGGTGAATGTAAGTAATATAATGTGGCAGATCAGGTGAATGCAAGTAATATAATGTGGCAGATCAGGTGAATGCAAGTAATATAATGTGGCAGATCAGGTGAATGCAAGTAATATAATGTGGCAGATCAGGTGAATGCAAGTAATATAATGTGGCAGATCAGGTGAATGTAAGTAATATAAAGTGGCAGATCAGGTGAATGTAAGTAATATAATGTGGCAGATCAGGTGAATGCAAGTAATATAATGTGGCAGATCAGGTGAATGCAAGTAATATAATGTGGCAGATCAGGTGAATGTAAGTAATATAATGTGGCAGATCAGGTGAATGCAAGTAATATAATGTGGCAGATCAGGTGAATGCAAGTAATATAATGTGGCAGATCAGGTGAATGTAAGTAATATAATGTGGCAGATCAGGTGAATGCAAGTAATATAATGTGGCAGATCAGGTGAATGCAAGTAATATAATGTGGCAGATCAGGTGAATGTAAGTAATATAATGTGGCAGATCAGGTGAATGCAAGTAATATAATGTGGCAGATCAGGTGAATGCAAGTAATATAATGTGGCAGATCAGGTGAATGCAAGTAATATAATGTGGCAGATCAGGTGAATGTAAGTAATATAATGTGGCAGATCAGGTGAATGCAAGTAATATAATGTGGCAGATCAGGTGAATGCAAGTAATATAATGTGGCAGATCAGGTGAATGCAAGTAATATAATGTGGCAGATCAGGTGAATGTAAGTAATATAATGTGGCAGATCAGGTGAATGCAAGTAATATAATGTGGCAGATCAGGTGAATGCAAGTAATATAATGTGGCAGATCAGGTGAATGCAAGTAATATAATATGGCAGAGAGGTGAGAAGACAATTTGCGTCAGGCGAATAGAGAGGAAGAGGAAAGTAGAAGGAAAAGAGGAAGTGGGTGAGAGAAAAGAGAATACAAACACAAATATGTATGACAAAATACATTTTATGGTGAACTTAAATAATGCAGGGAGAGAATGTGGAATTCGCAGATGTTTTTCTATATTTATGTATTCCAAACACACGCACACACACAGAGTTACACATACCTTGCCGTCCCAACTAGGTGGTCCGGCCTTAGATGAAGTGTAACCTTATGGGTCAGGAAATGCCCACAAGGAAAGTTTTTTTATAGAGTATAGAAAGACATTAGTTTGAAAGGGAAATTACACATGCCTACTGATTAATTCATATTAATCCAATCTTCATCAGATGATCGTCCAGTCTGTTCTTAAACGTATCAATTGAATTACTGTCGACCACCTTCAGAGAGAGAGAGAGGTCTACTGGTAGGAGGGGGTATTTAATTTCCCCACTTTCACCCATCCTCTAAACCCCCCTTTCCCTCCCCCTCCCCCCAGTCTGTTGTGGAGCCACCCTGTCACCACAGATAGTAGGAGAAAACAAGAAAAACAACTAAAAGTGCACTCGGTAGAGCGCATAATTATACCCGCCTACGCTGGCGGAGATATGTGCTCTACCGATCACCTCCTAAATGGAACCACTTCTTCCTTGGTGCATAATTATCTTATCTGCCCAGGAACTTTCGTGAGCATCGGTTGAGATTTCCTGTTTACAGACAAACAGAAATACAAACGACGGTAAAAGTCGACCAAGACTTAGTCTTTCACTCTCTCTTATGGGGATCCATGAATGTGTAGCTGACTGTTAGAATAATTTGCCATTCGTATTGTCCTGACTTGAAGTTTATATTTTCGTCTCCGTTTGTTTGTATGTTTGTCTGTAAACAAGGTATCTCACAAAGTTTTGAACCTACTTCAATTTAGGAGGCGATCATGATCATATCCTAGAACCCAGATTCAGAAATCAGAAGAAAATGTAGGTCTATAATATTAATGGTAAAGAACCAGCCAGTGTAGTCGAAGGTATATATATGTACTCTACCAAGTGCCCCTCTAGTTTACTTATGTATCCTGTAAACCAACACTATATTAACCTAGCATATCCTAAGCCGACCTATCTAACCTAGCATATACTTTGGAGATGGGCTGTATCAGAATGTGAGTTGAGCATTCTCTGCCATACCCATAGCTTACTCTGACTGTTCCTTTTACTTTATATTTCCTAGATATCATGTGACAGCGTCTTTTCCGTGGATTGACCTCCCTACTGCCAACCTCGATGTTGGCAGACTGGGAGCCAAAGCGTCACATTTTTCCTTTGCCCTTCAACTTTCCCTTCATAATTGTTGAGGGACACAGGGCCTTGGGTGGGGCTTTGGTGTCCCAGGCGTTTCCAAACCCTCCTCAGCTCCTCGCCTGGAAGTGGCTTCGGTCACCTAAGCTTTCTTAGTGGTATGAAGGGAGGGTTCTTTGGGGGTGCTCGGTTATGGCCTTGGCCTTGCTCAGGACCTTGGGGCTGCTCGGTCAGACAGCCTGGGAAACAACAACAACAACCTAGCATATACTTTGCCTTAAGGGGGGATAGTTCACTTATATTTGCTCGGTCAGACAGCCTGGGAAACAACAACAACAACCTAGCATATACTTTGCCTTAAGGGGGGATAGTTCACTTATATTTGCTCATTAATGTATTTTTTTATAATTTTATTAGTTTCTTCCCTAGACCTCCATCAAGCTTAAAAAAAACACTCCCCCAAGATACTCCTTCAAGATAAATTTACACATTTTTCGATAGAAAAATGTTCTGGCCGAAGGCTGGTTCCACTTAAATTACAAGCTCGCTATTGCTCGCCAGGAAAAAATGTACACCTAAATAGCACAAACAGTTTTAATATTGACAAAGAAATGGGGAGAAAGGTCTTAAACTCGCCAAACTAATGGGCCGAACGTCTTATAATCAGAAAACTAATGGGGCTAAACATGAGAAAGAAGGGGGACCAGAAAAATGGCCCATTTTCTCTTAACCTCGTATAATTTAGCTGAGTAGTCCTATTGTAAACAGATTAGGTTCTCTGAGGCAAGGTAATCGTAGGATAGGTTTAAGAAAGACTCAGTAGAACTATTAACACATTTATGTAATTTAGGTGGTCGCCATGTTCTAAGGCTAAACCTTATACAAAGCAGAATACATTATATGGATAAAGAAAAAAGACTTATTAATATTAGGGCATATTAAATAGAAATACATAAATAATATACAAGATAATGGAATTGAATTACAGAATAATGAGAAATACGGTAGAAACTCTTATATCTAACGCCTTCGATATGTCTTGCGCAATAGAAAAGGTCTCACCGAAATCCCGAAACGAGGATGACCAGGAGTTAGTAAGATATGAAAGAAGATCTCCAGTAGAGCGACCTTTAAGGAAGCCATACTGGCGATCGGAAGTATATTATGAGAAGAGAAATGTTTAAGACATTTTGAAAATTCAAAAACATTAGAGATACAAGAGATGAGAGCAATAGGATGATAGTTGGAGGGTTGAGAGTGGTCACCCTTCTTTGGGACAGGTTGAATGAGAGCAAACTTCCAGCAAGAAGGGAAGACATTTAAGGAGAGACAGAGACAAAAGAGTTTGCCCAAGCAGGGAGTCAGCACGGAAGAACAGTTTTTGAGTACAACAGGAGGAACAACATCCAGACCGTACGCCTTGTTAGTAGTAAGCCCAGAGAGGGTAGAAAGTACATCTTTAGAAGAGATTGGATAATAGGCACAAGTAGGAGAGAGGGGGGATGGATATGGAGGAATAGCACCGGAATCACCCAAGGTGGAGTTTTTAGTGAAAGTTTGAGCGAAGAGTTCAGCTTTGTCAGAGCAACTCATCGTCATGAATGAATGGCTCTAGACGATAAATTGAGCTACTTCTGGGAACACCTTGTTGACTACTTCCAAGAGCTTGAATCTCCTTTGAGTAATGGGTCTTCTGCACATACTTGATTATGGCCTTTTCTGCTCCTACAAGTTCCTCAATGCTAAGGTTTGCTCCCTTCAAGGACCGAGCATCTGATTTTTTCTCTTTTAGCCAATTTCCAAATCTGCGCACCCATGCTTTCTTCAAATGAAACCAACTTGAATAGTGCTCCAGTAGTTTGTCAGTTGCATTCTCCTTCACTTTTGAAATCGCACTGAATGAAATTTGTTCTTGCCTTACTTCCTTGTCATCTTGTAACAGATCTTGATCTTCCTTCTGACGCTTTGGCCACTGCCCTTCTGTCTGCCAAAGGAAGTCCGGCCCCTGTTTCCACCTTGTGTTACTTACCATATCTTCTGCATTTAGTCCTCGTGAAGCATCATCAGCAGAATTCAGCTCTGTTCCTACGTGCCTCCACTGTGTTGAAAGAGAACATTCATGAATGACTGCAACTCGGTTGGCAACAAAGGTCTGAAACCTCTTGGTCTTATTCTTAATATACTGCAGTACAATTATGATGTCTGTCCAAAAGACCGACTCAAGCAACTCTCACTCCAGTTCATTACGTATGGTAGCATCCAGCTTCACTGCTACTACTGCCGCTAACAATTCTAATCTTGGTATTGTCATCTGTCTGATGGGTGCTAACTTTGACTTGGCTGCAATCAATGCACAGTGAATCTTTCCATCCTCACTGATTATCCTTAAGTAGCTAACAGCACCATAAGCTTCCTGAGAGGCATCGCAGAAATGATGTAGTTGATAACTTGCAACGCTACCAAATTCAGATGACACAAAGCAATGGTCAACACTGAATTCACTCAACTTTGGTACGTCATGGAGCCACTTCTTCCATTTGTCAAGGCTCGTGGGAGACAACTCTTCATCCCAGCCTTTCTGCTGTCTACACTCATGATCTTCTTAGCTAACAGCACAAAGGGTGATACAAGTCCCAAAGGATCGTACACTGAACTCAACACACTGAGCAGACCTCTCTTAGTATTTTCTTTGTCCTTTGTTGTTGTTCTAATTCCCAATTGATCACTCTCAGTGTCCCATTCAATCCCCAATGCATGTTCAATGGGCAAGGCATCTTGATCCAGGTATAGGTTCCTGATACCAGTAGCTCTTTCCCATGGTTGTACGGAGCCAAATACCTTCTTGCTATTACTCATCCACTTGGTTAGATGGAAACCTCTTGATGCTAGCATTTCACACAGCTCAGTTACCAGTGCAATAGCTTCATCCTCGGTTTCAACGGACTTCAGACAATCATCCGCATAGAAGTTCTTCATTACAGTAGAAATGGCATGTGGACTGAACTTGTTGACTTGGTCTTTAGCAGTGCGCTGTAGAGCATACGACGCACAACTTGGACTCCAAATTCCTCCGAACAAGTGCACATTCATTCTGTAGATGGCAGGAGCTTTTGACCAAGCTCCATCTTTCCACCACAAGAATCTTAAAACATTTCGGTGGTCTGGTGTAACACGCACCTGATGGAACATAGCTTCAATATCTGCCATCACTGCAACTTCGCCTTGCCTGATTCTCAGCAACACATCAAGAAGCCTGTTTGTCAAGTCAGGTCCCTTCATGTCACTCTTGTTCAGTGACAATTCCCTAGACTCTGCGGCACAGTCAAACACAATTCTGAACTTTTCTGGCTTGCTAGGATGTTTCACATTAAATGTTGGCAAGTACCATGTCATCCCAGGAAAGGCATCAATCTCCTCCTCTGGAACTTCATCTGCATATCCTTTAGCTACTAGAGTCTTTATTTCATTCTTATATTGCTCCAGTAACTTTGGATCCTTTGTTAGACGACGCTATTGACTCTGCAGTCTCTTCTCCGCCAAGCTCCTGTTGTTGTGCAGCTCAGGTAGGTTAGACTTGAAAGGTATGGGTAGCTGATATTGACCATTCTCAAATGTCACTGACTGCTCCCATAAATACATCACTTGTTGATCATTCAAAGACTTCTCAGGCTGAAATTTTGCAAGATGTTGTTCACCATCTACTGCCCAAAACCACTTGACTTGTTTTTCTAAGCTCACTTCAGCTGTGGGCGTAGAATGGATAAAGTTAGATATAGCTTGGCCCTCCTGCGATCTTATTCCCATGGGTCCACTGATGATCCAGCCTAGAAGAGTGCGCACAGCATACGGATCGTAATCTTTACCACATCTTACCTCCTGAGGCATCAGACAATGTGGATAGTCTTGACCTATGATGAGTTCCACATTCATATTCTCCATGTTAAGGGTACTTCACACAGTCAGGAATGCGAGCTAGAATCACTAGGAGTAGCTGAAAATTCGGATTCCTGGGCCTATTCGCGGTGAAAATCGATGACTCCTAGTGACTCTAGCAATATCTTAGTGATTCCTGTTAGACTCCCAGTGACTCCAAACCAGTCCCGGGCGATTGGCCCTGTCCGACAAAATTTTCACCTTGTTTAAGGTTCTCGTCGCGAATCGGACCATTCCCAGTGACTCCCAGTGATTCCCCAGTGACTCCCAGTGAGTCCTGGTGATTCTGGTGAGAACTGAAACTGAAACCTAAACCTGTCCGCGAATCAGATACGAATCACCGAGAATCACCAGGACTCACTGGGAGGCACTGGGGAATCACTGGGAATCACTGAGAGTCAATGGGAATGGTCCGATTCGCGGCGAGACTTTAAACATGGTGAACATTTTGTCGGACAGGGCCAATCGCCCGCGAGTGGTTTGGAGTCACTGGGAGTCTAACAGGAATCACTAGGATATCTATAGAGTCACTAGGAGTCATCGATTTTCACCGCGAATAGGCCCAGGAATCCGAATTTTCAGCTACTCCTAGTGATTCTAGCTCGCATTCCAGACTGTGTGAAGTACCCTTTAATAAATATGTTATTCATATAAACCTGTAATACTTCTCACGTGAAAGTATAATATACAGTATACCGGTATGGGTAGTTAACTTTTCTTGGTCAAACATTATAAATAGGCCTAGTATTAACCTGTGTAAGTACAATTTCCCACAAGACATTGTATTTACCCAGTGATTGTGTGTAGAGAAGGAAACTATGGTAGTTGAGGTAAGTAATAATGTGAACAATGTATGGTCAATGTTACAATACCCTACTTGTAGTCTACAAGGTCTGCAACTCCCCTTACCTAACATAACGAGAGTGGTGGATACGTGTTTGAATGTGTTTTGAAATGTCAAGTTCGCTTGGTGGTGGAGAGTGGACTTTTGGATTACTACTTCGAGGGGCGTTGTAGTCGCCGGGGTAGACTTTGAGCCAGCGTAATTAGGGGTTGGTTGTTTAGGGGCCGTTGTAGTCGCCGGTTAATAATCTAGAAGTTCTGCAACTCCCCTGACCTAACCTAAGCAAACTAACACAACCTATAAGTGTTACCTATTTTAGGTAATCGTATGAAATATTACATAACTCGGTAACGAATGAAAACAACAAGGTGGGAAGGATTAACTATCCACTATTTAGACAATAGTTTAAATATATTTGTTTCGTAAAGTATAGTAAGTATCGATATCATGACCTTACGGTACATAATAATACAGACTTATCGTATTATATTAATGTCTGTAATGATGTATGATACAGTAATAATACTTAATGATGATATTAGAGGACTGTAGTTATAGCCTACAAGAGACATGTATGTATGTATGTATGTATATGCTCAGGCCCAATCCCCACTTTTCCTATTTTTATTTTTATTTTCTATTTTACTCTATTTTTATTTAATTTTATTTTTTTTCTTGGGGGTGGCCGACTCAAGACAGAGCAAGAAAAGTGAAAACACAAAACACAAGACAGAACAACGAACAAACACAGACAAAATGCAAAATTCACACACATCTAGGTCACCCAAGAGAAGACCCAGAGACCAGGGTCACCAAGGTCGCTCCAGCACTCCCCCGGCCTCCGACCACCCGGAGAGGCTCCGATCTCGGCAGGCAGACATGCAGCGGAGCCAAAGCCACATGCCCGCCCACCACACTTCCAGGCGTACCCTTCATATTAATCGTCTCCCCGGGCCATACTTGAGGAAAAATTAATTTCAATTATAGGGTCAAACACATGCCTGGAGCCTCACAGTGGATGTACGTGTGTGGGAGCCCCTGCGCAAGCGGCATGTTCAGTGTCATGTGGCTTGGCACAGCTTGGGGGCCCCTTATACAGGGGCTGTGCACAATGCCTGGCATACTCGCATCTCATTCCTAACAACTCCCAGTGATGCTCGGTGACTTCCAATGATTCCCAGTGACTCCTATCTAACTCCCAGTGACTCCTGTATTACTCCTATCGATTCTTATATTACACTAATACGAAAGCGACCGTTAATTTTCAACTTTTCAAGAACTCGCACTTCATTCCCGGTTTTATCCCGGTGATTCCTGGTGACTCCCAGTGAATCCCAGTGATTTGCAGGTACACTCCCACTGGTTCCTACTGTGTTGTGAGTGCACGGGGAATTTCAGACACTCGAGGTCGTATTCCCAGGAATCAACAGGAATCAATACTCCTAGTGATTCTAGCTCGCATTCCTGACTGTGTGAAGTACCCTTTAGGCAAATGGATTTCCTTCAGATGGTCCCACTTCTCAATTTCATCTTGGGTGGCTACACTGTTCTGCAAACTTGGAAAGTGTTTTTACTGCAAACACTTTAGAGAGGCTCAGTGTCTTCTTACTTCTGAAACCAGCTGTCAATTCCAAAGAGACTTCCAATACTTCAGCATCAGGTGCCTCATTTAAAGTAATAAGAGACAATGTTGTTGATTTGCCTTTCAGTTCAAGATGTTCAACTAAAGACTGTGAACAAAAGGTACTGTTACTTCCAGGATCCAACAAGGCAAGTACTGGTACAGTATTTGAAGAACCCTTTGCTTGCACTACCACTTGACTATGGGGAGAGCAACTTTTGTTTTTGTTCTTGGGTGGTTGCACACATAACTTTGTGTTTTTCCTGTACTCTTGGGTGTTCCTTCATAATCAGATTTCCATTCAGGCTTTGCTTAGTACCGTCAAATGCCTCGTGCAGCAGCTTGGAATGCCACATCTCACAACTCTTGACACTACAACCATTTTTCTTAGGACACTTCCATACTTGATGGCTTGAAGTGCGAAGGCAGTTAAAGCAGAGTTGCTTCGCCCTGACAAAACTAAGCCTCTTGTCTGGGCTCTTGTTAATAAATTCAGTACACTCGTACAGCCAATGTGCCCTTTCACAAAGTTGACACAAAGCTTTCAATGTCTTGGATGTTAACCCCCGGAATCCGGGAGGCCTCATATGAGGCAAACAAAAATATTGGCAGGAATCCGGGAGGCCTCATATGAGGCAAAATGTGCGGCTAAAAATCGCCGCTATAATCATCATAACTCGGCAACCACGCGTCGTAGCGATGTCATCTGAACGGCAGTTTCCAGACAACAAAATGTTCTACAATTTGCAAAAAAATTGACTGCTATAGGTGGTCTCAATCAGTAGCTACTGAATTATGAACCTTGACTGTACGAAAATGGCCCCGGACACAGCGATAGGCCTCATATGAAGGCACCCTGATCAGGAGGGTTAAAGTAGAGTCAGTCTCACTCTTCACTTTACTTGCGATGAACTTAGTACCGGTATCTTCCATTTCTTTTGCTTCAACCGAAAAACTGGTTCCTCTTGATTTGATGACTTCTTTCTTGGTCTTGGTTCCTCCTTTCTTAATTTCTTGAGTTTTCTTACCCAAATCACCATACAGCGGATCATTTGCTTCCCTTGCAATCTTATCAATGAACTGAGCCACATCCTGCATGTTGAAACGTAGACCAGACTTCTCCAAGTGTTTCACGGCTTCAGTTCTGAATCTGTGGTGATAATAAGATGGAAGTTTCTCTACTATCTTGACTGTCTGTTTCAGAATTTAGTTCATTCCCTCTGCCCAATGCTTTAAGAACTTCAATGCAGCTATTGAGATCATCTGCAAACTCTCGGAGTCTATTTTTATCATGAGCTTTTGTTTCAGGCCATTCAACGATCTTGTTCAACCAGGTCTCCGTAATATTGTACGTTTATCCAAACATCTCTTGAAGCAATTTCCTGGCCTTTGTGTAACCTTCCTTGGCACTTATCATTTTGCAGCATTTTATTGCACTGGCAGCACGCTCAGAACAACTTTGCATTAGTCTGGAGAGTTTCACACTGGAGTCCACAGATGTCTTTCCAACCACTTCATCAAAGTTCTTAATAAACTCATAGTATTCCAGCGGATCACCATTGAATTTCTGAAGTTCAACCTTAGGAAGCTGCAAAACCTCAATCAACTGTTTCTGCTGCTGTAACAAAGTGGTTGGCTCAACTGTGTTATTGTCAAGGTCCTGACTTACTGGCCTTACTGGTGGTCTTTTATAGTTACCGGTACCTGGGTATCGATAAATGTTCTGATCAGGTCCTCCGTGCCACTCTTCTGCATGTGGATTTAATCTTGTTGGTTCTTGTGTGCTCTGCTTGCAATCAAACAATGGAGAAGGACATTTCATAAATATTCTCATGTTTGCTAGTGATGTAGGCCATGGTGTGGGCTGTCTCTTATGTACCGGTGACGATTCTTCAGCCTCCTCCTTTTCGAAACGAATCAGTTCTTCCTCTTCGGCTCTGGCTGCAGCTAATTCAACGTTCAAATGGATCTGCTGGTCTTCTAACTCCGCTGCTTTCCTCTGATGTTCCAGTTGAAGAATCCTCTCTTGCGCTTGTTTGCTTGCTTCGGCTTTTGCCTCAAGTGCAGCCCGCTTAGCCGCTACTGGTCTTCTGAGTACTGACGATGCTTCAGACGCTAATGACTTTCCCCCTAGACTATTGTTATCAGAACTGTCAGCTGCAGACTTTGACTCCCTTGTCAGCCAATCTCCAGCTTTGTCTAAATGAGATTGCATCTTATTCTTTACAGTCTCGTGATACTGTTTAGCCTCATCTACATCATCAAACAAATCTTCATTATAGCATATTTCTGAAAGCCGAAATGACAGTTCTTCAAATTTTGAAAAGGCTTCTTCAATTGCATGGATTTGATCCTTAACTTTATTACGGCATGCATCATCGGATTGTATTAATGCGGAAAGAACCTTTTCCTTTGAAGTCAGAGCAGCAAGCAAACCCACTCTTGACTCCTTTAAACTACTCATCTGTTCTGCTACAACTCCGTCCAAGTCACGCTGGTCCTGCTCATGCGACATGTTTGCAAGATGAGTTAAATACAAAATAAACAGAAAGGTAAGTTACAAATTACTGATACTGTAATTATCTACTGTTACTGTACTTAATACTGGTACTGTACTTTTACCTACCAGTACTTCAAAGATGGTAAATTACTGTACAGTACTGTGAGTGTTAGTTAGGCTAATAGAACACTGGTCCTAATGTTCAGGGCTACAAATATAAAATGTATGCTAAATTGGCACGAATTAATATTCAAACACAAAGTTTTTAGTAAACTCAGAGTACTAGGCCTATTTTACAATCAGCTTCACATTCATGCTAGACCAAGTCAATTTGTTGTTATATAGCCTATTTGTTCTTTAATTATTAGGCATATTTAATTCACAAAGTTTCAGTTAAATCTTTCTTAGCCTATTTAGTTTTCAAACTAATTTTATTTTGGCCTAATTCAGATTAATCATTATCAATTATTATTATTATTATTTTTTTTTTTTTTCTATATTCCAACTTACTCCCTCTCGGGCATAGGCTGAGAGCCTGGACATTCACAGCTGTACAATGAGCAGTGAAGCCCGTGAGGTCTTGTTTCAGTCTAGGGAGTGAGGCATGTGAAGCACGTAGAGTACAACGAGCACCTGCCATCTTGCCTTCACATGAGGCACGGTGCTCACTCATGGTCCGAAGCGACCCCCTCTCTGAAGCCACCTCGTTCTCGTGCTTCACTGTTTCACCCCCTACACTCGGACACTCACTCTTACACACACACACAGGCTAGGCTACATTCACTAAAATCGAAGAAAGCTCATTGTTCATTCCTTCAGGAATAAATCACGATGTTGTAATGGCATCCTGTAGAAGCTTCTAAAAGTATTGATGACTCATACCTGTGTTGATCAGAATCATTCATGCCATGATCTTTGTACTTTGATGTGGGTGCCAATCGGTCGCTGTGCAGGTGTTCGACAGCATAGGAATCTTGGGGGATACAAAAACAGGCCTGGTTCCGTTACAGAGGATGCTTTATTGGTGTTAAGTTGTCCTAGCATTACAGCCACATCGTGCAGCCAGCCCAGACCATAATATTGCTGACCGTGCAAATTCGTCATCTACGTAGCAGCTCCTCAACCTCTCAACCTCGTACGACTGCAACAAATAACTGCTTACAATCTCAACTTTACTTTAATTGCTAAATCATTAACAATACAATATATGTAACTCTTAAGCTGCTGAAACTTATACTCACAGATCATGGCAGTCCTTAAAATCCCCAAGAAAACCAGAATCAAGACAGATGTTAGTCTGCCATGTCTTAACCCTCTCCGACATATGACGCGATTTTGAGCCTATTGGGGATACTTTAAAGCCTATGTTACCATCAGGGGTATTTAGAAACCTTTAGTTTAGTAACTTCAACCTCTGCAGTTGTCTTTGAGTTAGCTGTGGGCAGAAAACTAATTTTGGAGAGGTAATTATAAGAGTGAGAGAACTCTATTTCTTATTGCTAATCTGGCAACCTCTGCGTCATATGTGCGTGAAAGGGTTAAACTCCCGACATTGGCACCGTCGCTTAATTAAACTCCACAAACACGCATAGGTCTGAACTAGCTGGCACTGTAAGTTGGATGCATATAATCCCATTCAAAGTTCATAATTCATATAAACGATTGTGGAAATTCCTATAAAAGTATAAAAGCACTTAGATTATATTAGAGTAAATAACCTAGAATATAAGGATTGAGGTAATACAGTACTGTATTATTCTACATACTGTAAGTATAATATAAAGTAACTCTAATATAATCTAAGTGCTTTTATACTTTTATAGGGATTTCCACAATCGTTTATATGAATTATGAACTTTGAATGGGATTATATGCATCCAACATACAGTGCCAGCTAGTTCAGACCTATGTGTGCTTGTGGAGTTTAATTAAGTAAGTGGGCGGGTGCCCAACCCCGAAAGGAGCTGAAATAGGGGAGCTATCCCCCCGCCAAAGGCGGCTTTCTAGGGCCTTTCCTAGCTGATGCTGAGAGGATTGGGTTCTAGTCATGTGGTGATGGGCTGGTCTATCCGAGTGAGAACTGAGCAATCTCTGCCATACCCATAGCTTACTTTGACTGTTCCTTTTACTTATATATCTTCTAGATCTCAAGTGGCGGCGTCTTTTCCGTGGATTGACCTCCCTACTGCCAACCTAGAAGTTGGCAGATTGGGAGCCAAAGTGTCACATTTTTCCCTTACCCCTCAACTTTCCCTTCATAATTGCTGAGGGGCACAGGGCCTTGGGTGGGGCTTTGGTTTCCCGGGCGTTTCCGCACCTTCCTCAGCTCCCTGCCTTAGAGTGGCTTCGGTCACCCGGGCTTTGTTACTGGTAAGCAGTGAGGATTTTGTGGGGGCGCTCGTTTATGGCCATGGCCTTGCTCGAGACCTTGGAGCTGTTCGGCCAGACAGCCTGGGGAACAACAACAACAACAACAACAACATACTGTAAGTGGTTATATAAGAATTGATACTAATACTAAATGAATGTTCCTTTTGTGCCGTAACAGTAGCTAAGCTTCCATATTTCGTGCCCAGAAATATAGGAACTTGTATCACATCGTCCTCTATTATCCACGAACAAAGGTTAAGTCAAGATATATCGTGAATATAATTATTAGAACCTGATTTTAGTAACTGTATCATAGACTTTCGAAACAAGAACAGTGCGTAGGTTTCTCCAGAAGAAGATTACATAATTAAGTTGAATTGAATATACCTGAGCTCCATCTAGATCCGCGATCGTGCTGGGAGAAATTGAATTGAGTTCTACCCTATGAATTACTTATGATATTATCTTTAGCCCTCAGTTTATGTATTTGGGATTTAAGTGAATAAAACTGTATTTCAAACCATATTTCGATATTATCTGTATCCCTGTTGTCTTTCTTATATGTATTTGTATGAATTTGGATATTCCAGTCTCGAAAGAACTCACCCTAACTAATAGTTAAACCTGAATACAATCAGGGCATAACAGTTATCAACACCTGCTATACTATCACCAGTATTGTCACCACTATAACAATCAGGGCATAACAGTTATCAACACCTGCTATACTATCACCAGTATTGTCACCACTATAACAATCAGGGCATAACAGTTATCAACACCTGCTATACTATCACCAGTATTGTCACCACTATAACAATCAGGGCATAACAGTTATCAACACCTGCTATACTATCACCAGTATTGTCACCACTATAACAATCAGGGCATAACAGTTATCAACACCTGCTATACTATCACCAGTATTGTCACCACTATAACAATCAGGGCATAACAGTTATCAACACCTGCTATACTATCACCAGTATTGTCACCACTATAACAATCAGGGCATAACAGTTATCAACACCTGCTATACTATCACCAGTATTGTCACCACTATAACAATCAGGGCATAACAGTTATCAACACCTGCTATACTATCACCATTGTCACCACTATAACAATCAGGGCATAACAGTTATCAACACCTGCTATACTATCACCAGTATTGTCACCACTATAACAATCAGGGCATAACAGTTATCAACACCTGCTATACTATCACCAGTATTGTCACCACTATAACAATCAGGGCATAACAGTTATCAACACCTGCTATACTATCACCAGTATTGTCACCACTATAACAATCAACCGGCCACCTTAATGGTCTGAGTGAATACCTAAATGGTCTGAGTGAATACCTTAATGGTCTGAGTGAATACCTTAATGGTTTGAGTGAATACCATAATGGTCTAAGTGAATACCTTAATGGTCTGAGTGAATACCTTAACGATCTGAATGAATACCTTAATGGTCTGAGTGAATACCATAATGATCTGAGTGAATACCTTAATGGTCTGAGTGAATAATTTAATGGTCTGAATGAATACCTTAATGGTCTGAGTGAATACCTTAACGATCTGAGTGATTACCTTAATGGTCTGAGTGAATGCCTTGATGGTCTGAGTGAATACCATAAAGGCCTGAGTGAATACCATAATGGTCTGAGTGAATACCTTAATGGTCTGAGTGAATACCTTAATGGTCTGAGTGAATACCTTAACGATCTGAGTGAATACCTTAATGGGCTGAGTGAATGCCTTAATGGTCTGAGTGAATACCTTAATGGTCTGAGTGAATACCTTTATGGTCTGAGTGAATACCTTGATGGTCTGAGTGAATACCTTAATGGTTTGAGTGAATACCATAATGGTCTGAGTGAATAACTTTATGGTCTGAGTGAATACCTTAATGATCTGAGTGAATACCTTAATGGTCTGAGTGAATACCTTAATGGTCTGAGTGAACAACTTTATGGTCTGAGTGAATGCCTTAACCTAACAAGTGCGCATGGGGGTAATTGGAAACGTCCCCCTGTGCTGACGTATTTGAGGTGTTTCCGTCACTAAAATATTCATTGTACCATTAATAGCATTAATACTTATCCATATGTGCCTATTATGGGTTGATTATAAAGGTATTAACCTGAAACAACAATAAAACGAGTGAAAACAGCGTTTGGATGGTCAAAATCGGAGATATAGCCCGCGAGTTGTATAATGTATGGGTGAGGCAAGCTGCTTTCCCGCCAATTTCCCCCAAGGCCACTGAGACACAGTCGATCGATACTCTCTCTCTCTCTCTTGCATTCGCTTGCTATCAGTGATGACCACACCCTGTAACCGGATTTCTATTGTTAGCACGAAAATATACCTCAGAATAAGGGAATAACAGGAAAAATAGGTGATAACGGAAGGAGAGGAGGAAAGTGGGGAAGGAGGGGAGGTAGAGGACTGAGATTTTGCATGGCCCAGGGGCCAAAAAATAATAATAATAATAAAAAAAAAAAATAAAAAAAAATAAAAATTCGATGTCAAAAGTTGATTTTTTTTTTTCTGACTCTTAAGAGTCTCCCCGCAGTCCGCCGGGGGAACTCTTAAGAGTCTCCCCGTGGTTCCCGGGTTAATGGTCTGTGTGAATACCTTTATGGTCTGAGTGAATGCCCCAAAGGTATAACGATTCTACCATCAGTGCATACATAAGAGAGTACTTAGCCACTCTAATAAGTGGCAGGCAGTACTCACAGAAATACAAAGAGCCTCTCAGATCCTAATATACAAGGGCTTTGCAAATAAGGATATCGAGAGAGTCACTAGTATAGGAAAATCATCGACAGATGGTACAACAATGGAGGATTTTCTACTAACCCAGACTCCACTGCCGAAAATGTTATAAATATTTAACCCATACTGTACCGGCGACGTCTGTTTTATTCGATTTCAGCTACATTTAGACGATTTTACGAGTCTTAGGAAAGATATAAGGTAGCTAAAAGGAATAATTGGATGTATGTCCTTCCTAAGCTCAAGGAAATTGTCTAATCGTTGCCGAAATATAATACAAAAAGACGTCGCCGGTCTCTCTTTCTCCCTCTCTCTCTGGGTTGTATCCATTCGGCCCCATTCAGCCTACTGTTTTAAGACGTTTATCCCCATCCAGTGTTGATTTTTTCCTGGCGAGCAGTAGCGATCCAGTATATTATTAAATATGTTATTGACAGCAGGCTAAATTTGTAAATTTTCAAAAGAGTAAATGTCTCCGGCGAAGCCGAATCTCTCCATACAATGCTGGCTCGCGATCGCTCGACAGGAAGAAATCGATACCTGAATGGGGATAAACGTTTTAAATCAGTAGGCTGAATTAGGCCGAATGGATACAAACCAGAGAAAGAGAGAAAAGGAGAAAAAAACAGGTAACCCTCCTCAATATAAATCCTTCTCCATAAAGACAATTGAACAAAACATTACCGCAAATGTAGTTGCTAGAGTAATTATCCTTAAATGGTAAAAACAAAACAAAATATTACTGCAAATAAAATAGGCAAAATTGATAAAAGTTGTTTACTATAATTATATAGAAGTAAAATACTGAAAACAACAATTCCCTCCTGTTGACTATAATAAAAAATATAATGATACCATCACCTGGCTAGCAATTAAGTGTAGATAAGTATGAGATCTTCTTGGTTCATGTCTCTGAACCCAGTGTATCCGAGATGTTATTGTATTTAAATCATATTTTGATATGTCAATTGAATAAATGTTTTTAAATAGCTTTAATACCGAGCTTTAAAAATTACCTTTATATAGTAGTGGTACGTTAAACTTTATGATTGACACTCTTGAATTTAATATTCTGTGGAAATATCTAGCCTGTATTAACGCCAGGTGATGTCTTAATAATAACTGGTTGCACCTCTCAGCCACCTCATGATTACTGGCGTATGTGGGAGCACCAATTATACGTTTTAGTGAATTGCTAAAAAACTACTTCAATTGCTTTAAAAATACTTTTCGATAAAATATTCATGTTCCATATCGAGAGGCCATAATCTGGTAAGCAATATGCCTTAAAAAGATATAAAAGAGTATGTTCATCTGTGTGTTTAAAATTTCTTAAAACCGAGTTAAATGAAGCATAACAAGATTTTAATCTTAAGTCTACATCATCCCCATCCTGTAAATTCTGCGTTATAATGTGACCCCGGTACTAGTATTTAGTGACTAGCTCATTGTTGTCGTCACCCAGTTTGACAATACTGTCAATAGCATTAGCGTTTTTAAAGTTAATTTTCATATATTTGGTTTTGGTTTTATTGATTATTAATTTGTGTTCTACTCTACTAGATGCCTAATAAATTGCAAATATAGTGCTTCCATATCAGATTGTTTTCGTGCTATTAAACAGATATCGTCGGCATAGGCGATAATATTTACTTTGGTTATTCCAAGGAGGCACCCTTCGTTCATGTTCGAGATTGTCTGGATTATGCTGTTAATATATAATTTAAATAAAAAAGGAGAGAGAATTCCCCCCTGACGTACATCCCCTCTCTACAAGACGGAGGTGACCATAATGCTCACCCCATATCACATTAGCAACCTGGTTCCTGAGATAGTGCATCAGTAAAAATATTATGTCAACACGAACATTTTCATCTAAAAGCTTATTACCTAAAATAAAATGGTCAACCCTATCAAAAGCTTTTGAAAGATCTACAAAAATAATACGTCCTTTATCGAGAGCATGTGAATTACTAAGCATTATCTCCTTTAATACAAAACAAGCGTCTGACGTCGATGTTCCCCTGCGAAAACCATATTGATGTTCATTGATTGTGACTTTTTCTGATATAATGTCTAAAAAATGTATTTCCATTAATTTCAATAAGCAAGAGGATTGCATCACCGGCCTATAGTTATTAGAATCAGTTATGTTACCGTTTTTATCTTTCACAATGGGTCGAATATTACCAAAAAGAAGTTTGGGTGGTATGTAACATTGGTTAAAACATAAATTGAAAAGGTTACATAGAATATCTAATAAAGGTTGTGAAGCCATTTTCAGAACTTGTGAATGAATGCCGTCGTGACCCAAACCATCATTTAATTGTTAAATATCTCTTGCAAGTGAAACTCTTGATACGTTAACATACATTTTTCTCCTCTCTGACCACTCCCTCTTGAATCTAGCCGTAAAATTAGTCTTTGTGTTTATATCAGCTTCATTTTTCTCTTGACCTTTTAAAAACATTTCAGTAAAAACATTTGTGATGGCCGCTGGATTTGTTTCTCCATCAATAGTGCCAGCAATTTTATTCTTGCCTTTTTTCTTACGAATTTCCTTCCAAAATTCCCTTTTATGATTATTATCATGAAATTTCTCTACAATTGATTTAGATTTTTCATCATTTTCATCCTTCTTGCATTTCTTCAACCTTTCTTTAAAATTCTTTCGAGTTTGAATCATACTTTCATGTTCAATAGTTCCACATAACTTACCGCTTGTTCCCCAAGTCAGAAGTAGTAGTAGTAGTAGTATTTCGTTCGTTCGTTCGTTAATTTTATTTCATAATTTCTTACATAGATACAATAATTAAGTTATTTACAGTAGTAGAGTAATAATATACACAATTTACAGTATATGATAATAATTACATGCATCAGATCATCATAAAGGTCTTTTCTATAAAACTTTCTTAGTAGTTTGCAGACTCTCTGCCTAATCAATAATTATGTGATAATAAAAAATGAAGCTGTAAACAAAATAACTTAATAAAAAGATAATTACTTGAAATTTGCTTTATCATATGAAATTAAAATGTAAAAGCCAGAAAACAATTTGAGAAAAGTATAAACTCATAAAAGCAATAGTAACCTATACAAGAATTAACTTATCCAAACAATTGTAAACAAATTATAAGATCTGATAAAGAAGTATATAATATTAAAAAATACTAAAACAAATGTGCAATATAAAACATATTAAAAAAGTAAAGACAACCAAGATATTGAACACATTAACAAATGCCAGACCTATGAGAGTTCCGTATGGAACTCAGTGGTCTGGTTAATCTGCTCTACATAACTAACTAACATTAACAAATATATAAATACAAACATCAAATATTATAGTACCGGTACCATATGAAGTTTAAAAGTGTAAACAACAGAAATGTTAATTAAAAGAGTACAAAAAAACAATAAACTGACTAATTATGTGATAATAAATAATTAAGCTGTAAACAAAATCACTTAATGATAAAAAGATAATTACCTGAAATTTGTTTTAGCATATTAAATTAAAATGTAAAAGCCAGAACAAAAAAATTGAGAAACAAATAAAATCATAAAAATAATAGTAACCTTTAAAATAATTAGGCTAACTTATCGAAACTATTTACATTTTTGTATAATATCTGATAAAGAAGTATGTATAAAAAAAAAACTTATTACAAATGTGTAATATACAAAATAATAAAAAGTAAAGAAAACTATGATATTGAACACATTAAAAATATATAAATACAAACATTAAAGATTATAGCATTATATGAAGTTAAAAAGTGTTAAAAAAATACAGAACTGTTAATTAATAGAGTACAAAAAAGCAATACAATTACTAAGAATTAATGAAATTTCAGAAGCCATAATATATACAAGGACCACGCCTTTCCTCATGTCTCTGAACCCAAGATATTCGAGAGGTTATGATATCTATATCTTCTTGAAGAATGTTTATGTTATAGTTAGCTTTAAATAAGGCAATGATATTGTTAATAAGAAATCCACCTTTTAGGTAAGTCGATCATGTTATACCTGATGAGTGGGTTATGCAGTGTCATTAATCTTTTTAGATATCTTGCTTGAGTCAGTGCAGTATGTTTTAATAATATCTGATTACAGTTGTTTGTAGTAATGTGGCTGTTTGAAAAACGAGGAACACCAAACATTCTTTTTAAGGCATTATGGTATGCCACTTCAAAACATTTAAAAAAATTAGACTTAAAACTTGCCTGGGCATTCCAGAGAGGTAGACCATAATCAGGGACACAATAAGAATTGAATACAAATAGAAGAGCATTGATATCTAAAACCTTAAAATCTTTAAAAATACTGTTAAAAGAAGAATAACAATTATTTAGTCTAAAATCTATATAATTAATAGACGTGTTATTAGTTTGGTCCGAGCTATTTTCCGAAGTAAATCATACAGTGCAGTATTTATATATAGAGTTATCTATTGACAATTGTTGAGCAGATTTATCAATTAACAATTGTTGATCAAAATGACCAACAAGATCCTGTATGTGGGAGAGGTTCCCTGGCTGTGGAAGCTGAGGGCTAATGTGATAAAGCTAGTGGAACTATAACGAACGGCTGGAAACACACTCGCTCGTTCTGATGCTGTTGTTAGGTCATTTGGTCACACTTTCCTCGACACTTGGAAGGTTTTGATCCAGAAGTCTGTGGTGTCTTGTTATCCTACTGGACACCAGGAATTCTGTGAATGGATGGCCAACACTGCAGAGTACCAAAAGTTTGACAGGCCTCACTTGGCACACGTCCTAGCCTGTCTTGATTTTTTCATTGACCCTCCCAAGAAAGCTTCTTCTCAGAAGCTTGTACTGCGAGATCAGCTTCCAAGATGTACTTGTTCTTATGAAGAGCTAAAACTACAGCTTGTTTATAAGCGTTCTCTTAGATCTGGCGCCTCGTGTGAAACATTTTTGTTTCGGGACAATGGTAAATTTCTAATATGCAAATTGGGTAAGCGAGAAGATAGGAGCATGTTGAAGGATTTCTGGCGTGAGGCTTTATTGATGGATCATCTACGGGGTGCTGGAGGCTCCCCAGCCTTGCATGCCAACTGCTCCGACCATCCTTGTCTCTTCCTGTCCTGTGTGGAGGGCAAGACTCTAAATCGTGCTGTTACGACTGGGGTTCAAATATATCAGGGCTCTTATTCATTGGACTAGTAATGGCATAAATGTTACAACGGAAAGCGCTAGCTCCAACCTCTGATGTATATTCCCATGAACAAAGAACACAAATACTCTACAGAGTTCTATATGCAATAATAGGCTATCAAACTCTCAATAAATGTGCATCTACTCTAGGCTTAATGTTATGTGAAAACAGCCTATTACTACCTATAACCGAATGTGCTTGGTTAAGGTATGCAAAGTAAGGTGGTAAGAGAAGTTACAGCTTACGTTACTTTAATCAATAAATGTCAGGCACTCCTGCATGAAAGAAAGTGCACTAAAGTCCTTCAACACTAACAAGGAATCTTCTTTAAATGTTAGATGCTATAAAGATGCTCGTATCGGAAATGGAACCCAACAAGGCAGGCAGCGGAACAATGCTCGTGCAGGCTATGCACACAAAAAGGCAGAATATATAATGCCGTCGGAGCCAAGAATATCCTAAACACTACAACAATAATAATAATCGCCACGACAATACAGTATTCCTATCAACAAAAAGAGCCTAAGTCGTTTGTGTCTCAATACATCAAACTAAGCTGCGAAATGCTTGTGTAATCATAAATGGTTATGCATAAAAAGAGTACTTGGTTTAATATACTTAATGTCTACTATGATTGATAAAGTCTAGCTAGAATCAATGATACGAGATACTGGTGCGCATGGCATGCCGCATAGCCTAGTGCAAATCTCAAGTCTGTGCGTCAAATATTACGTTATAGGGAAGGGTAGCTCTCTTGAGAAACCTTAATACCGAAGTATTAAGCGTTCTCCTGGCGTACCTCAAAGACAAACAATCGAGACTAGAACAGTGCAGAATGGTATAGGCAAAAAACCCTCACTCGTGCATGCTCTACTCTCAATGGCACACAGACTAGAATTTACTCAATCAACTCCAGTTCTCAGGTATGTCGTGCAGCTTTTCCCTAAAGCCAGCACTCATAGGAAACAATACCTTATAATATCAGACTCCTAGTCTAGCATTATCTAATCCAGCAGAACACTAATAATTATAGGAAGCGGCAATATGAAAGCCAACCAATGCTTCGTGATCCACTTATCTTAACAACTAACATACATGGTTTATATCAGCCCTTAATGCACAATACAACTGGCCAGCATGAAGCTGATTTTGCAGAGTTAACCAGAGGGGGTATAATATTAATAAAAAGGTGGTGAAAGATATGATAAAGAGAGAGGTAGGCAGTGAAAAAGATTCTCAGGTGCGGGACGGGGGACAGGTAGCAAGGGAAAAAGATGAATGCGTTCTAGAAACCAGATCTGAGGGAGAGAGTGGCGAGGAACCTGTATATATACTCGCACTAGCTCGAGGCACGTGGGAAAAAAGCGGTTACAAGTCCTCTAGCCACTAGCAAGGGAGCTAGCAGCATGGTAAGGACCTCTCTCCACCAACCCCCACGAGGCAGCCAGCCGTGACGTCATCGAGCGGGACAAAAACACTGCGCACTCCCTCTCACTCTGTTCTACTCTCTCTCTCTCCCAGATCCCATCATTACTAGTTAATGATAAAACATATACTTTACAATTAAATATATAAAGCCTTGACATGGGTGAAAACAAAGAGCCTTCTGGACTGCCCATGACACAAGCTTTCATATGAAATAAAGCACACTCTAATGCATAAACTGTAGCCCCATCCACTGCCCTGGCGATCCTAGCGAGTCACTGTAGGACAAGCCATGCGGTTCTAACAGAGTGGTTAACGTCAGACCCCCCCCAAGACTTTTCTCAGAGGCCCCAAGGCTCACAAAAAATCTGATGGTTAGAACCCATGCTATATCTCCACTTCCCATCACCCAGCGGCAGTAAAATATCTGGCACAGTTCTTCAACAAAACATTTTTCAAAATTAGAACCCTCCCCAACACCATAGGTTAAATTATATGTAGTTATGCTCCTCAAGAGCGAGCTTCTCTAGCCCAGCATTCTGAGAGGAGTGCAACTCAGAATTACTGCTATAACATACTAAAAAAATTCAACTATCAAAGAAAGAGTTTTTATTTGATTTTTATGTCTATAATTTGTTTATTTCGGCTGCACTATAGGGGCAAGCCTAGTTTTTTCTTCTATACCAAATGCTCAACTCCTGCTTTACGACCCAATACGCTTGGCTACAACCGCGAGCCAACAAGCACCAAGCGCAAAATACAATTCAAACTAAAGCAGGAGGCTACCCGTGTGTCAATCTACCCAGGATCATATACCCTTGAACGACCATCTGCAACCACATTGTCACAACCGGCAATATGGCGTATGTCCAGGTTATATACCAATAACCTTAGTGACCACCTGGTCAGCCTCATATTCCGATTGTGAAACTGGTCCAAGAACTTGAGAGGGTGATGATCTGGGTAAACTACAACGACCGGGCCATAGGCTGGAACACAGACCTCGAAATGCCTCAGAGCAAGTACAACCGCCAGCAGCTCCTCCTCGACAACAGAGCAGCTCCCCTGGGCCGAATTGTACTTCTCCGAGCAGAAACTAACAGGATGCTCCAGCCCATCATCGTCCTTTTCCACAAGGACGGCACCAGCCCCCACACCACTAGCCTCCGTTGCTAGTTGGAAAGGTAGGCTAAAGTCAGGGGCCCTGAGGATCGGGTGAGTGCACAACAGGTGTTTTACTTCCCTAAACACCTTCTCACACTCAGGCGCCCATTTGAACTTCTTATCCTTCCAGTTATCCTCCACCTGAGCTTGACTGTCCCGTTCTCCTTCTCCACCTTGACTGCTAAACGTCATCACAGGCACAGTGAGAGGCTCAGGGGGGTGCCTCCCATACTCCTTCATGGGATTAACATGACATAACTGATTGCGCTTCCGTCTGTCTGGAGTGGCTACCAAGTAATCCAGGTCTGATAGCTCCTCCACCACCCTATAAGGACCAGCGTACTTCGCGGATAAGGGGTGACTTACAAGGGGCAGTAGAATCAACACCTCCTGACCCACGTGAAACTCCCTGAGTTCAACCTTGAGGTCGTACCTGTCCTTCCTGAGGGCCTGAGAGCTAGTCAAATTACGGCCAGCCAACTCCAGACTGCGCAACATCCGTTCTCGACTGTTGAGGACACACTTGAGCATAGAACAGGGTTTTTCTGCACCCTCCCATACTTCTTCAACCATATGGAGAGGCCCTCTAACACGGTGTCCAAAGACGAGCTCATTAGGGCTGAATCCCAAACTCTCCCCAGGCACCTCCCACACAGCAAACAAAACACATGGCAGGCCAAGATCCCAATCCCTCCCACTCTCAAAGCAACAACAACGAAGCACAGATTTCAAGGCTGAGTGCCATCGCTCTAACACAACCTGGCTCTCCGGATGATACGCAGATGACACAACCCCAACAATCTCATGCTGCGGCATTGCTTGAACAAAGAGGCTAGAAGTGAAGTTGGGTCCCTGGACTGACTGAATCCCCTGCGGGTAACCATACCGGGAAAAATACACTAGCAAGCTTCGGACCACCGTCTTCGCCGACCCATTTCTCATAGGGTACGCGTCAGGGTACCTTGTCGCTACATCTCCCAACTGTGCATCACTCTCCTCCTTCAACTCTTTCGTCTTTTTAAGCCCATCCTCTGCCCCTTCAGGAACAGTTACTGGGTCTTCTCCAGACTCGAAATGTGGTCCTAATAATGAGTCCTCGAGAAGGTCCGTTGACACTAAACTCTCAACCGCATCAACTTTCAACCCCTTCTCGGTACCCTTCCTCCGCTGATCTAAAGATTGTTGACCAGAATGTGACTCCCTGGATGCAGGATCTCCGGTGACAACACACGCCATAGGCTGCACCGGACACTTCTCAACCCACTCCTGCTCCTCCCTACTCACGTCGGCCGGCTTCTCGGCAACGACCAAGGGTGGAGCCTCAGAAGTAGGTCCCGCAAAGTCGTTGCCGAGAAGGAGGTCGACGCCCCCAACAGGTAACTTCTCCACAATTCCTACATCCAGGTCACGAGTCACACCATCAACTTCCACCTTCATTCTTACAAGCGGGTATGACCTTGTCGCATTAACTCCCTGAACCACAACCACCCGCGCCGTATTGACAGGTTTACCAGTGAAATTTCTCAAGTGTTTGCGATGCCCCAGTGTCACGCAAAATTCTCACCTCATATCTTTTACCCCCCCACTCCACACAACCGAGTCCCCTGTGGTCACTAAAGGCATCACGGACAGGGAATAAGCCTTCCGGATCCTTCTGCACTGGCAGTGTATTTACCTCGGAAGAAATGCCTCTAACAAACTCCGATGTCCTCTTGAACACTCCAATGCCGTGAGCAAAAGACACGGCTGCCGGAGGAGGTCGACTAGGGCACTCATTTGCCTTATGACCCTCCTGGTGGCAACTAAAACACATAAATTTCGGTTTCGGCTTATACTGTGATGTAAAAGGCCCCTGACTTTTCACATACGGTGTGGTGTAAGGTTTGGATTCAGTTTTAGTTTCATGGCTCTTCTGTTTAAATGTGTCATTGTTACGAGGAGGGGGAGGATAACGGTCCTTAGCACTTACATCGTACTTCTGTGAGGACCCGCAACCCCGAATCAACGACAGCCGTCGATCAGCCATTTCTGCTGCTTCGACTAGAGTTCTTGGGTTTTTCTCCTTTAAGTTCAAAGTTAGATCACCGCCCGTGCTCTTAACCCTTAATTAGCGGCTCACCACATAAGTCGAGTTAAATAAAGCTGGACTATGTGGCGGCGCTCGACATAGGTCGAGTGGCAATTTCAGCATGTAATGTTGCTGAGAGAGAGAGACAAGTGGTGGCAGGAGACTAGCGAGCGTATGACTGCTCCAGACCACCGCGGCGAACCTACTGACACGAATCTCAGCTCCCTCCTCCCTCTCTCACTCGCTACATACTGAATTATATGGGGAAAGTACCGAATTACATGCTTTTTGCACTCGCGTTGCACGGTTATTGCAAGAAAACTAGCCATCATAAAAGGATCGTTATGGTGTCATTTGAAAGCTCTCATTATGCCCTTTCAGGGATAGGTACTTGTTTTACGTTCTGGGTCTTATTTAGGCATGAAAATGATCACGTAAACAGCCCTATTTTGGCTAAAAACACCCCGCTGGGCGGTACATATAAATAAACCGCATAGGCCGCTCGTAAGGTGTTAAAGAACTGCTCCAACATCATCAACTGCTTAAGTCCATCAAATGTTGTTACCTTCTCAGATCAGAGCCAGTTCCCCATAGCATCGGACAAGTCCCGGGCGTGTTCCAAAAAGGTGCTATCTCTTCCCTTAGTTACACCCCGGAACTTCAAACGGTACGTTTCTGGTTGCAGTTCGTAAGCCCTCAGGACAGCCTCCTTGAGATCCTCATACACAATACATGACTCCAAAGGTAACGCATCGTAGGCTTTAAGACCTTTGCCTCTTAATCTAGAGGATACAAGTGCTGCCCATTTATTCTCTGGCCACTGGTATTCCTGGCACTTCTTCTCAAAGCGTGCGAAAAATTCTGTTACCCCACTCTCATCAAACACCGGAACCAGTTTCCATAAGTGCGAGACAGACTGATCAGGAACACGGTTACGGCTTAAAATTACCAGTGGTCCCCCCAGGGGCAACCCCTGATTAACCATTTCACCATACTGCTGTTCCTCAGTCTCGACATTACGTACTGTGTCTCCATTCTCCTCTGATCCGGTATAAGACATGATGCTCACAAAAATTTCTCACCACAATATTCAGAAAAGAAGCACCCCAAACTCTTATACCTCGATATACACACAAAAATTCTCGGAAATACTCAAGGGCTATACTATGTTGCAAAAAAAAATATTCTTGCTGATCCCCACAAAATATTCCCCAAAACAACAAATGTTCCCTGCTTAATAAATGTAGCTTCACCAAATCCTAGGTAAGGTCGCCATTTGTTACGACTGGGGTTCAAATATATCAGGGCTCTTATTCATTGGACTAGTAATGGCATAAATGTTACAACAGAAAGCGCTAGCTCCAACCTCTGATGTATATTCCCAGTGAACAAAGAACACAAATACTCTACAGAGTTCTATATGCAATAATAGGCTATCAAACTCTCAATAAATGTGCGTCTACTCTAGGCTTAATGTTATGTGAAAACAGCCTATTACTACCTATAACCGAAGGTGCTTGGTTATGGTATGCAAAGTAAGGTGGTAAGAGAAGTTACAGCTTACGTTACTTTAATCAATAAATGTCAGGCACTCCTGCATGAAAGAAAGTGCACTAAAGTCCTTCAACACTAACAAGGAATCTTCTTTAAATGTTAGATGCTATAAAGATGATCGTATCGGAAATGGAACCCAACAAGGCAGGCAGCGGAACAATGCTCATGCAGGCTATGCACACAAAAAGGCAGAATATATAATGCCGTCGGAGCCAAGAATATCCTAAACACTACAACAATAATAATAATCGCCACGACAATACAGTATTCCTATCAACAAAAAGAGCCTAAGTCGTTTGTGTCTCAATACATCAAACTAGGCTGCGAAATGCTTGTGTAATCATAAATGGGTATGCATAAAAAGAGTACTTGGTTTAATATACTTAATGTCTACTATGATTGATAAAGTCTAGCTAGAGTCAATGATACGAGATACTGGTGCGCATGGCATTCCGCATAGCCTAGTGCAAATCTCAAGTCTGTGTGTCAAATATTATGTTATAGGAAAGGGTAGCTCTCTTGAGAAACCTTAATACCGAAGTATTAAGCGTTCTCCTGGCGTACCTCAAAGACAAACAATCGAGACTAGAACAGTGCAGAATGGTATAGGCAAAAAACCCTCACTCGTGCATGCTCTACTCTCAATGGCACACAGACTAGAATTTACTCAATCAACTCCAGTTCAGGTATGTCGTGCAGCTTTTCCCTAAAGCCAGCACTCATAGGAAACAATACCTTATAATATCAGACTCCTAGTCTAGCATTATCTAATCCAGCAGAACACTAATAATTATAGGAAGCGGCAATATGAAAGCCAACCAATGCTTCGTGATCCACTTATCTTAACAACTAACATACATGGTTTATATCAGACCTTAACGCACAATACAACTGGCCAGCATGAAGCTGATTTTGCAGAGTTAACCAGAGGGGGTATAATATTAATAAAAAGGTGGTGAAAGATATGAAAAAGAGAGAGGTAGGCAGAGGAAAAGATTCTCAGGTGCGGAACGGAGGACAGGTAGCAAGGGAAAAAGATGAATGCGTTCTAGAAACCAGATCTGAGGGAGAGAGTGGCGAGGAACCTGTATATATACTCGCACTAGCTCGAGGCGCGTGGGAAAAAAGCGGTTACAAGTCCTCTAGCCACTAGCAAGGGAGCTAGCAGCATGGTAAGGACCTCTCTCCACCAACCCCCACGAAGCAGCCAGCCGTGACGTCATCGAGCGGGACAAAAACACTGCGCGCTCCCTCTCACTCTGTTCTACTCTCTCTCTCTCCCAGATCCCATCATTACTAGTTAATGATAAAACATATACTTTACAATTAAATATATAAAGCCTTGACATGGGTGAAAACAAAGAGCCTTTCTGGACTGCCCATGACACGAGCTTTCATATGAAATAAAGCACACTCTAATGCATAAACTGTAGCCCCATCCACTGCCCTGGCGATCCTAGCGAGTCACTGTAGGACAAGCCATGCGGTTCTAACGGAGTGGTTAACGTCACAGTGCGTATAGCCGTCTTACTGCTCGAGGGTTGGTGGAAGTGTTCTTGGCACTGGCACGGAGCCTACAAGATGTTCACAAGGCAGGGGTCCAACATAATGATATCAAAGCCGATAATGTAATTGTCAAGATTCCTATGGCTGGTCTTGGAAAGGTTCAAGCCGCTCTGATTGACTTCGGATTTGGGGCACTAGTAGATCAAGTTGCACATACAGGAAACAATAATGTCGCTAGCTACATTCAGTATGAGTGGTACGCTCCTGAGGTGTTCTATAACAGAGTGGCATCTTTTGCTAGTGAATTTGTTTCTCTTGGTATGATGCTTGAACATCTGTTTGTAAAGCAGATGAAGGCTGGACGACTGAGTGATTGGCCGGAGGGACTTGAGAAACTTGTGGCTGATATGGTAGAGTACAAAGAGGAGGACCGACCAACTATCACAGAAGTGATTACTAGGTTGACTGCCATACTGCCTGGCCTCCTGTACCTTCAGCGGTCACTGGAAGGGTTCGCTGACTCTGATGATGAGTCAGATGAGGATGACTCGGATGAGGATGAGTCGGGTGAGGATGAAGGTGAGTCAGATGAGGATGAGGCTGAGTCAGATAAGGAATCAGATGAGAGTAAGTATGATATAGATGGGTAGACTAGACAAACTTGTTAATTCTAATATGCCACTACTCGTATAACTCTGTGTTTCTCTATGATAAAGTGTCTCATCGTAGGTGCACAGACTTCGATGTCTTTAATATTATTCTGACTATCACTAGGTGGTTGTATTCAACTTAGGAAGAGCTAAAAAAGGTTAAAAACCTTAACCTTTTGGCTTCCATAGGTCCTTCTCCAGCTGAAGAAAACCAACTAATGATAACCAGAATAACATTAAAAAGGTGTCACATTATTAAAAGAGTTATAATACGATAAAGAACTGATTTGTACTGGAATATTGCCTTCACAAATAGTTGTAACTAAATGGGGAGATCAATTGATTCAGATAGCGATATAGAGTCCCTCCAAAGGGATCTAGATACCTTACATGAATGGTCAGTAAATTGGCAGATGAAGTTTAACATTGACAAATGCAAGGTATTAAAGATAGGGAAGATGCAAACAAATGTTAAATATAAACTAGCTAATTTAGAATTCGAAAATTCAGACTGCGAGAAAGATCTAGGTGTGTTTGTTAGCAATGATTTGAAGCCTAGAAAACAGTGTATAAGCGTTCGTAATAAGGCAAACAGGATTCTCGGGTTCATCTCTAGGAGTGTGAGTAACAGAACTGCTGATGTTATCTTAAAACTTTACTTGTCATTAGTGAGACCCCATATGGATTATGCTGTCCAATTTTGGTGTCCTTATTACAGAATGGACATAGATTCATTGGAGAGAGTACAGCATAGATTGACAAAAATTATCCATAATATTAGAAATCTTCCGTATGAAGAAAGGTTGAAGAAATTAGGTTTACATTCGTTAGAGAGACGCAGAGTTAGAGGGGATATGATAGAGGTGTTCAAGTGGGTTAGTGGGATTAACAAAGGGGACATGACAAATGTACTAAAGGTCAGTGATAGCGAAAGAACTCGTACCAATGGTATCAAATTAGATTAATTTCGTTTCAGAAAAGATATAGGCAAATATTGGTTTGGTAACAGAGTTGTAGATGGGTGGAATGGACTACCAAGTGCTATAGTGGGATTAAAAACGGTAGGGAGCTTTAAGATAAAATTGGATAAGCATATGGACGAGAAGGGTTGGGTGTGAAGGGGGATCAGCAGGGTTGGGCCAATCAGCGCTCTGCAGACCCACGTAATCCTGCGTTAATCTCTAACCGTTTTGGTAAGATGATCCTCAGGGTATTAGAGTGTTGAGCCTATAATTGGGCTTTGTAATTGGGGTTGTGTGGGACAGGGATCTGCCTTGCTTAGGCCAATCGGCTTTCTGCAGACTCCCATTTACTTTTTTTTTTTTTTTTTTTTTTTTTTAACCCTTATTTAGCGGCGAGCAACATAAGTCGAGTTAAAAAAAGCTGGACTATGTGGCGGCGCTCGACATAACTCGAGTGGCAATTTCAGCACGTAATGTGGCTGAGAGAGAGAGACAAGTGGTGGCAGGAGACTAGCGAGCGTATGACTGCTCCAGACCACCGCGGCGAACCTACTGACACAAATCTCAGCTCCCTCCTCCCTCTCTCACTCGCTACATACTCAATTATGTACTGAAAGTACCGAATTACCTGCTTTTTGCACTCGCGTTGCACGGTTATTGCAAGAAAACTATCCATCATACAAGGATCGTTATGGTGTCATTCGAAAGCTCTGTTTATGCCCTTTCAGGGATAGGTACTTGTTTTACGTTCTGGGTCTTATTTAGGCATGAAAATGATCACGTAAACAGCCCTATTTTGGCTAAAAACACCCCGCTGTGCGGTACACATAAATAAACCGCATAGGCCGCTCGTAAGGTGTTAAGAGACAATGAACGGAGGAAGGAAAAACACAGATAAAACAAAAAGGTCCATGTGCCTAAAGGCATCCTCCATTCATAAAATGTTTGTAACAACTGGATTTAAACATTTGTTGATTGTAAGTTTGTGGAAAGCAATTCGAGGGAAGTGAATTCCAAAGAGTAGTAGCTCTGGGGATAAATGAATTCTGATAAGCAGAAGTTCTGCATTGTGGAGGAGAAAGTGTAAATTCATGGGCGCTCTCAGCTGCCCTAGTTCTACGGGGAAAGATGTGGAGAGGCGGCACAATTGAAGCAAGTTCCTCGGAACAATTGCTGTGAAAATATCTGTAGAATAATGCAAGGGATGCAACGTTTCTTCGTATGGATAATGTAGGAAGGTCCTGTGTGATTGCAGGGTTATTGATTAATCTAATAGCTTTATTTTGAATTTTGTCCAACTGCCTCAATGCAACCACTCCACTTCCACCCCACAGAGGTGAACAGTAATCCATCTGAGAGCGCACATGACTTTTATATATTACGGCCAACTGCTCGTCAGTGAAGAATTCTCGAACTCTGTACAGGAGTCCCAGTTTTTTAGAGGCATTCTTAGCAATGCTTCTAACATAATGTGTCCAGCTCAAGTTAGTAGTTAATGTTACACCGAGAATGTCAATACTAGGGGAAGTGGGAATATTTACATCATTAAAAAATATATGGGAGTCAGTGAGATTCTGTCGGTTAGAAAATTGAATGTACAGTACTTGGTTTTCTGTGCATTAACCTCTGAAGTGCGCATGGGGGTAATTGGAAACGTCCCCCTGTGCTGACGTATTTGAGGTGTTTCCGTCACTAAAATATTCATTGTGCCATTAATAGCATTAATACTTATCCATATGCGCCTATTATGGGTTGATTATAAAGGTATTAACCTGAAACAACAATAAAACGAGTGAAAACAGCGTTTGGATGGTCAAAATCGGAGATATAGCCCGCGAGTTGTATAATGTATGGGTGAGGCAATCTGCTTTCCCGCCAATTTCCCCAAAGGCCACTGAGACACAGTCGATCGATACTCTCTCTCTCTCTTGCACTCGCTTGCTATCAGTGATGACCACACCCTCCAATCGGATTTCTAATGTTAGCACGAAAATATACCTCAGAATAAGGGAATAACAGGGAAAATAGGTGATAACTGAAGGAGAGGAGGAAAGTGGGGAAGGAGGGGAGGTAGAGGACTGAGATTTTGCATGGCCCAAGGGCCAAAAAAAAAATAAAAAATAAAAAAAAAAAAATATTAAAAAAAAAAAAAATTTCGATGTCAAAAGTTGATTTTTGTTTTCTCTGACTCTTAAGAGTCTCCCCGCAGTGCGCCGGGGGAACTCTTAAGAGTCTCCCCGCAGCTCCCGGGTTAAAGGAAACTAGATTCTCTTGTCCCCATTCATTAATTCTAGAAAGGTCCTGGTTCAGAGAAATTGCAGTGTTTATTTTTGAATTTATAAGATCGGGTTGGGTGAAAGAATTGGTAAATGTGAAGGAACTGTGGAGTGTTGAGTCATCTGCGTAGGAATGTATTGGATTATGAGTGGTAGATATGAGATCATTGATATGAATGAGGAACAGAGTTGGGGCCAAAACTGATCCCTGGGGAACACCAGCATTTATTGAGTGAAATTGAGAATAAAGGCCATCTACCATTACACGTATTTTTCTGTTATGAAGATAAGAAGAAATTAGTGGAACTAATGATGCAAGGCCGTAGTGTGACATCTTCGACAATAAGGATTGATGCCAGACTCTATCAAATGCCTTTGATATATCCAGTGCTATTGTATGTATTTCACCATGTTGGTCTGTAGCTTGGTTGATTTGATGCGTAAGAAGGCAAAGAATGTCTGCAGTTGATCGACAGCGTCTAAAACCATATTGCCTATCACTGATTAATTTATTATTCTCCAGATGCTTAATTATGTGATTATTTAATATAATTTCAAAAACTTTGCCAAGAGTGGAAGTTATAGCTATTGGTCTGTAGTTTGATGGATCTGAAGAGGCACCTTTTTTAGGAACTGGATGGATGTTTGCTTCTTTCCAGGGTACTGGGAAGCATGAGGTATGAGTACACAGACGGAAAAATTTTGCCAATACAGGAGCGAGCACCAAGGAGCAATTCTTAAGTACTATTGGAGGAATTTCATCTGGACCAGGAGCCTTATCTACTGAGAGATTCTGCAAAATAGTTTTGACATGTCTGGTGTGGATCTTAAGTGAGGGAATTTCAGGTGAATTAAAATTAAGTACAGGGACATCTTGATTTATTTCATCTAAGGTTGAGTTGGTGGAGAAAATATCTGCAAGAAGGTTAGCTTTACCTCGTGGGTCACTTACAAGATTGCCAGTCGGAGATTTTAATGGTGGAACTTATGTTCTTATGTTCTTATGTAACAGCTATTCTTGACTTAACACTATCTGGTGCGACGTGTTGGGTGTTATTATCTATCTATTGCTGGACGCCAGATATAAAGTCAGTAAAAATAGGTTAGCCTAAACTGAAAAAGATGCGGAAATATACTTGAGCCGACCAGGTCAAGTGAGATATCTCTATTGGTCTAACTGGTAAGGTGTCTGCCACGTACCCAAGGGTCCCGGGTTCGATTCTCGCCTTGGGTATATTTTCGGGAGGTTATTTTCACATCAAACGAAGTTTAGGTGTGTTGGTAAAATTGTCAAGATGGTTGAAAGTAAAATCGGAGCTCCAGAACCTCACTTTCGGGCATGGTGTAAAAACCTAATACTACAGGACAAGGAATTAAGGGGGCAGGAGAGAACTAGGAGTGCTGTGAGACTCGCAACAAAGGCTGTATTGTGTGTGGAAGGAGTTGCCAGCTCTCCCGCGAGTTGCTAGCTGGGCCGGTAAGGTGCGCGTGTAACTCCGCTCAGTGGGCTGACTCACCTCTCCCGACCAGTCTTTCTGATGGACTAACGGTTGTTTCGACTCAGGCTTGTTACACTCTGTTCGTTCGGAGTCTTCGCTATCCGGACGGTGAAGTGATGTAAAGTCAGTAAAAATTGGTTAGTCTGAGATAGGGGAGAAAAACAAAGGAGGAGATGGAAGCACCAGTATAAAAATAACTCCTGTCACCACGCCGCTGAGACATTAGGACACAAAAGCCTCCTCAGCCCGGCACGTCCCCGACACCAGGAAAAGACTTAACAAGAAGGCTAACCTCAAACACCACCAGTACCCAGGGGAGAAAACCTTCCATAAATCCAAAACCACCACGCGCCCATCTTGCCTGGAGACTCACCACCACCGTGGCGCAGATTCTGAGAAGGGCTACCGCCGTCCGCACACACCCTTGTGATGCCTACCAGCGTTGGCAGAATCGCCTCCCGGTAGCCACTAGCACTCACCAGGGACATTGAAATGGGCTACAGTTATCAGAGAATGTTATTCTTTATTTCCTAGCAATCGTATTGTTACAGACAGTCCAGTGGTGGTCTTTATTTTCGTCTGTGACAACGAGAAGTATTTTATTTCATTGTTTGAATATAAGATGCATAGTGTGAAGTTAAGGAGAGAGAGAGAGCGGGCAGCGAGGGGGTAGTGAGTGTTGCCTCCCTCCTCCCTCCTCCTCCCGGAGGAGTTTCGTCCTCCCTCGCGCGGGCTTTTCCACGCCCTTGATTGGCTGGCTGTGTCACGTGGCACCTGCTGCCTCGTGACGTCTCGGCCTGTGATTGGCCGACCACCGCTGTCTTTGTGGGCTCCTGTGTTGCGGGGGTCCACCGGAGCTGCCTTCTACAGAGCAGGCTAGGGACGCGCACGACTAACACCCTTTTTACAACTGTCTCCCATATCCCCACTGTGGTAAACTATCAATGGAAGTTAAATATTACTAAGCTATAATGAATCAAATAAAATCAATCTAAATGAATACTCTATATCTAAGTTGGATTCAATCTGAAACAAGCTAATTTATATCCAAAGGTCTCACATAATAAATGTATATAATTATAGGGTAAGGTTATAAGGGTTAATATTAGCCAGGAATTAACTCACCAATAGTTCCACGTGGCAATGAGGCAAGGGAGAACGTTTTACCCAATATGGTGGTGGACAATGGGGAAGGAGACTTCGGTCCCGAGACACGAGTCAAGTTAAAGAAAGAATAAATTATTACATGGGAATGGACATGAATATTATGCTTATCTATCAGTCAGTCATGATGTCGATGAGAGCGTCGTGATGGTGTAGCTGTGTGTATTGCTGTATGTGTATTGTGATTAGAGGCACAAAAGCACGATCAACTGAGGGCGGAAAATTAGATGTTAACTGGTTGGTGTTCGTGAAGGCTCTGACGTACCTCAAAAGCACACCTTGCTGCCTTGGCAAACCGCCAGGAGCCCAAATTATCGTACCGCATTTAGGTTGCTCTATACGATAAATTATATTAATATATACGATAAATTCATATATACTACATAAGACCATGGCAATATTGCTTAATAGCATATTAGGCCTTTTATAACTTAACTTATTTACAATCTTATAATATACGATCTACTCGTCCTACATCGTGCAGTAGGAGAGATCGTGACGTCACAGAGACATACAAGATCACAAAAGAGTCATAGTCTATCGTATTTATACGATACACTCCCCCCACAAAAAAGACCTGAACCCCACCTTAAACCTAAAGTTGCCCAGAGGCTATCTTCTGACGCCACAAGTCGACAGCGCCAGCAGCAGCGCGTCTGGGACGCGTCCCGGTCCGAGAATGATCACCATCAGTATGAGGTGAGTCGTTCCTTCGAGAATCCTCGGACCCAGCAATAACAGGTGGAGCCTCAGATTGCAATGCGGAATCTAGCTCCAAAGCGTACAAACGTGCGATAGGACGAACAGTAGTTCCAGTGGCTGTCTTTAATAGCGCCACCCGCTCTACAGAGTCTGCCCCCTTGTATACCTCCAATACGCGGCCTAATTTCCAGTATAAACGAGGACTATCTTCTTTAATTAAAACAACGTCACCAACTGTAGGGGCCGTTGGTCTACCAGAGGGAGTAACACTCCTTTCCCTCAATGCTAGCAGATATTCACTAATCCACCGTTTCCTAAACTCCTCGATTATCCTGGATATATACTGGTATCTCTTAGACACCGCTACCGCAGAGTACAACGAGGGATCCTCTAACTCTACTATGGACTGAAAATCAGATGGAAACGCAGTCAATGGTTTTCCATATAGCAAGTGAGCTGGCGTTAATGGTAGTGGTTCTTGCAGGTCGGTGTACACATATGTAAGCGGGCGATCATTCACGACTGCCTCTATCTCTGTGAGGACTGTCGTCAACTCACTCTTCTTTAATAGAGCACGTCCTACAACCGCTCTTAGTCCTGACTTTACTATGCCGACACACCGTTCCCACATTCCACCAAACCAAGGTGCCTTAACTGGAATGAACCTCCATTCGCACTTCTTCTCTCCCAAAAAAGTGATGATAGTAGGATCACTACTCATATCCTTTAGATATTTTGATGCTTGGACATAAGTGGGAGCATTGTCGCTAAAAATGAGTTGAGGGAATGAACGACGGGCACAAAACCGTCTGAACGCCAGCATAAATTCTTCGCTAGACATATTATCACATAGTTCTAGGTGTACCGCTCGAGACGTCGCACAGGTAAACAATAATATATAAACCTTCTCATGCTCCCTCGTCTTCAATGCCCCTGTGTAATCTAATCCTACCGCTTGGAAAGGTTCTACGTGCTTTACACGGCATTCAGGTAGAGGTGGAGCTGGTCCAGTTGCATATGGTTTACCCTTTAGTCTCTGGCATATTACACACTTTCTCACTACGCGTCGAGCTACTTGTCGAACTCTGGGTATCCACCATATGAGACGTAAATTTGATATAATATGACATACCCCGTAGTGTTTTACTTCCCTATGTGCACGTATGATCAATAGATCAGTAACGTGATGTCTTGTTGGCATAAGTATAGGTCGGTTTGTGCCGTCTGGTACACCCGACCACTTCAGGCGACCCTCACACCTGATGAGGCCATTGTCTAGGTGCAACCTTAGTTGACGCACTATATTAGGCATTAATGTCTTATTCGAGCCTTTCAAGGATTCTAATTCATTGGAAAAGGTTTCTACTTGTACCCATTTGATCAAAGTTACTTCAGCTGCTTTAAATTCACGAGCATCAATGTTGTGACCCCTGTTGCAGAGTTGGCCCGTTACTTTAAGCTTAAGATTGGATACATATCGCAACACCCAAGCTACAACTCTGACTAGTTTATTATAGTCACCGAATCTTGCCCACTTTATGATAGGACCCGGTGGCTCATTTGGTTGGGCTGTAACTGCCACTGTTTCCAGTGGCAGAAGTCCCTCACCAACAGCATGCCATATCGTCCATTCACTTTCATGGAGCAGCCACTTTGGACCATGCCACCACAATTCGGACTTCATTAACTGGCTAGCCGTTATACCCCTAGTTATGAGATCACTAGGGTTTTCCTTTGTATTTACATAATGATAAGCAACGTCTGGCAAAAGGGCTCTAATCTCATCTACCCTATTCCGCACATAAACTGGCAGAGACTTCTTGCTATGTATCCAGTTGAGTGCGACCTGACTATCGCACCATACGTGAACGATTTCAATATTTAATTCGCTCTCGTATGCTGCGCGTACATGTTGCACCAGACGTGCTAATAGCAGCATGGCAGTCAATTCCATTTTAGGGATAGTTACCTTCTTAACCGGGGCTACTTTGGCCCGGGCTGTAACTAAATGTGCCCCAAATGAAGTAACAACATATATGGCTACCCCGTATGCCGTGGCGCTAGCATCGCAAAACGTGTGTAACGTAACGTCACCGAACGCCGCCACTTTACGAGGTATAGGTTTAGTACATAGGATGGCATATTCATTCAACAACAATGTCCCTTGGTCATTCTGGTCCTCGGGCAAACTGTCATCCCATCCTATTTTACGTCTCCAAACTTCCTGCATTAGAATCCTAGCTCTTATGGTAACAGGTAATGCTAGACCCAAAGGATCAAAAAATTGCGCAACTTTGCTCAACAGACTTCTTTTTGTGTGCGCTCCTGTCTGCTGAGCAAAAGACCTTGTTTGAAAAGTTAGTATGTCATGTTTAGGTTGCCAGATCATCCCCAAATTTCTGGACTTTTCCTGGTTAAGAGATGCCGTACCATCCACCTGTATTAAACTCTGAAGATCTTCACTATTAGTAACCCACTCGCGGAGAAATAGATGTGCATCCGCAAACAATCTGCGTGCTTGCCAGTATGCATACAACAAATCATCTTGACTATCGCTAGTACCCTGCAAATTATCAATGTATAATCCGCGAGATAGTTTACTTGTGTCCTCATGAGTGTCAGCTAGATGTTTTCTGATTGTGGCATTTAACAAAAACTGCGAGCAAGTGGCCCCAAAGAGTACAACCCGAAAACGGTATCTTATGATGGGACTTTCAGAGTCGCTAATGTCGCTGAACCAAAGAAAGCGGGTAACATCTCTATCTTCCTCCTTTAGCTTGACCATCAAGAATGCTTTCTCGATGTCACTGGTATAGGCGTACTTTCCCAGCCTAAACCGCAATAGATGTTGGGACAGGTCCGACACCATGGACGGACCTGTCAACAGGCAGTCATTCAGACTGGGTTGTTGACCTTGGTGGGCAGAACAGTCATACACCACCCGTATTGGTGTGGTGACGCTGTCTTTCTTTACCCCATGATGGGCCAGATAGTGAACCCTACCCTTCTTACACGGTTCCTTGACATCGACTCTCTCAATAAAACCCCTATCCTCATAACTCCGAAATACATCGTCATACGCCTGGCGCGTGCTCGGTTCGTTAGACAATTTCCGCTGCAATGCGCGCAAGCGACCTAATGCCAAACCATAGTTGGTAGGTAGGCTTGTCTCACTGTTCTTCCAAGGTAAACTAACTTTATATTGCTTGTCTGAGGCACAGTAGCACACAGACTCGTCAAACCTTTGTAGCGCAACTTCCGAGTCATAATCAGTCTCCATAGGATTAATGCCTATGTGATCCAATCTCCACAGTCGTTCCAGGTCGAACTCGGCAGCCATCTTAGGGTCACTAGGTTGGGAATCCTCCCTTCCCAACTCCTCTGCCGCGGTTACATTGACTCTATATATCGAGACCGTGTCGACCAGGACCTTTGACTGTGTAGTATGCACCTTTCCGCTCATGCAGTATCCAAATTTAGTGGGGATTAAAATTACACCACACATCTTTTTAAATCCAGGGTATACTACTTCATAATAATGATCCACACCAAGTAGAACATGCACCTCACTCTGATTTCCCATGGGATCTGACAAGTTAACCCCTTTGCTACGTAATGCGTGTTCCACCTTCTTCACACCCACAGATACATATTCTGGTAGGGTGTCTACTACGATACAAGTCATAAAGTACCGGTTTTTACGATAGAAATAAGAAATCTCCGCTATCTCGTAGTCTTGTTTATCAGTAACCCCTGTGAAGCCCTGTAATCGAAGAGTCTCAGCCCCTACGATTCGGTGCTTCAATCCCACTAGTACGGACCTCTTTATAAAGGAACGTTGAGATCCTTGATCTAGAAGTACCCGACAAACTTTGTTACTGTCATTACCTTCCATGGGAATCTGTATTGTGGGCAATATAGTGGTGTCTTGCGTGCTACCTAGTGTCACAGTTGTAGTACCCTCTGTATTGACGTCTTTGACTTTATCTGCTGTAGGACACAACTTATCAAAGTGATGTCCTTTGCAGTGCCGACAGGGCCTTAAGTATGTAGCAGTACATTGTCCCTGCTTACCATGTTCCCCACTTAGACAACCTACACATAGCTTCAATCTTCTCGCCTGTGCTAGTTTTGTCTCATTTGTCGGGTATTTTACACAGAAACTCCATTTATGTTTGTTGTTACATAGCTTACATAGAATCTGAGCAGGTTTCTTATACACACCCTCTTTCTTTACTTTAGTCCCCACTGTCATGCTTACTGTTCCCCTCTTCTCCACATTCTCACTCCCTCCCGACACATACATTCTCCCTTTGTTCAACTGTAGATTATTGATCTCCTTACTGAACTGAGTTTTGAATTCCCCCAGCTCAAATGATCTTACCTTATCAAGTATTGCCATAAGAAGCTTCTGACGCAAGATAATGACTATCATTTCCTGCGTGGTAAGCCCTAGGGTATCTAGCGATCGAGTATGGCACTCCATATTTGCCCTGAAGTTTGTCAACTCATCAACCTTATACTGTGGTTCTGCGAGCCCCAACAAGGCAACGACATGGGCCATCTTCAACTGCTCTCTATCGCCGTATGTGGACTCTAATAAGTGTACCGCTTCAAGATAACTACCACCTACTACTGCAAAACCCTCTATTAAATGTAAGGCCTCTCCTTCCATTTGTCCCTTCAGATAGTGAAACTTGCGGACATTATCCAAAGAGGATTCATGAACCGTAGATCGAAATACGTCCCAAAAAGCTAACCACTCGGTTAACTTGCCCCCAAATGTAGGAAGATTGAGCTTTGGGAGGTGTACAGTATGTTTTGGGACAGCCCTTCTATGGGCCTCATTATCGCCTCCCTTCTTACTTGCGACAGCACGCTGTAATAGGCGCTTCGCCCTAAAGACAGGTTCGTCATAGAGGGCGCGATTATCACACTCTGTATCTATCTCTTCCTCCTCTATCATGTCAGCCACAATCACCTCACTCAGAGCCGTAATACGACCGTGGGTAGCCTGGACGTTATCTAATCTAGCCTCCAATTCCTCTAGATCAGCAGTAGTGATGAAAGTGTTTAAGTCCACAATTAGCCTATTTAACACTCCCCGAAGTCCCGCCCTTTGATTTTTAGGGGCTTTGCTTAGCACCCCACTAGACGGTGTCTCTTTATGGTCTTTATCCATTTTGCATGTGAGCCTATAGGCTATGTATCTAAATGTTACGTTACAAGGACAACGGCAAATCAATAGTCTAATTAAGAGACGCCAACCTGCGGACTTCTATGTTATGGAGAACAAATAGTACACTAAATAGCAATACCTACTAATGGATCATATTGAACAAGAAAAAATGTTAGGTCAGGTCATATGTCACAGGAAGTCTGAAACTGAAAAGAACATTACTGGGGAAAGACGATGGGTGGGAAGCAGAACTTGGGCAGGTGCAACGATGTGACCCTGCATTCCGGCTCTAACCATCGCTTGGCTAGCCTTGCCAGTTTATCATAGAGTTGTTCCTGCATCCTGTTATATGTCCCCTTGTTCATTGCCTTAAAATCCCTTACTGGTAGCTAATTCCCGGGTCTGGGCACCAATGTGGTAAACTATCAATGGAAGTTAAATATTACTAAGCTATAATGAATCAAATAAAATCAATCTAAATGAATACTCTATATCTAAGTTGGATTCAATCTGAAACAAGCTAATTTATATCCAAAGGTCTCACATAATAAATGTATATAATTATAGGGTAAGGTTATAAGGGTTAATATTAGCCAGGAATTAACTCACCAATAGTTCCACGTGGCAATGAGGCAAGGGAGAACGTTTTACCCAATATGGTGGTGGACAATGGGGAAGGAGACTTCGGTCCCGAGACACGAGTCAAGTTAAAGAAAGAATAAATGATTACATGGGAATGGACATGAATATTATGCTTATCTATCAGTCAGTCATGATGTCGATGAGAGCGTCGTGATGGTGTAGCTGTGTGTATTGCTGTATGTGTATTGTGATTAGAGGCACAAAAGCACGATCAACTGAGGGCGGAAAATTAGATGTTAACTGGTTGGTGTTCGTGAAGGCTCTGACGTACCTCAAAAGCACACCTTGCTGCCTTGGCAAACCGCCAGGAGCCCAAATTATCGTACCGCATTTAGGTTGCTCTATACGATAAATTATATTAATATATACGATAAATTCATATATACTACATAAGACCATGGCAATATTGCTTAATAGCATATTAGGCCTTTTATAACTTAACTTATTTACAATCTTATAATATACGATCTACTCGTCCTACATCGTGCTGTAGGAGAGATCGTGACGTCACAGAGACATACAAGATCACAAAAGAGTCATAGTCTATCGTATTTATACGATACCCACCATTCTGATACTGTCTCTCTCACTCTACTTCTTCTCTTTCATTCCTCTAATCTTTTAACGTCACAGCACTCCCTTTGGGTTCTGCACACGATTTCATATCGGCCCATCGTATTGTGTGCGTCGCTCTCAGAGATATTTACATGTATTAGAATAGGCTATAAGGCTTCTTAGTCTATGGAGGTTTGATGACTCTGTGTGTGTCTCCCTCAATGTTCTTAGTTAATGGAGGTTTGATGACTCTTCGTGTGTCTCCCTCATTATCGGTAGTGCTCTGCTTGGTTATTTAATGCTAGACTGGGATAAGGTTTCTGTGTCGTTGTCACCGATGTGTGTATGGTTCTCTTATACCTACACGACTTCGACGGTTTCTGTGGTAACCTAGGTCGTCCTTTTGGTTGTGCCTTTTGCGAGTGCAGCATCGTGTTGTAAGAGGGCATTAGCCTACTACCTTATAACACAGTGCTGCCTCTTTGCTTGAGTTTTGAGGGATCGCCAGGGTAGAGCCAGATACTTGAGATCTGAGTTTACCAAGAGAGCATCCCCGTCATTAACGTAACTTTAACCATACCGCCTTAAGGACAACGCTAGGCTATGAGCCTGTCTTGCTCAGCCATAGTTTCCTAACCTTGATATCCCAGCTAGACTTTATTCACTTAGCAGACACTAGTTAGGACATAAGCTCTTTTGATATGTATGCATTATTATTCACAAGCATTTATTAGTCTAGGTTGTTGTTGAGTTGCTCAACCATAGTAGACTGTTTCGTTGATAAGGAAGTACTTCTTTTTAGTGTCGAGCATTACTACCATTGCGCATTTATAGTATTCTTGTGTCAGTTAACATTATATGTCCTATCTTTTTGTGTATTCGCTTTACATGTGTGGTGTCCTGCCTCCTGCCTTTATTTATAGTTAAGATACGAGCATCTTATGAGCATCAGACATTCTTCAGAAGTTTCCAGGTCTATGCTGTAGGACTATACTTCACTTGCTTTCAGATAGGAGTGAAGAGTTTATTGTTGTTTAGAGTAACTGTATTAAAGCATCTTTTTATTGAATTAAATCTTGCAGTGATTTAATTGATCTTTCCCTAGATTCTTGTTTATGCATTTTAACGTAACTTGCATCCTGTGTGTTATCAGGCTATACCAGTGTGGGTTAGCCTGAAGTAGAGTACATTTATGCCCAGTTAAGGATACCGCATTATCACAGATTAACTCGGAAGGGTATAGGTGTTTTGTTCGCCGGCATATAAGTTCAAGGGTTTGGATCTAGCGTACCGTTGTTGCATAGTGCCCTATTACTAGTCCAATCTTTAAGTGCCCTTGTTTTATTCTTAGCCCTGGTCGTAACAAATGGCGACCTTGCCAGGATCTTATCTTAGTCGTCACAACAACCTAGTGAACTAAGAAATAATTGCAGGATTTTTGGATATTTGTTTTTGAGGAATATTTTGGACACGTGGGAATTTTGTTTTGGCAACGTAGTATAACACTTGAGTTGTCTTCAAGCATTTTTGAGTGAATAGTGCTACATGAGAGTAGGTACTTCTTTCTTTTTATAAACGTTGTGAATTTCCGGTGGACACTATGTCGAACGACGGATCAGTGTACAGTGAGGACACAGTACGGGAAGCAGGCGAGGAGGTGGAGAAGGTGGAGTTGTCTAGCGGCGCTCGGGTGGTGAACAGTGAGGAGGATGCTCGGATATTTTTGGAGGAGCCTGTGTCAGCGGATCGTGTGTCGGGCCTAGACCGGTATGGACTGCAGTGTGTAGCCACGGTCTTAGGGTTTCCCGGTACTAGCAGTTTGTCGAGAGGTGACCTGGTGGCCTGTGTGCTCGGCGGGGTGCGTGGGGCTTCGGGTGGAGCGGGAGCTGGGGCACCTTCGGCCCAGCCCCCATTCCACTCGACTCCTACCATGGCGCCCCCTCGGGCTCCGGAGCCTGGTACGTTCCCACAGGCCGATAATCGCTGGCAGCGTGGTTTGTCAATGGGTGGGTCCCCGATAGTAGCACCCCCTACTCATGGTTTGTCTGCCGAGATGTTGTTTCAGCTCGAACTCGCCAAACTTCAGCAGCAGCAGCGGGAATCTGAGCAACGAAAGCATGAATCTGAGCAGCAGCAGCAGATTGAGATGGCTAAGATTCAGGCTGAGGAGAGAAAGGCCGTACGAGAGGCTGAGCTTCAGGTTGAGGCTACGAAGTACTGTGCAGACAGAGATCTTGAGAAGTCTCGGTTGGAGTCGACAGGGCAGCGTCTCGGTTCTGGGAATCGAGGTCTTGATCAGTTTTATCGCACCTGCTCAAGTTAGTCCCTGTATTTGATGAGTCGGGTGTCACCGAGTTTTTTTTGCGTTTTGAGAAGAAGTGCCGGGAGCACCAGTGGCCTGAGGTTAAGTGGGCAGCCCTTGTTTCCTCTAGGTTGGTTGGCAAAGGACTCAAGGCATATGATGCGTTGCCCTTGGAGTCTTGCATTGATTATGAGGTATTGAAGGAGGCTGTCCTGCGGACATATGAGTTTCAACCAGAGACTTATTGGTTGAAGTTCCGGGGGGTTACGAAGGGTCGTGAGTGCACCATTCTTGAACATGCCTGGGAACTGTCTGACGCTTTTGGGAACTGGCTGAGATCGGAGAAGGCAACGACGTTTGATGAGATAAAACAGTTGATGCTTCTCGAGCAGTTCTTTAAGTGTACGGGCAGCGACCTGACGTTGAACCTTAAAGAGAAAAATCCTAAAACTCTACAGGAGGCAGCTGAGATGGCTGACCGTAGGCTATCGCTGATTCGTGGGTGCGGGTCTGCATAACCGAACGAGGCAGGTAACAAGGGGCGCAACACTCCACCCCCCCGAGTCATTGATACACCATATAACAATAAAAACAAGAGCAACGATATTAAGTCTGACCATAAACCTAATACCGTCCCGTTTAAGAAGGGTCCGGGCCCTCCCCCACCTCAAGGGAAGCCCAAGGGGGAGGTAGAGTGTTTTCAATGTCATAAGAAGGGGCATTTTGCACGATCCTGTCCTAGCAAACTACCTACTGCAGTCGTGTCTTTGGCTCGCAACATTGGGGTGTCTTTAAGGTCTTCTGCTATTACCCGGGGTGATATGACAGATGCGGGGGCACAGCCAGTGAAGAAGTGTCCGGAAGGCTCGAAACCTGTCCGCGATGCTTTTTGTGGCCATCGAGGGCGCGGCTGCGTGAGTTGGGCTGGTTGCAAGTATGGGTTATAGTTGCTGCGAGATACAGGTGCATCCCAGACTTTAATGAAGAACTTTACAGGCAAACCTATAAACGCGGCACGGGTGGTTGTGGTGCAGGGTATCAATGCTACAAGGTTCTACCCGTTGGTTCGAGTAGAGCTGGAGGATGAAGGTGTGACACGAGAGTTGGATGTCGGAATCGTGGAGAAACTGCCAGTAGAGGGCGTCGACCTTCTTCTCGGCAACGACTTTGCGGTGCCTACTTCTGAGGTTCCACCCTTAGTCGTTGCCGAGAGGGCGGCCAACGTGAGTAGGGAGGGGCAGGAGTTGGTCGAGAGATGTCAATTACAGCAGATGGCTTGTGTTGTCACCCGATCTTGTGCATCTAAAGTGTCACAGCCTATTTCTCAGTCTCTAGAACCGTGGAGGAACGGTCGGAAGGAGCAAGCTAACTCTTTCACGCTCATATGACGCAGAGGTTGCCAAATTAGAAATAATAAATAGAGTTCTCTCACTCTTATAATTACCTCTCCAAAATTAGTTTTCTGCCCACAGCTAACTCAAAGACAACTGCAGAGGTTGAAGTAACTAAACTAAAGGTTTCTAAATACCCCTGATGGTAACAAAGGCTTTAAAGTATCCCCAATATGCTCAAAATCGCGTCATGTGTCGGAGAGGGTTAAAGCTGGAAAAAGTGTTGTGAGTTTTGACCCAGCGGCTCTTCTTGGCGACTCAGTATTAGCACCTATGTTTAGGTCCGGAGTGGCCCCAGAACCTGTCACACTTGGTGAGGAGGTGGGGGGTGAGAAAACTCGGAGACAGCACCGTTACACCCGTAAGCAAGATAGGATAGAACAGCTTAGTATCGGGGGAGGCCATAAGTTGCTCCGGGAGCATCTAGATAAGTTGGCTCCTTCGGATATTTGTAAGCTACAGTTAGATGATCCTGAGCTTCGAAAGTGTAGCAACGGTGCAGTGGAACTTGAGGAGGACGGAGATGCAAAGCCGGGGGACTTCTTTCGTTTGGAGGGTGTTTTGTACAGGCGTTTTCTAGATCCCAGACGAAGTTGGGAGGGTGGGTCGAGAGTGGTTGACCAGTTGGTAGTGCCTCACGTGTGCCGTGATAGCCTACTGAGGTTGGCGCATGACATACCGTTGGCAGGGCATTTGGGTGTACGTAAGACGGTAGCAGCCTTGGATAAATTGTTTTGGTGGCTGGGTATGAAGGCACATGTGGCATCATGGGTGGCAATGTGTAGTACCTGCCAGACAGTAGGTAAACCAAACCAATGCATCCCTAAGGCTCCGTTACACCCTATTCCTGTAATCGGGCCATCGTTCAGTAAGGTTATAATCGACATGGTTGGCCCTCTCCCCCCTACTAGTGCAGGCAATAAGTACCTCCTCACCATTATGGATGTTGCCACTCGTTACCCGGATGCTTACCCCATGCGAAATGGTACTGCTAAGACTTGTTCGTAACTTGCTATTGTACTTCTCTAGGTACGGGTACCCACAGGAATTGCAGTCGGACCAAGGTTCCAACTTTACTTCTAACCTTTTTAAACAGACCATGCAGCAGCACGGTGTGAGTACCGTTGTCTCTTCAGCCTACCACCCAGAGAGTCAGGGGGTGTTAGAGAGGTGGCACTCGACTCTCAAGAGTATGCTGCGGTGTTATTGTGTTGAGAATGGTAAAGACTGGGATCTTGGGTTACCTTATGTATTATTCGCTGCTCGGGAGGTACCTGGTGAAAGCCTAGGGTTTAGTCCCAATGAGCTAGTCTTTGGACATCAGGTCAGAGGCCCCCTGAACATGGTAAGGGAGATTTGGGAGGGCACAGCAAAACCATGTTCCATGTTAAAGTACGTCCTCGAAAGCCGTGAAAGAATGTTGAGAAGCCTAGAGTTGGCAGGTAGGAATTTGGTAGGGTCAGGACAGGTACAATGAAAAGACAAAACTCCGGGAGTTTAAGGTAGGGCAGGAGGTGTTAATTTTGTTACCCCTGCCCGGTCATCCGTTGTCTGCTAAGTACGCTGGCCCTTACAAGGTGGTTAAGAAGATCTCTGACCTAGACTATCTTGTGGCTACTCCAGATAGGCGTAAGAAGAACCAGCTGTGCCACGTGAACCTGGTAAAGGAGTTTGTGAGGCAACCCCCTGAGCCTCTCGCTGTCCCGGTGTTGACCTGCAGCTGTCATGGAGGAGAAGGAGTGAGGGACAGTGAAGCTCAGGTGGAAGATAACTGGGAGTGTCATGTCTCTGCGAACCAGTGAGCGGGGAACTCCAGACAGGTGGCTGACGAGGCTTTAGTGCACCTGCCTGAGCAACAGCGTGTAGCCGTGCAGCGCCTGTTTGATTCATACCCCACTGTGTTCACGGAGCATCCAGGCCTCACAACTCGGGTGGTGCATGACGTAGACGTGGGAGATCACCCCCCCTTTAAATCAGTACCCTACAGAATTCGGCCCATTAAGCTCCGAGCGGAGTTAGAATACATGTTAGAACGAGGGTTGATTGAGAAGGGGGCAGTGAGGTGGACATCTCCTGTCACTCTGCAGCCTAAGCCTGACGGGAAGGTTCGCTTCTGCGTTGACTATCGGAGATTGAACGAGTTGACTCCCACCAATGCTTATCCCCTTCCCCGTGTTGATGATAGTGTGGACAAGATTGGTAAGGCAAAGTTTTTAGCTAAAGTAGACCTAGTAAAAGGCTACTGGCAAGTGCCCTTGTCTGAGCGGGCGAAGGGGGTATGCGGGTTTGTGGTTGATAGGAACACCTACCGTTGCAATGTGATGCCGTACGGTCTTAAGAATGCCCCAACAACCTTCCAGAGTCTTATGAATGAGCTAGTAGCTGACATCCCTAACTGCACTGTCTACCTAGATGACGTTATAATCTACGATGACAACTTTGAGAGTCACTGTGAGCACATAGAAGCCTTGTTTCGGAAGCTCAGTGAGGCCATCTTGGTGGTCAATCTGGGCAAGTGTGACTTTGTCTGGGCAACTGTACAGTATCTCGGGTTTGTGGTCGGGTTAGGCCAGGTGTGCCCCCCCAAAAACAAGATACAGGCTATTAACCAGTTCCCCAGGCCGTCCACCAAGCGGCAGATCATGAGATTTTTGGGCATGATCGGTTACTATCGCCGTTTCATGAAGGGTTATTCTACTGTCTTAGCTCCTCTGACAGATTTACTGAAAAAAGAGAAAAAGTTTAAGTGGGCACCTGAGTGCGAAAGGGCTTTTTCGCTGGTCAAGCACCTATTATGCACTCACCCAATCCTCAGGGCCCCTGACTTTGAAAGACCATTCCAGCTGGCAACAGATGCCAGCGGTGTAGGGGCTGGTGCCGTCTTAATGCAAACAGACGAGGAAGGTTTGGAGCATCCAGTCAGTTTCTTTTCAAAGAAGTTTAATTCCGCTCAGAAAAACTACTCTGTGGTAGAGAAAGAACTGCTGGCAATAGTGTTGGCGCTCAGGCACTTTGAAGTATATGTTCCTGCCTATGGACCAGTCGTGGTGATTTACACCGATCACCACCCTCTTAAATTTCTGAACCAATTCCATAACCGGAATATGAGGCTCACCCGTTGGTCACTCATGTTGCAAGAATACAATCTAGACATTCGCCATATTGCCAGTTGTGAGAATGTGATTGCAGACTGTTTGTCGAGGGTGGAGGATCCGGCGTAGATCACCACAGGTGTGTGGGTTTGAGTGGAGAAAAACTAGGCTTGCCCCTGTAGAGCAGCCATTAAAAACAACATTAAAATTAAATTAATGAAATCACATAAAAACTCTTTCTTTTTGATAGTTAATTGTAAGTTGCCTATGTTATAGCTAAAGTCCTAAGTTGAACCTGTCTTTCATTTAGTAGGCTGGGCTCTGTGTAGCTCGCTCAGGGAGCATAGCAGGCTAAAATTATACTATTATGTTTGGGAGGGGTTATAAGATTTAATTTATGTTAAAATGTTGTTTTATGTAAGAACTGAGCTTTACATTTCATTTCTGGTGGAGTGGCTAAGTGTGGCGGGTCTTGTCGGCATTCTGCTTTGTCAGATATCGTGCTCGCCTAATGTTGAGCGTCCTATATCTTCGGCGGGGTGTGACGCCTACCAGCGTTGGCAGAATTACCTCCCGGCAGCCACTAGCGCTCGCCAGGGACATTGAAATGGGCTACAGTTATCAGAGAATGTTGTTCTTTCTTTCCTAGCAATCGTATTGCTACAGACAGTCCAGTGGTGGTCTTTATTTTCGTCTGTGACAACGAGAAGTATTTTATTTCATTGATTGAATATAAGATGCATAGTGTGAAGTTAAGGAGAGAGAGAGAGCGGGTAGTGAGTGTTGCCTCCCTCCTCCCTCCTCCTCCCGGAGGAGTTTCTCCCTCCCTCGCGCGGGTTTTTCCACGCCCTTGATTGGCTGGCTGTGTCACGTGGCACCTGCTGCCTCGTAACATCTCGGCCTGTGATTGGCCGACCACCGCGTCTTTGTGGGCTCCTGTGTTGCGGGGGTCCACCTGAGCTGCCTTCTACAGAGCAGGCTAGGGACGCGCACGACTAACACCCTTTTTACAACTTGTGACGCATGTCCACGTGTGAGCATGCTGTACAGAACGCCTAGTCATGCCCCACTCTCGCTAGGATCGTCAGGGCAGGAACTTTGGCTGTAGTCTATGTAGAGTTTCCTAACTTAGTTCGTGTGAGCCGTTGTACTATAAGTATTATGAATATGTATTTTGTTTTCATCTGAGTCAACGAGTTCTATTTTATATCATTAGTTATAAGTATTGTGTGTAAAACTTATTTGTAATGATGGGAAGAGAAACAGCCACAGTTAGGTGTCAGTGGGTACGCCAGGCAGGAGGTAGGCCTAACTCACTAGCACTCCTCCCTCCCTCAGTGCTAGGGGGAGCCTTTGTGTATCCCAGAGGAGAGAGAGAAATTACGTAATGGTTGTCAGTGGGCGGTCCTTAGTAGTCCACGTTGGGCTCACTAGAGGGCCGGGTATAAAAGGGAAGTCTAGCCATTTTTTCATCAGAACTCATTAGGCAGAGCGACTTCTCATTTCCCTTGCTAGCTATTTATATTCTTCTGACTGATGGGAACTTTCTCTACTACCTTACATTCTTATTTCCTTTTTTCCCTGCCCTGTTTAACTTCCATGGTCCCGTTGGTGCAGAGCTAGTCAGCCAACGTATTATCGCTTGAGTTCTCACGAGATACTTGCCTATTAGATAGCCTATTTTGGAAGGGTTGACTTAGAATAGGATTGATTTATGTTTGTTGCACTTGTATATGCATTTCCCTGTGTGTTATTATTATTATTCCTGTTTTCTGCTGGTCTAGGTAATGCTAGACTGGGGTAAGGCTTTTCTGTGTTACGAGTTGTTGTTTGATGCAGTGGTTAAGCGATAAACCTGCATACTCGTTTCGGTTCAGTGAAGCCTAGGTTGTCTTCGCGGCTGACTGTGTTGAGTTAATAATTTACAGTGCGTGAGGGCAAGAGCCTAACCACCCTGTATTTTATTAACAGTTTGTTTTTACTTTGTCAAGGAGCCGGGAGAAAACCAGATACAAGGGATCTGGATTTCTCAAAGTGCACTTGTTAGTTTTAACGTAATACTTTAAACAGTCGTGAGGACTTCGCTAGGCTACGAGCCGTTTTTGCTCATTCACTGCTACCTTTTGCCCACAGTACCCCAGCTAGACTTTACTCGATTAGTAGATACAGAATAGTATTGAAGCTTTCCTTATGTATGATATTGTTTATGCACTATTGATTTCATGTGTTGCAAGCTTGGCTACTTTAGTGCTTAGTGGCCCACGAGCACAATCCGAGTAGGCTATTGCCGTTGCATTTGCGGAGTACTTCCTTTTAATGTTTGCCATTTACTATTGCATATTCTTTTAATTATTCTTATGCCAATTTAAGCCTTTAATAGTATTTAATTGCCAGTGTTTTTGCTTATTGAATTACTGTTCAAAATCCGATACGTACTTCTTACGAGCATCCGAGAAGCATCTAACTTTTTTCAGAAGATTCCTTGCTCGATGCTTAAGGACTATTAATTAACGTAACGTAATAGTGCCGATCCGAAGTAGAGGGTGGTGGACTTCTTAAGTTCATAGTCAAGGGTGGATTACTTCGGCTTCGGCCAACACTATTCTTTGGTGTTGTTGTTTCTTACTTCATTGTTTGATTGTTGACCAGACTAGAGAATTCCTGTCTCTTTATTAGTCTGTTGTTGAACACTAGTACCGAGTCTTGTATACCCCGTTATAGCAGATTGAACTCTGGAGGGAATTGGTGTTTTTTGTTCGGCTGGCAGTACTCAGGGGTTGGGATCGTGTGTTTCCGTTGTGGCAGCGAGCCGTATTCGAGTCCTGATTGAGAGCCCTTGTGTACCCGAGTGCCAGTTCGTAACAAATGGCGACCTTGCTTAGGATTTTGTGAACAGTATAAATTTTTGCAGAGTTGTACAACATTTGTTTGTTTGTATTTTAGCGTGCATATTGAAGAATATTTTTTTTGTATGGCAATTAGTAAAGCATTTAAGAGACTCCAGTTAATTTAGTAATTAGTGCTTGCATAGGAAGTTTAACACTTTTGTCTCGAGAATTTTGTTGTGGACTTCAGTATGTCGTGCATTAGCACTGACGATGAGCGAGAGATGTCATTTGAAGGTGTGCCGTTAGTAACCAGTGAGGAGGATGCTAGAGTTTTTGTGAGTAAGCGGTACCACGTGACGGAGGAGAGGCTGAATGGGGTGGATGTTTGTGGCTTGCACCTGATAGCCAAGGTTTTGGGCATTTCCAATGTAGCAGGGATGTCCAAGGGGGAGCTGATTTCCTGGGTGTTGCGTGGGCGACATGGGGTTTCGGAGGAGAGGGCGTTTGGGGGGGTTCCTCCCCAGATCCCCTCTCACTCGACTCCCACAGTGCCGTCCACTCAGTTACCGGAGGTTAGCACTCTCCCACAGTGGGATGAGAATTGACAGATTGGAGTGCCCTCGGGTGGCGCACGTGGTGGTTCCCCAGTTTTTGCCCCCCCTCCTTCAGTAGTGGCAGCTCCCTCTTCCTGCCTGTCTCCAGATATGGTATTTAGACTTGAGCTTGCTAAGATTGAGGCTAGGAAGCAGGAGAATGAGACTAGGAGGCATGAGAATGAGACTAGGAGGCATGAGATTGAGGTTAGGAGGCAGGAGGATGAGACCAGGAGGCATGAGGCTGAGCTTAGGTACGACTCAGAGAAATATTGTGCTAAATTAGATTTAGATAAGACTCGTGCAGAGTCGACAGGGACTCGGATGGGCCGTGAGGGCCAAGTATGAGAACAGTCCTTAGCCCACTTAGTCAAATTGGTGCCGGTATTTAGTGAAACTGAAGTCACAGAATTTTGTAATCGTTTTGAGAAGAAGTGTAGGGAGCATAATTGGGCTGAAGAGAAGTGGGCAGCTCTAGCCTCCTCAAGACTTACGGGTAAGGGTCTGAAGGCTTATGATGCACTGCCTTTAGAGTCTTGCATTGACTACCCAGAATTGAAGAGAGCTGTCCTACGGGCATACAAGTTGCAACCGGAAACATATCGATTGAAGTTTCGGGGTGTTCCAAAGACTAGGGAGGCGACCTTTCTTGAACATGCCCGGGACTTAAAAGATGCACTTAAAAACTGGACACGTTCTGAGAAAGCTGAGACGGCAGAACAGTTGACTGAACTGTTTCTGCTCGAGCAGTTTTATAAGTGTACTGGTGCAGAAATGACTTTAACTATTAAAGAAAAGAACCCAAGAACTCTTCAAGAGGCAGCTGAGATGGCTGACTTCAGGTTGTCGCTAATCAGGGGATGTGAATCTGTAAAGCGTGTTGATGCAGTTCCCAAGGGGCGCGATACTCCCAACCCTCGAGCTCAGGACAATCACTATAGATATAAACCTCAGTTTAAAAGCCAAGATACCAGGAATGAACCAAAGACTACAGCCGTCCCATTACAAAAGGGTCAGAACTCCCCACCCTTATCAGAAGAGACCGATAGGGAAAGTGGAATGTTTTCATTGTAGAAAGAAGGGGCATTATGCAAAATCTTGTCCTAGTAAGCCGCCAACTGCAGCCGTGTTTTTGGTGCGCAGCATAGGTGTGGCTGAAATGTCGTCTGGATTTACCCAGGGTAGTTTGCCAGCGGCAGGGTCACAGGCTATGTATAAGACTCAGGAAGGCTCGTCCCCTGTCCGTGATGTCTTTTGCGCCCATAGAGGGACCGGTAGGGTAAGTTGGGCGGGTTGCCAGCATAAGGTGGAAGTTTTGCGTGATACTGGAGCTTCACAGACACTTTTGAAGAATTTCACGGGGCGACCAATTAATGCGGCACGGGTGGTTGTTGTTCAGGGTATTAATGCGACCAGGTCATACCCGTTGGTTCGTGTGGAGCTGGAAGTTGATGGTGTGATTAAGGACTTAGATGTTGGGATCGTTGAGAAATTGCCAGTGGAGGGCGTCGACCTTCTTCTCGGCAACGACTTTGCGGTGCCTACTTTAGACGTTCCACCCTTAGTCGTTGCCGAGAGGCCGGCCGACGTGAGTAGGGAGGAACAAGAGTGGGTAGTGAGTTGTCAACACCAACAGATGGCATGTGTGGTAACTCGTTCCCAAGCATTTAAGGTATCACAGCCTATTTCCCAGGCCACAGAACAGCGGAGGAAGGGAATTAAGGAGAAGCGGAAGGCTGGGAAAAGTTTGAAGAGTTTAGAACCAGTGGCTCTCCCAAAAGACCCAATAGCAGGACCTTTGACCGAGTCTGTTGTAACTCCAGTGCCTAACACAGTTGATAAAGTAGTGGAGGAGGCAGAGACTCAGAGACAGCACCGTTACCTGCAGCGAGAAAACCGGATGTCTAAGTTGGATGTTGGGGGAGGGCATGAGTTGTTGACCAAGCAGTTAGACATGTTGGCTCCCACAGACATTCGAAAGTTGCAATTAGAGGATCCAGAGGTTTTGCAGTGTACCAATGGGGCTGTGGAGTTAGAAGAAGATAGGGATGCAAAGGCAGGGGATTTTTTTTCTTTAATGGAATTTTATACCACCGATATCAAGATCCTAAAAGGAACTGGGAGGGCGGAGCAGGTACAGTTGACCAGCTGGTCGTGCCAGAGGGCTGCAGGGAAAATTTGCTTAGGTTGGCTCATGATTCTCCATTATCAGGACATTTTGGTGCCAAGAAAACGGTGGCGGCTTTGGGGAAATTGTTTTGGTGGCCGGGGATGAAGTCTCATGTGCAGTCATGGATAAACTCATGTGATATTTGTCAACGTGTCGGGAAACCGAACCAAGTTATTCCTAAGGCTCCGTTACACCCTATTCCTGTGATTGGGCCACCCTTTAGTAAAATTATTGTTGACATGGTTGGTCCACTCCCTCCCACTAAGGCTGGAAATAAATTTTTGTTAACCATAATGGATGTTGCCACTAGATACCCCGATGCATACCCTATGAAAAATGGAATGGCTAAGACGGTAGTCAGTAACTTGTTGTGGTACTTCTCAAGGTACGGGTACCCGGAGGAGATTCAGTCTGATCAGGGATCTAATTTCACCCCCAACATGTTCAAGCAAACAATGCAACAGCATGGGATACGAGCAGTAGTATCGTCAGCGTATCACCCTGAGAGTCAAGGGGTGCTTGAGCAGTGGCATGCTACACTTAATAGCATGCTCAGGTGTTATTGTGCTGACAACGGTATGGATTGGGATCTTGGATTGCCTTATGTGCTGTTTGCTGCTCGGGAGGTACCTGGTGAGAGCCTGGGATTTAGTCCAAACGAGCTGATTTTTGGACACCGTGTCAGGGGCCCCCTTAACATGCTGAAAGAAATTTGGGAGGGGACTGTGCAGCCTTGTCCATTATTAAAGTATGTGCTTGAAAGCCGTGAGCGCATGCTTAAGAGTCTGGAGATGGCAGGTAGAAATTTGACAGAATCACAAGCTTTGATGAAGGACAGGTATGATCGCAAAGTGTGGCTCCGGAAGTTCACTGTAGGACAAGAGGTATTAATTTTGTTGCCTTTGGTTGGTAACCCCCTCTCTGCGAAGTACACTGGACCTTATAAAATTGTAGAACAAATTTCAGACTTAGATTACCTTGTTGCCACTCCAGACAGGAGGAAAAAGAACCACTTATGTCACATGAACCTTATTAAAGAGTATGTGAGGCGCCCCTCTGAGCCTCTCACTGTCCCTGTGTTGGCTTGTTGCGGCCGTGGTGGAGAAGGAGAGGGGCACAGTCAAGCTTCAGAGGAGGATAGCTGGGATCAACATGTTTCAGCGGATCAGTGGGCGGGGAACTCGAGCCTAAGGGCTGACGAGGCTATAGCTCATTTGCCTGAGCCGCAGTTTGATGCTATCCGTCAGTTGTTCGGTTCATACCCCACTGTATTTGTTGAACACCCAGGCCTCACTACTCAGGCTATGCATGATGTTGACGTGGGGGACCATATACCCTTTAAGTCAATCCCGTACCGTGTGCCCCCCATAAAACTACCAGCTCTGAGGGATGAGTTGGAGTATATGCTCGGTAGAGGGTTGATAGAGAAAGGCACAGTTAACCTAACAAGTGCGCATGGGGGTAATTGGAAACGTCCCCCTGTGCTGACGTATTTGAGGTGTTTCCGTCACTAAAATATTCATTGTACCATTAATAGCATTAATACTTATCCATATGCGCCTATTATGGGTTGATTATAAAGGTATTAACCTGAAACAACAATAAAACGAGTGAAAACAGCGTTTGGATGGTCAAAATCGGAGATATAGCCCGCGAGTTGTATAATGTATGGGTGAGGCAAGCTGCTTTCCCGCCAATTTCCCCCAAGGCCACTGAGACACAGTCATCGATACTCTCTCTCTCTCTCTTGCATCCGCTTGCTATCAGTGATGACCACACCCTCCAACCGGATTTCTAATGTTAGCACGAAAATATACCTCAGAATAAGGGAATAACAGGGAAAATAGGTGATAACTGAAGGAGAGGAGGAAAGTGGGGAAGGAGGGGAGGTAGAGGACTGAGATTTTGCATGGCCCAGGGGCAAAAAATAAAATAAAAACAAAAATAAAAAAAATAAAACGATGTCAAAAGTTGATTTTTGTTTTCACTCACTCTTAAGAGTCTCCCCGCAGTCTGCCGGGGGAACTCTTAAGAGTCTCCCTGCAGTTCCCGGGTTAAGTGGACTTCCCCCGTAACACTGCAGGCTAAGCCAGATGGCAAGGTACGCTTTTGTATTGATTTCCGTAGGTTAAACGGTTTGACTCCAACTAACCCATATCCTCTTCCTCGGGTTGATGATAGTGTTGATAAAATTGGTAATGCTCGTTTTTTGTCTAAAGTAGATATAGTAAAAGGTTTCTGGCAAGTACCTTTGTCCGAGCGTGCTAAAGAGGTATGTGGTTTTGTTGTGGACGTGAGTACCTACCGGTGCAATGTTATGCCTTACGGACTTAAGAATGCACCAGCAACGTTTCAGAACCTGATGAATGAAATTGTAAAGGACATTCCAAATTGCACCTGCACTATTAATCCATGAAGCTCCCTGCTGTTGAGGTTGTGACACTCTCAAAAACTTTATCAGAGATTGTACTGGTCATAAAATATGGTGTGTGTCTCCGCGTTTGAGCGTCGGTACAGCAAACTCAGAGAAAACATGATCGCTATGTTCATTTTTCGCGACAAAAGTGGGGTATGGAGCAATTTGTACATTTATATTGCGTCTCCCAAACCTGAGGCAATTAGGTTCCTTACTCATCGCCGCCAGCTCAAACACCCTGTTACCTGTGGCCAAAGCCATAGGAACACAGCCTTCTTTAACAGTGAGTCAAAATCCGGCGCATGATTATACTTGAGCGAATGAAGCAAAGACATTACTTTGTCAAGTGACCAGGAAGGCATGAGCTGACGGGGTGGTGGGCGAACCTTGAAACATGCCCTCATGAACCCTTTCTCCTCTGCCTGCAGTATAGATAGCTCTGTTAAGTCATAAAAGGGGGTTCTGATAGCTGACAAATGATTTTTCAGTGTAATTACAGAAAGGCGTTTTTGTTCAAATAAGTAGTCCAAACACTCAAAGACCAAAGCTACTGATGCGTCAGTTTGTGCCGTTTCTACTATCCAGGTCGTGAAAGACTTCCTATGCGATTGATATTGACGCCTGGTAGAAAGTGTATACTGATTGAGGAAATTATTAGTGATGCTCTCCCCATACGGGGTTAACCATTGGCATTCTGAATGTCCAAAAGGCAAAAGTCAGCGAGGTCTCTAGGTTGCCAATTGTCTCCAAGTGGAAGTACGAGATCAGGAGTGAGACCGGGGTCTCGCACCACATTTTCAACTGGTGCTACCACACCTGAGCCGGCCATAGGGGCGCAATCATCGAGACTAAGCCCCGGTAACTTCGTAGTTTGTGAACTACCTGACACATGAGTGAAGCGTCTGGAGGCGGAAACAGATAGATGGAATTCCACCTCTTCCAGTCCTCCATCAATGCGTCTGGACCCCCCGCCGCAGATACTTCCCGGTGGGTTAGGTAGAAAGGAAGCCTGTGGTTTTCCTCGGACGCGAATAAATCCACTTGTGGACGGTATGGCTCTGCAATCATCTGGTTGAAGATGTTTTGCTTGATTGCCCATTCTACTTTGGTGCTCTGTGTTCTTGACAGGGCGTCTGCCCAGATGTTCGCTACGCCTGGGAGGTATGATGCATGGAGATGAATGTTCAGCTCTTCCACCAGAACCAAAATCTCTTCTGACAACTCAGCAACTTCCGAGACCTCGTTGACCCTTGCTTTTGCATGCAGGCTACTGCATTCAAATTGTCCATTCGAAAAGCTATTGATTTCCCCCGCAAGGTGGAGCTGTGAGCCTGAAGGTAAAATAAAGGGACTAATAGTTCTTTCGCATTGATGTGAAAACTCTCGGATTGGGACCAAAGACCTTGACCCTGATGGCCTAGGTTCGACTGATAACCCCAGCCTATTGTCCTTGAAGCATCTGTGTCTATCCATACCGTAGGTGGGGGAGACGTCCACGTCATTATTGAGTGCAATGTTCCTCTCCTGATAGTAAGTTGTGAATCAATTTTGGAATTCGCCATAACTTTCCCGCCGGCAACAGCGGGCAATGCTTGTTTCCTTCCAATATCAAGCTCTTTGCTTTCAACCGGCCCAACTTTACAGTTAATTGAATCCAGTTGAGAGAGCCAACCAGGGATTCCCATGTCCTTCTCGTGGTAGTCAGACTGTGGAGAAACAAAAACAATAAGTCTGATGCTCTATCCTCAAAGCGAGTAATTTTTGGAACCTTTTGTTTACCGGGACGTGCCAATAGGCTTCTGTCAGGTCTAACAAGCACATCCAACCTTGCGGTGGAAGTGTTAGCCTGATGTGATTCACAGTGAGCATCCTGAACGATGTGTTGTGAATGTGTCGATTCAAACAAGATAGGTCTACGACTGGTCTCATTTGAATACTGTCCCTCTTTGGTACGAGAAAAAGTCTGGACGTGTAAACAGGGCAAATTGGATTGACCGGGACAATGATATGCTTGGTGATCATTTCCTGGACTAGTGACTCCACCTCTAAAGACATATGATTTATTTCTAGTGGTTGACGTAAATGAGGTCGCCGGAGCCACCGCCAGGTGGCGTACCACTGTCCTTGCCCAAGTCCGCCGGGGCCAAGCCCGTTGACCCACCCGAAATGACCCAATTCGTTGACTGGGCTTGTCCGGCGTAACTACCCTCGGATCTAACTCGCCCACGACAGGCCCCGGGAGTGAGAGAGTTTGTGATATGACTAGTTTTTTTATGGTGGTGGGGTAGGGTTAGACGGCAGACAAGGTTTGGCAGATGTCGATCCCTGACCTGATCTCTGTTTTGGTTGATTCTTGTGCCATTTACCTAATTGTTTTCCCTGCTGATACTTGGGCTGGGTGCTTCCCTGTGCTGGAGGGGACTTATGGATCTGAAAGGGCTTAGATTCACTAGGTTGAGGTTTAGCACTGATCTTGGGCTTGGATTAAGGTTTCTTAAAATTATCTTTCCTAGCCTGGGAAGCACCCTGCTTGACAGTATTTACCATATTGAAGACTGATTTCCAAGTATTGGGGCAAAGTAAAGAGGGCGTCAACACTGGTGAAAGGATTACCCTGTGACCAATATCTTCCGGTAATTTTTTCACCAGGTAGACCCGTAGGTCCTGACGTTCACGGACAGCCTCCAACAAGGCTATCCTGACATCGCCCAGAGATTGAATCGAGTTCTGCAATAGGATCCGACGGGCTTTCCTAACACCTGTGTCATTTATAGCATCTATCGTTCTATTGAGGGACTGGGCTATTTGGCGACTTAACAAGAACTGGGAGAAGATCCTGAAAGCTTTATGTCTCAATTTACAATCTCTGTCCAGATGTGCCGGAGGAGGAGTTGAAAAGGCCTCCTGTAGGTCCCATAAAGCTAATTTAGGGGCGGCAAGAAAATAAAAAAGAGCAAGTGGAACTCCTCCAGCTTTTGTGATAGGCAAAGAGAACCAACTATGATTCTCTTGAGGTATTTGGTGGGAGGATTTTGACGTTATTGTCGCTGCAAACTGTTGCGCCTCAATTTCTCAGTCCACCCAAGGGCCTGAACCTACCTGTCCCACCTGCAGGACTGGATTGCCGGACTGGTCGCTCACCGGAAGTGTATCCAGTTCCGGCGTGAGCATGGCTAGGGCTTTAATGTCATTCATGCCGTCAGTCTTGGACCAATCCGCAAATAGTCGGGCAGAGGAGGCAGGAGGAATAGTTGGAGTGGGGGAATACACGAAATACTCATAGGAATAAACATTAGGGATGTCTTTGACAGCTACATCCAAAATATGACCCTGTGTGTCTTTTGCCCTTAATTTTCAATTTTTATTCATCTGGATTACCCACTCACTCGGGACTGGGAGCCCCCCCGCGATTGTCATTTGTGCTATGGCTGGATTTTGTGCCATTATAGTCACCCATGAGTAATCGGGACCGTAAAGTAAGGGTGTAGGACTTTTCTTTAACGGAACCTTTTCTAAAGGAGGGGGATTAATGTCTGTAATAACACGCACGTTAGTGGTAGTTAACACCGGACCTTGAATACTACTGGCAGATGTAGTAGGTTGAGTTACGTTAGGTAGGGAGGGTGGCATAATAGATGGAATAATGACTCTGGTTGGCACTAATGGCCGCACAACAGACCCAATCAGAGGAGCTCCCGGTACGGCTGTGGGAGTTTCCTGTGACTTAAGTGGTACATTATATTGTTGCATCATATTATGGAGAATGTAATTTAGGTCCTCCCTGGTGAAATATTGTTTCTGGGAACCCTTAGATGACTCAGACCTTACCTCTGACCCTTCCTCAACCGGCTCAGGTTGAGCTGAAGATGACTGTTCTAAGTCCTCCGGCTCTTGCCTTGTAACCTCCATCTCTTCCGGTTGTTGCCGGGATTCAGATGTTAACTGGGGGGGGGGGGGGGTTGCCCTACTTGAGTCACTATTGTCACTGCTGCTCACTATTTCTTTAGAGAGAATTTTGGGCTTAGGCTTTACTTTAGACCTGGACCGAGAAGGGGGAGTTTTAATCACTGGCGATTTCATTACTAATTGGTCCCAAAGTGCCTCATCATCACAGTGAAGGGCTTTATGAGCTATGTCTTTTGAATAAGAGTTAAAATTGTTTTTAATTTCTTGTAATGCAACTAGACATGATTGGTCTCTTTGATTTAGTAATCCATTCCTCAGGTCTGTGCATACACCACACCTCTTCGAAACCCAGACTCCCCTGGACCTATTGAGTCAGTTTACGCATTTTACACATAGTTTATGGTAAAAGACTGGAATATTAGAGCAAGTTGGGGTAGAGCATAACGTGACTAAGGGATTGATGGAGACTTAACGACCCCCCCCCCCCCCCCCCCGTCGGGATCGGCCCCTCCCCATGGTGTCCGGTGCCCCAACAGATGTGTTGTGATCTGGAGAGAAGTTTTCTAGGAATCAATGCTCATAAGTATAAACCGAGACATTTACACATCATTATGCCCCAAATGCGCCGGAAAATTAGACGTAGCCACACCGCTACTCTAATCTTCTTTCACACTTGTCTTCAAAAAGCCCTCGGAGATCCTTTCTCGTTTTGAACTGCTTACCTGTGACCAAGTGTCACTAACCCATACTTTTAGATAATTCCTTTAGGGTATTTATTAACTAACGAATCGTCTACAAGGACCCGAGTGATAGTTACGGTAATTACCCCACTGGACTTTTCCGCCGGGCGGATTCAAAGTCATGTCATGCCGTGTGAGGCTCTCTGTATAGGTGAGTTCTTTCGGCCGGGCGGAAACCACCCCCTTAGGAATCTGCACTTCCGCCAGGAGTCTAGTGGTACTCCAGACCACACCGAGTTCATTGGATTTATTCCCTGCCCGCGTGCAAGGCGAGCCTCTGGCATCAATACCCGGTAAAGATCGCCGGAGGGAAATACCAAGCTTTTTAAGAGTATTGACTTGTCCAGGCAAGGCAACTACCCACAAAAACAACCCACATAAGTCAGAACGTCTCCTGACACCTTCCCAACATACATAATAACACCACATGAAAGCAAAGGTCACATCTTAGGGATAAAACATATTAATAATCAAGCAATTAATAATAACCCCTAGCCTACTAAGAATACCCCTAATGAGGCTGGCCACGAGGCTCAAGGTAAATATTTTGAAGAATAATACACCCTTACCTCCCAAGAAGACACAGCAGCAGCAGCACGCATGGAGCCCCAAGCCAGCAAAGCTAAGGCGCAGGAACAAAACTCCAACTCAAGAGTGAAATGATACTCCCAATCTTTCTTCTATTCAACAGCTGAGCTGTGGAACTCTCTCCCTGAATCCATCTTTCTCGCATCCTATGACTTAAATAGCTTCAAAGTCTGTGTGTCCAGATATTTTGGCTCGAACATTCCTTGATTTTGGCCCTGTCACTCTTTCAACTTGGGCGGAGGCACTCGTCACAGGCAGTTTTGCCTTTTGTCTCCCTCATCCACATGTTTGGGAAAATTAAAGTTTTTTTTTTTCTAGTATCTCTCCCACTCTCTCAGCCTTCTACTTTACTTTCCTATGCTTTTACTATAAACTGTCCCTGCTAGTAGTATTAAGGCCGGACCACCTAGTAGGGACCGCAAGGTCTGTGTGGTCTGAGTATCTGTGTAACTCTCTCTCTATCTCTGCTAATCCATCCATCAACCAAGAAATCGAATAATCTCTCTCTCTCTCATTGTCTCTCATATATCAATATCTATATCTATATATCACTTGCTATATCTACCTATTTCTATGTATGCATCTGTATGGCCCCCTGAATAGCAATGCTATTCTATATACATTTTCTTGCATACCTTCTCATATTCATTTAAATCTTCAAACAAAATTGCTCTGCTTTGACACCCTACGAGAGTCAAACGTTGGAGCTCCCTCATCACCAATAAATATGATTTTATTATTTGTGGATGTTTACAGCCCGTTTGTTTCATCCCGTTCTGAGTTTAAGAGGCATAGGGGTCATATAAAGGGGTCTGAGGCCAGTTTTGTTTTGCCCTTTCTGTATCAGTGGGGTCTATCTATCTATCTATTGCCTGACGCCGTGATCCCCGAAGGGGTGGCCACGAACGAACCGCCCCCATGCACCTCTGTCCCCAGTCAGTCGACGCCCCTCCTCCCAACCAGCACCGCCTTCATTCATATACTTCCTTACTCCATCTTTCCACCTCTCCTTCAGTGCACCTCTCCCTCTCTGTCCTTTCACCTCGCTCTCGTACACCCTCTTAGTCAATCTCTCACTTTCCATACGTTCCATATGGCCGAACCATCTCAAGTTGTTCCTTTTCACACTTTCCAGCACATCTACCTCCACACCACACCTCCTTCTTACTTCCTCATTCGTCTGTCTATCCCTCCATGTAACTCCGCACACACTTCTCAAGTAACATTTCCACCACTCTCACTCTTGGTCTGAGTCTCTTCCCGAACGTCCATGCTTCGCTTCCGTAAGTTAGTGTCGGGATTACCACACTGTCATGCAAGGACTTCTTCACTTCCATACTGACCACCCTATTTCTTGTTACTACTTTCAATGTTCCTACAACCCTCTTCCCCTGTTGCACCCTCTCCCGCACCTCCTCATCCACAGTCCCATCTTTACTCAACACACTGCCCAGATACTTAAAAGAGCTGACGATCTCCATAGCCTGACCATTCAACTTCACCTCACACTCTGTGACTTCACCCCTTTCGAAGACCATAACCTTGCTCTTCCCCGCATTTACCTTCAAATTCCTTTTTTTGCACACTGCTCCAAGCTCATTTACCAAACCCTGCAGCTCCCATTCATTATCGCTCATCAGAACTGTATCATCCGCAAACAGCAGTATAGGCAGCTTCCACTCATTTCCCTCCCTTTTCCGCGATACACCAACATCCATTGCTCTTCCTAGTATTTCTTTCATGACTCCATCCATATATACAGTAAACAACCACAGGGACATCACACACCCCTGTTTCAACCCAACACTCAGGGTCGAAGAACTTGCTCTGCTCGTTCTCCACACCTACTGCCGCCTTTGCACCCTCATACATGCTCTTCACTGCTTTCAGCAGCTTGCCATCTACTCCATATATTCTAAGTACTTTCCACATGCCTTCTCTATCCACTCTGTCATAGGCATTCTCCAAGTCCATAAAGGCAACATACACCTTTTGTTGCTTCTCCAAATATTTCTCCACAACACAATTCAGGGTAAAATTCTGATCTACACATCTATACCCCACATCAGTGGGGTATTTTAACTTTATTCTGGCGATATTTAGACGATTTTGTGCAGTTTAACCCTTTGGCTGCAGCTATGTTTGGGCTATTTAGGGCATATTCAGGCACTCCTGAATGATAAATCAAGCATCTGCATTAAATGAAGTGTATTCTGCCGAAAACTAGGCGAGAATAGCTTCAAAATTACACCAGAACGGGCCCCGTACGTGGTCTGGTTCACCCGCAGTGGTGGCAGTGAAACGCGGGAAACCCGCTATTATGTAACACTCGCTCGCTTGGCTACACTGTTGGGAGACACAGAGAGAGACCCGCATGAGACACAGTCAACCTCAGTGAGCCGCTCGGTGCTCTGAGGGTCAGAGGTGGGCCCCTCACGCTCCCGCCCACTGACACTCGATTTTTAAGTTTTTTACAGGCTTTTAAAGCCTGGAAATTGCTGTAACTTGCCAGGATGTTCCAGAACGTCACTCGCAGCAAAAGGGTTAAGAAGGATTTGTGGTAGTAAAGATGGTTAACTGAGATAGTTCGAAACTGTTAGTTGCTGAAGACCCTTTTTAGGGGCCCGGGTGTAGGAGGAGGGGGGGGGGGGGGGGGATTTACCTTTCTTTTCGTTTCTTTTCAAATGATCTATTATTCCTGAACTTTGTTGTCTTCAGAGACTTTTATTACTGGTTTTCAAATTTCACCTCGTCCTTATTAATTCAAAGTCATTCAATTATTAAGTAATTCTTACTTAAATGAGATGATTAATCCAATGTTTTACTCTGGTAGCTTAACCCTTCCTCCCCGGGCTGTCTTACCCAATGACGGTCGCCCCTACCCGGGCGATATGGCCGAAAAACGTCTAGGCCTAGGCTACCGTATTTATGTTTATTTTCACTGCTAGAACTTTCCCACTCATCTATAATCATAGTGCGGTTTTCAATCTGTATTTTGGCATTGAGTAGAGCTCTGTAAGTCAACTGGTTCAGTTGTGATGACGATTTCAGTGGAGCCAATATTGCAGAGATGTTGCCAATATGGGGGACTTTTAGACACTAATTTCGTCATGACGTCAGAACAATAACATTGAGGAGTCTTCTCCTTCTTGTTTTCGGAGGTGCGGTGACGAACGCTCTGGGTTTGTTGACATACGTCGTACGCACGGCGTTCGGACCAAGCTTAATTAGGCTATTAAGCTCATGCCTTAGATAAGGCATACTGGGTAGTGGCCCTTCTTTTGTGCTGTCCTTACCTAAGGCAAACCGGGTAGGAAGGGTTAATGGCTGTTGCATGCAAAGAAATACATGTGAAATGACTGCAAATTATATATACAGTACTCTACATTTATCCGCATGCAAATGACTGCATACAATGTTAGCGGAAGCTTTCCAGGTGCTCCACTTTCGAAGCTTCCTTCATGAATATGGATCAGTGCCCGAGTTCCTGCAACAAAAACTGCACACACTGAACTCGGCAGCTGACATGGAGTCCTTGGAAACTTTGCCAGAGTATGCAACCCTAATGACTGAATATGAACAATTCACAGAAAAGACAAGAGCAGGGCATCATGGAGCAACTGCAAGATACTGGATTCTGTACATTGAAACTCATTTGCCAAATTTGGGCCCAACATGACAACTTATCTAGATTGTGTTGCATATTGTCAATTTGTTCTTTTCAGAGTACGCTATTTGCAATTTTTGTATCGTTAGCAAACTTTGAGATTGTACAGGTGAGACCCTCACCTATGTCGTTGATATAAATAAGAAAGATAATTGGTCCTAGTACCGATCCCTGGGGTACCCCGCTACTTACATTGGTCCATAGACCAAGAACTATGACACTTTGATCTAACCGAGAGTGGCCAAAAGCGGGAATAGTCTTTTCTAGGGTAAAAATGTATGCTGAATCCGAAAATATGAGTCTTACAAGTCCCAGATGGGACATAAGCGAGTAAGATGCCCTCAAACACGAGAGGGTCAGACCCAATTTTGCCTGTTTTTTGTTCCTGCAGGCTTGAGTGTCATCAATTCAAGATCCATTTATGCTTCAGTATCGCTATTAGAACAAAATTTAATGGTGTTTTCATTATGTGTTTGTGTCCCTGAATACAAAACAAGATATTTGTATGGTTTAAATAATCACATTTATATCTTACAGGCAGAAATCCAAGATGGCCACCGTTGTGTTGTGAAATTCTCTTATTGAAGAATATCTCTGTAACTAGATGACATAGACATATGATTAACATATTGTCTCATTGTTTTCAGATATGAAAAGTCCAATGAAATAATTGTTTACCAGAATTAATGTAGATATCATGAGATGTTGGATATTTAACTATTACGTATTCACTTGAATTGGCTCCAAAAATCGTCCAATGTACTAATTTACTTTTGTTCTGATATTTCGTTCCATTTCTGGATCACTGTTTATGTGCTTTCCTTCCCTGCATTATTTTGATATTGTCTCTAAATCCTAGGTATACAACTCAAAAGAGAATCATGGGAAAACAGAATGATGTGAGAGGAGGTGACCACCAACGTTTTTGACAACAGACCCATGTGGTGTGGCTGGAACTCTCTGATCATGGACGATGAGCTTCCTGCTCAAGTTGTCAGCTACATGGAGAACTTACATCTTCCACCAACACAAATGGATTTTGTCGCTGAGACAACGAGACGCTCACAAGCTGTAAGAAAGGAATGTGGTGACACATATAGTCTGGTGACATACGACCTGGCAATAGCAAAACCAGCCATGCAGATACAGGACCAAGAATCTCCTGCCTATGATGATCTGTTTATATGCTTTGGGGCTTTCCACATCATGATGGCTTACTTTGCCGCACGTGGACACTTCTTTGAGGAACCTGGAGGTCCCCATATTCTCGTAGACACACAGGTCTTGGCAGTTGGATCTCTTTGAGGCTTCATTGCTGGAAAACATTTCAACCTCTGCAAATGACTGCATACAATGTTAGTGGAAGCTTTCCAGGTGCTCCACTTTCGAAGCTTCCTTCATGAATATGGATCAGTGCCCGAGATCCTGCAACAAAAACTGCACACACTGAACTCGGCAGCTGACATGGAGTCCTTGGAAACTTTGCCAGAGTATGCAACCCTAATGACTGAATATGAACAATTCACAGAAAAGACAAGAGCAGGGCATCATGGAGCAACTGCAAGATACTGGATTCTGTACATTGATCTCATGCATGTATTACTCCAGTTCAGCAGGGCCTGCCACAGCAGCGACCTGGAACTCTTCACCTACAGTCTTGGAGAGATTTGTGCATTGTTCTTTACTACAAACCACCCCAACTATTCCCGCTACATGATGCGCTACTTCCTGAATCTGGTGAATATTGAGACACATCCGGGACTACGTCAAGTTCTTGAGAATGGAGGTCTTTCCATCAGAAGGTCTGCCAAATCCTTTGCAAGAAACCCAGTAGATATGACATTGGAACAGACCATAAAGGCAGATGCAGCATCGCGACTAACTGGAATATCAGCATTCTCGCAGTCATTGTCTACACGCCGCAAATAGATGGTAACGAGCAGTAAGAAGTGCAGTTGTTGGCGATCTACAGAAAAAAGCTGGGCTGACGAAGATTGAAGACACATCTCAGGAGCTGAAGCCTTATCGGATTAAACAAGACAATAAGGATGTCCAAAAACTGGTGAGTGGAATTGAAGACACATTGAATCCATTTGGAGAAGCTGCTAAGGATGATAACCTGTACTGTATCAGCACTGGAGAGGCAGCATCAGATGTAAAGGAGGACCTCATTCACTGTGTGGACAAAGGGAAGATGTGGTGTGAAGAATTCACTAATGGGTGCTTTGCAGATCCTAACAGATTTGAAAAAACAATTCCAAGGCGTAAAATCAAGAACTTCGCAAAACTGGCAATGAAGGTTAAAGTAACAACAAAGATCATAAAGATAAGGGAAATCCAAGGCACAAGGGACTTATTTGGCAGACAGTTGTTTCTAGCCCTACAGGAAAAGGTGGATCTTCGCAAAGTCTTCAGATTCCCTTTTACACCATTACCCATGGCATTGGCACATATTGATGGCACATTAATGAAGAGCGACAAATCCAAGTTGATGCACAAACTAGAGAGTAAAGTTAAAAGTGCTCCACCAGCATTTGTGGATGTTTATGTGGTAGATGGTATGTTCGTGATCCAGTCATTGCAGAATGTAACACCTACAGTACCTATGGCGGAAGTGCAAAAAGCATCATGGGAAGCCTCTGTAAGCAAGCCAAACGGGTGGACTTTGTATGCGACACATATATGTGACTCCATCAATCAAAGACACAGAGTGTGACATGCGTGGAAACCTAGGAGGTTGAATCAACATTGTTGTAGCCTACAAGGTCCAGAGCAGCATCGTCCAAAGGACTTTCATCAAGCAACAGCAACATCAAGAATTCATTGCTGCGCTTCCTGGTGAATGAATGGAAGGACGACAGTTATCTCACCATGCTGCATGATCACCAAGTATTCTTTGGCTTGGACAGGGAGTGCTACCTTTATCAAGAAATCGATGTTCATGTAGTGCGTGAAAAGGTTGACGCTCTTGAATGTTGTCATGAGGAGGCTGATTCCCGCATTGTGTGGCATCTTCAACATATTGACATAATCAATGCTGGTGCCAATGTCACTGTGAGATGCAATGACACAGACTGCCTCATGATCCTCCTCTATCATGTCCATGACACAGCGCTGCATATATGGATGGATATAGGTGTTAGGTACTCCAATATACCCAACTATTATTCCTTGAATTACTTGAACACTAGAGTACATATATAAAATATATCTCACTATAATAACCTTAATATAACTACTCATATTATTAAATATAGTATTGTTGACATCAACTGTGCATGATGGAGGCAAGTGGTATTGGCATCTAGAGTCTGGAGTTTGAGCATACGTCATATACCTGGTCAGCATACCACTCAACTCACATCATGGCATGGTTACTATGGAAGATCTTTCTATGGAAGTTTACCTAGGGCGTGTCACTGGGTGAAACCATACCCGAATACGTCATTATTGACAGGTACCAGGATTGGTGGACAATGTACACGTAGAAGGTAATGAGTGGGTTTACGTCATATAATGGGTGTGACCCGTATGCTTATATGCGGTAGCGAAGGGGGTTGAGGCAGAGACGACGGAGAGCCCCACAGCTGATAACAAGGGTCAGGGTGACAGCCCGTGTGTGTGATAAGCAGACGTATATCATACTTGAATTAATCTTGCTATTAAGAATACTTATACAATCAATATATTAGTGTACTTCTGAATAAGTCTTGAGATATCTTTCATTAAACTATTGTGAATTATTCTCAAGTTTCAGTTACCTGTTTCTAAGTATTATTTTGAGTTATCTAATTAATCCCAGGGTAAGCCTGCGATTGTGGCAGTATTAACCCTTAATTAGCGGCTCACCACATAAGTCGTATTTAATAAAGCTGGACTATGTGGCGGCGCTCGACATAGGTCGAGTGGCAATTTCAGCACGTAATGTTGCTGAGAGAGAGAGACAAGTGGTGGCAGGAGAGTAGCGAGCGTATGACTGCTCCAGACCACCGCGGCGAACATACTGACATGAATCCCAGCTCCCTCCTCCCTCTCTCACTCGCTATATAAGGAATTGTATCGGGAAAGTGGCTAATTACATGCTTTTTGCACTCGCGTTGCACGGTTATTGCAAGAAAACTAGCCATCATAAAAGGATCGTTATGGTGTCATTCGAAAGCTCTGTTTATGCCCTTTCAGGGATAGGTACTTGTTTTACGTTCTGGGTCTTATTTAGGCATGAAAATTATCACGTAAACAGCCCTATTTTGGCTAAAAACACCCCGCTGGGCGGTACATATAAATAAACCGCATAGGCCGCTCGTAAGGTGTTAATATAGGGGAATTGATACCAATATAACCCCTATCTTACTCAACCTTACATGGTGTGGAAGCGAGTGGTCCTTTTTACAACAGAGGCTACATTCATGTGTCGATTAATTGATCGCTAAAGCTACTAAAAGTATGTAATTCAAGTCACTGGAGACTGTCAAAATATAGAATTCACATACACAGTGGGCTGAAACACTTGTACATCTGGCAAGTTTACCTCAGTGCCCGCAACGCTCCCACACAACTTCGGAGCTGGTCGCAAATTCGTCATAATATTCTGGCAGCGGACCCAGGGAACCCTCAACTTTGTCTGACGGAGGAGGAGTCTTCATGGACATGGTACCGACGTGTGGAGTGATTGGTCATACATAGGAGGACCAAGTTTGAGTGACAGTGGTTTGAGGCCGAAATCTTGACGTCACCGGCAGTGAAAACAGCCCAGCCCAACAGGCACTAAGTCTCAACAATTCTCTTCAGCCTACCCTACCACAGAGGCACTGCAGGCAGTAGTACCTTGCTTGTGTTTGAGTGAAGATGTACATTGCTGTGGGCGTGACATTAAAAAGGTAACGTATTACGGGAGGCCTTAAGTGTATCTTTCTATCCATAAATTATACCAATCTAAGTTCAGTTATATATAATTCAATTGATTTTTTGATTTTTTTATCACTGTCTTTTAATTAATTAATTATTTTTTGCAAAATAGGGTGTATTTAGATTTAGGAATTGTGCGGTGTTTTACATGAATTATTTACCATTTATGTGGGGAGCATTTTATATATTATATGTTTATCGAGTTGAAAATTCCACACGTCATTAAAACGTCTGTTTAGAAAAAGGCCAAAGGTTCCCGCTATAAATCCAGTTGATCCCGAATTATCTGATATTACTGAGGATAGCGGAGACGATTTTTCGGATGACGATTGGAGCGGGTCAGAACATAAATATTCGGAAGTTGAATCTCAGGAAAATTCAGGTAGTTCAGGGGTTCCACATCTGTATGAAAATGTTAATCAGAGTGTGTTAAGAAGTGGGACTTTCTGTGATACAACTCCTTCCTACATCACCCCTTTGCCTAATATAATTATTCCCACACCTCCCGAAGATAACGTCATTATGTCAGGTAATGAACCCCAGGCTTTCCACTTAAATGTGACCCATGGTCAGGCCGTCAAAAATTTCACTGGGTTGGAAGAACACAGAAATATTTTTTCAGTTTTGGATGATGTAGAGACGGAAATTGCCGCAAAAGGTATTACACAGGAGAAAGCCAAAATTGAAATTTTTCGCTCAAAAGTTGACAGGGGGACTACTCCAGCTGGGTACCTTTTGGCTTGTGATGACCTCATAAATGCTAAGACTTACGATGAGTTCAGGGTAGAATTCCTAGAGAAATTTGGGTCTTCAGCTAAGGGTGAATTTGCGAAATTCCATGATTTCGCCGATCAGCTATTGAAGCAAAAGAAAAATCAGTCAGTAGATACATTATTGGCGCAGTGTTCACAGTTCACGAATTGTATGTCACATGATCTAGTTCGTCACTCCTGGTTTGAGGACAGTAAGATAACAATAGAACAGCTGAGCAAGTTACTGGGGTATGTTATTGTCAAGGCAATGTATTTATTACAGTATTTTTTGTTTTCTATTATATTATATCGTATCTTCATTATTTGTAACAGACTCGGTGAGGCAACTGTACCGAGCAACCCTGTGTGTACGTATGTATGTAACCCTGTCAGTTCCTCGCCTAATATGGTAAGGTTCAAATTAGATTATATTCTTGGACTTTTATTGCTTCAATCATATTGTTTCATTCCTATTGTTTCACTATGTAAAGGTTCAAGGTTACGATTATTCATGGAGTTTCGTTCCTGCTTTATTTTAGTCTCGTTTTCTTTACCCGAACTTTGGATTATAGTTATACAGTTTCTTTCGGGGTTTCAGTGCTTCAACTAATTATCTTCCCTATCACATTCTGTATTTATGGGTCTTGTCAGAGGTAATGTAGGGGTTTGTGGGAGCTAGTCTTTTCACTCTACGTCCAGCCTCAGAATCAACGGGACTAAGGTAAAGGAGCTTAACACTCTTCATATTCTTTTGTTTCTTTTTATCTTTTCTTTCTACCACATTAGACGAATTTTAACTGATAGGGAGTCAATATTGTTGTAACTATAATAAGACAAATTTTCATTGGTTCTGTAAGGTAAAGATACTTTTTGTTTTGTATTGCACTTCAGAACCTTAATATTCAGTTCCTGTTATAAGTGTGTGATTTTCGTTTTATTTTACTTAGTTAATTACTCTTTAACCCTTAATTAGCGGCTCACCACATAAGTCGTTTTTAATAAAGCTGGACTATGTGGCGGCGCTCGACGTAACTCGAGTGGCAATTTCAGCACGTAATGTTGCTGAGAGAGAGAGACAAGTGGTGGCAGGAGAGTAGCGAGCGTATGACTGCTCCAGACCACCGCGGCGAACCTACTGACACGAATCTCACCTCCCTCCTACCTCTCTCACTCGCTATATAAGGAATTGTATGGGGAAAGTGCCTAATTACATGCTTTTTGTACTCGCATTGCACGGTTATTGCAAGAAAACTAGCCATCATAAAAGGATCGTTATGGTGTCATTCGAAAGCTCTGTTTATGCCCTTTCAGGGATAGATACTTGTTTTACGTTCTGGGTCTTATTTAGGCATGAAAATGATCATGTAAACAGCCCTATTTTGGCTAAAAACACCCCGCTGGGCGGTACATATAAATAAACCGCATAGGCCGCTCTTAAGGTGTTAAGTTATCTGAGTTCTTTTCTCTGTCGAGAATAATAAATCTTTAAATTCTAGGAGGCTAATCTAAAGTTATTTATTTATTAAGCTGTATGTCAATTTTATATGCCAATGAGAGTCTGCCCAGGTCGTCCCCTTTGGAGCCGCCCAGTAGTGATGGTCTCTGGCATGCTACCCTGCATTATCCCTCACTGAGACTGACCCTGTTTGTCTTCTTCCCGGCCATAGCTTTGGGAGGGAGAACTGAAGAACTTCTAAAGACACATACTTTATTAATATTACTATTAATATTAATATTAGTGGGGCTAAGTATACCTGGGTAGACTACTCGAGGGAATTATATTAATTTATACTCTTTTGGTTTCACTTACAGAAGCTAATTGCTACTTAATAATTTTTTGGCAAGAACTTTTATATATGTTGTAAATAAATGTAAAGATTTATTTCTGACTTTTCCTTTTGGTTACCTTGGGTGTTAGGTGTGAGAATCTTTTTTTTTATTAATATTACCGAGCCTTTACAAGTGGCGACCTTGCCAGGATTCTCTCACTTCACATCTGGTATCCATTTGGAACTGGGAATTTAGCTATGCATTTGTTTCTGTTTAGGTCCGGTAGACAGATCAGGCCTGTCACTGTCCTTGGGGCCCGGAAGTGACAAACCCCCATCTTGAGACTAATCATAAAGGTACTTGATCACAGTAGCCTTTTGTCTAGTTGGGTTATAGCTGCATTATATTGAGTCAAATTTCCAATATTTTAATATTTTACTTCGCAACATGGAACATACAATAGAAGCCTTAAGATCGGAAATGGAGTTAATTGGTCTTATTGGACCAGATATTGCCAAGTATGTTATAAATGCCCAAAGTCAAGCCAGGGAGGACAGGGTAAGAGAACGAGAGGAGAACGCTAAAGCGGCAGAGAGACTACATGAGGAGAACGCTAAAGCGGCAGAGAGACTACATGAGGAGAACGCTAAAGCGGCAGAGAGACTACATGAGGAGAATGCTAAAGTGGCAGAGAGACTACACGAGTTGGAGTTGGCTAGGATAGAAGCTCAAACGGGTAAGTCCCTGGATAGCCATGCCCATGTTAGTAGACCCACGTTACCATTGTATCGAGAAGGTGAAGATATTGGATCCTTCTTAGTTAGGTTTGAGAGAATTGCCCAGTTGCTGAATGTGTCTCAGGAATCTTATGCTGCTAGACTAGGTAGTGTTCTGACAGGCAAGTGTGTCGATATCTATACAAGTCTATCCGAAGAGATAACTGGTGACTATGAGCTCTTATAGAAGGCTTTACTCAAAGGCTTCCACAAAACCCCTGATAGCTACCGGCAGGATTTCAGATCAAGTCGCCTTAAAGAAGGAGAGACATATGAGCTCTTTTCTATTAAGTTAGGCCGGTTATTTGACCAATGAATTGAAGCCTATGACGTTCAGAAAGATTTCCATTCACTCAGATCCCATGTCATTCTTGATCAACTTGTGTCCTCAGTAACCCCAGAATTGAGAACTTTCATCAAAGAGAGTGGTGTAAGAGATCTGGAGACTGCAGTCAAGCTGGCCGATAATTGGAGCTCTGCCCATCGTATTCCCTCCAGGATTTCTCAGAGTAAGGGTAAGCCTAAAAGGACTGGAAATATTCAGCAACCTACTGCCGAACAGCCTACCCAAAGCAAGTTTAAACCAACTCAGACTTCACGTGGTATGAGTGATTATAGCAATGTTACCTGCCATGGCTGTGGTGAAAGGGGCCATATCCGTCCCAACTGTCCTCCGAATCCCTCAAGATTTAAGACTAATGCCTCTCCTCCCAATCCTCCGGTACATATAGGGTTTTGTCTTGATGATCGCTTTAATTACTCTCAATACATGTTCTCTGGTACAGTCAATGGGGCCTGTGTCTCTACCATACTTCGGGATACTGGGTGTAGCGGCATCATAGTGTCAGAGGAGGCCCTCCCTGATGTAGACGTGACTAATTGTGATAAGGTTGAAGTAGCTGATTATCTAGGTAGGGTTGATACTTTCCCCAAGGTTAAGTGTTACCTACGATGCCCTTGTTTTGATGGTTGGACAGATGTTATAAGAGCTCCCATTAGTTTTTGCAGTGTTTTAGTAAGTAATGTCCCAGGGGTTAAAATCCCAGATTATGCCTCTAATCATGATCCTGATCCTGATACTTTTAAAGCCCAACCCCCTTTGAAGGATAACCCTATTTTTTTACAGAATGAACTAACCCATCCTCCTACGGTTTCTGTTGACACCCCTAAGCATGTTCTAGCCGTCCAGACTAGGTCGTCTAAAACTAGGAAACTCCATCCTCTTGTAGCTCCTTCCTTTGAGCCTTTAAAAGTGACTCCTAGTCAGTTTTCAGACCTACAGAAAAATTGTTCTAGCCTAGCCACTGTTAGGATGAAGTGCGCTTCAGGTGAGACCGAAGAGACTAGAGATGGTAATATGTTCAGGTATGATAACATTGACGGCCTTATGTACAGGAAATGTATTGAGTCAAAGAAACGAGACAGGGTGGATAAGTTAGCCTTAGTTGTTCCTCTTGACTGCCGGAAGTCTGTAGTTTCTACGGCTCATGAAAGTCTTCTTGCAGGTCATCTTTCACATAGGAAGACAGAAACTAGAATTAAGGAACAGTTTTATTGGCCCGGTCTTACCCAAGACATTAGAGATTATTGCAGGTCCTGTGACAAGTGCCAGCGGTTTTCTTCAAAAGGCCGGGTGAAACCAGTACCTCTCCAACCTATGCCAATAATGACAGAACCTTTCTCACGTGTAGCTATAGACCTAGTGGGACCCATAAATCCACCGTCATCTGAGGGACACCAGTACATTCTTACAATGATAGATTTTGCCACTGGGTTTCCAGAAGCCATGCCACTGAAAAATATATCTTCTATTGCAGTAGCTGAAGCATTAATCTCAATCTTTTCCAGGGTAGGCATTCCCAAAGAAATTCTCTCTGATAATGGAACCCAGTTCAAATCTGACTTGATGAAAGAATTGCATAGACTGTTGGGTGTTAAGCCCCTGTTCACTACTCCATATCACCCTAGTGGGAATGGTAGGATTGAGAAGTTTCACTCCACTATGAAGGCTTCTCTTAGAAAGGTATGCGAGGACAAACCCACAGAATGGCAGCGGTACCTCTCCCCTTTGATGTTTGCCCTGCGAGAGATGCCCAGTGACCGCACCGGATTCTCTGCCTTTGAGTTACTATATGGGAGACAGGTAAGAGGTCCCTTGACGGTCCTGAGAGAGATCTGGGAGGATAAGACTGTAAAGAGTGATGATAGACCTTTGTATCAGTATGTCTTTGAGCTTAAAGATAAACTAGAAGATTGCGCCAAGATAGCTGCTCAGAATGCTGAGATTAGTGCTAAAAATTACAAGACTTACTTTGATTTAAAGACTCAGGATAGGAAGTTCATGCCTGGTGATGAAGTGCTTATTTTGCTCTCAGATGATCACCGTAAATTACTTATGTCATGGAAGGGCCCTTACAAGGTATTCGAGCGTAGGAATAAAGTGAATTATCTGATAGATGTACCAGGAAACTCAAAATTGTATCATGCTAATCTCCTTAAGAAGTACTACCGTAGGGCGCAAATTTCCTTGGCATATGTACTAGATGAGACTACCACACTATCCTTTGATGATCAGCCTTTAGTTTCACCTGTAAGTATGGAGGAAGATTCAAACTTGGATTCAGAACTGAACTTTCCTCATTTCTCAGAACTTTATGACTCTAATGGATCAAAGGTACAGTTTGGTGGCCATTTAACTTCAGAGCAGAATGAAGAAATCAACAACCTTATTGAGGAGTTCGATTATGTGTTTTCGGATAAACCTGGTTGTACCACCACTGTGTATCATGATATCACTCTCTGTACTACGGAGCGACTAAAGCCAAGAATTTATTCCCTTCCTATCCACCTTCAACCCCAATTTCAGGAAGAAGTCGAAACCCTTTTAAGTCAGGAAATTATAAGACCTTCACAATCCTCCCATTGTTCTCCTGTAGTTATGGTTAAGAAACCTGATGGAAAGTATAGGCTGGCTATAGATTATAGAATTCTTAATGCTGTCACTGAATTCCATGCAGAACCTATGTGTAAACTAGAGGATGATCTTCATAAGTTTGCAGGTGCAAATTACTTTTCTGAGCTTGATTTAACCAAAGCTTACTACCAAGTTCCTCTTACGGAAAGATCAAAACCATTAACAGCATTTCCTACTCATAAAGGCTTGATGGAATTTTGCCGGATGCCATTTGGTCTGGTCACTGCCTGTGCTACATACATAAGACTAATGCGCCTTGTATTGGCAGGTTTGGAGAATGTGTCCTTCTACTTTGATAACGTGGTTATCTATGCCGATTTATGGGTAAGTCATGTGAAAGCTGTACGTGCTGTCTTACAACGCCTCCGTGAGCATGGTATGACGGTAAAGCCTGAAAAGTGTAGTTTTGGTCTCCACACTATCCAGTATTTAGGCTTTGTTATAGATGGACGGACTCTCAGACCTGTTAATGATAAGGTTCAGACAGTGCTCAATATTTCTCCCCCCTCATCCAAGAAAACTTTAAGATCATTCCTAGGTTTAATATCATTTTACCGGAAATTCATCGAAAATGCTTCCTCTCTTACTTCACCGTTGTCTGATATGTTAAGAAAAGGTGTTAAAGAACCTCTAGAGTGGAGTAAAGAGGCTACTGAGAGTTTTGAAAAACTTAAATTTGCTTTGGCAAATGAACCGGTTCTTAAAATCCCTGATATGTCATTTCCTTTTGTCCTTAGAACTGATTCCTCAGGTTACGGTTTGGGTGCAGTTCTTCTCCAGTATGTTGGTGATACGCCCTTCCCGGTTGCTTATGCTAGTCGAAAACTCCTTGACAGGGAACGTAGGTATTCTACCATCGAACGTGAGTGCCTAGCCATTGTGTTCGGAGTTAACAGGTTTAAGTACTATCTACTAGGAGCAGAATTTGTTCTGGAAGTAGATCATAAGCCATTAGTATACCTGAGGAAGTTCAAAGGAAACTATGACAGATTGCTCCGGTGGGCCCCAGGCTTACAGTCATTTAGGTTTAGACTTGTACATATACCTGGGAAAGAGAATATTGGAGCAGATTTTCTAAGCCGGGCCACTGACTATAGTATGTAAATTTTCTTAGGTTTAACTGTTTGTAGTAAGTGGGTACTGGTTTAAATATGCCTTTGTAATTGTATCTATCTCTATAGCTAGATACTTTTGGAGGGAGCCATGTCAAGGCAATGTATTTATTACGGTATTTTTTTTTTTTCTATTATATTATATCGTATCTTCATTATTTGTAACAGACTCGGTGAGGCAACTGTACCGAGCAACCCTGTGTGTACGTATGTATGTAACCCTGTCAGTTCCTCGCCTAATATGGTAAGGTTCAAATTAGATTATATTCTTGGACTTTTATTGCTTCAATCATATTGTTTCATTCCTATTGTTTCACTATGTAAAGGTTCAAGGTTACGATTATTCATGGAGTTTCGTTCCTGCTTTATTTTAGTCTCGTTTTCTTTACCCGAACTTTGGATTATAGTTATACAGTTTCTTTCGGGGTTTCAGTGCTTCAACTAATTATCTTCCCTATCTCATTCTGTATTTATGGGTCTTGTCAGAGGTAATGTAGGGGTTTGTGGGAGCTAGTCTTTTCACTCTACGTCCAGCCTCAGAATCAACGGGACTAAGGTAAAGGAGCTTAACACTCTTCATATTCTTTTGTTTCTTTTTATCTTTTCTTTCTACCACATTAGACGAATTTTAACTGATAGGGAGTCAATATTGTTGTAACTATAATAAGACAAATTTTCATTGGTTCTGTAAGGTAAAGATACTTTTTGTTTTTGTATTGCACTTCAGAACCTTAATATTCAGTTCCTGTTATAAGAGTGTAATTTTCGTTTTGTTTACTTAGTTAATTACTCTTTAAGTTATCCGAGTTCTTTTCTCTGTCGAGAATAATAAATCTTTAAATTCTAGGAGGCTAATCTAAAGTTATTTATTTATTAAGCTGTATGTCAATTGTATATAGTTTATATATTGTTTTGTTTATTCTATTAAGGATCCTACACCAGCCGAGGGCCGGGTTGGTGAGGCGTCCATCATTCCCTTGCCAATGAGAGTCTGCCCAGGTCGTCCCCTTTGGAGCCGCCCAGTAGTGATGGTCTCTGGCGTGCTACCCTGCATTATCCCTCACTGAGACTGACCCTGTTTGTCTTCTTCCCGGCCATAGCTTCGGGAGGGAGAACTGAAGAACTTCTAAAGACACATACTTTATTAATATTTCTATTAATATTAATATTAGTGGGGCTAAGTATACCTGGGTAGACTACTCGAGGGAATTATATTAATTTATACTCTTTTGGTTTCACTTCCAGAAGCTAATTGCTACTTAATAATTTTTTGGCAAGAACTTTTATATATGTTGTAAATAAATGTAAAGATTTATTTCTGACTTTTCCTTTTGGTTACCTTGGGTGTTAGGTGTGAGAATCTTTTTTTTTTATTAATATTACCGAGCCTTTACAGTTATGTTGGTTAGTGCCTTACCAGACACCGTGAAACGATCGCACGACGTATCGAGTTCCCTCCCACGATGTCTCTCAATAAATTCTCAAAGGAACTTAGAAAGTCTTGTGTTACTAGCGGTATAACCACCGAGCAAATTCAGTTCTCTTGTGCTGCCGTTAAGAATTCCTTACCTGTTTCCCCAGCTCAACCTGGGCCTAAACAGAATCTCCCTAAACAGAGTCAACCAAATAAGAACTCTCAACCACATAGAAATCCCCAGCAGTTCTCCTCTAACAGTTCTTTTCCCATATTCCATAAACCTGCACAGGTAGGTCAGAATAAGCAGAGTTATAGTTCCAGGACATGGAATTATCAGTACCCTAGCTACCAGGCCGAAGGGCGTGGTCCGCAGACTCATGGCACAGGTAACCATACTGCGCTCAGACCCGCTATCATGGCTGGTGCCGCAAATGGCCAACACAGAGATGTTATGTGTTTTTATTGTGGTGTACGGGGTCACATTGTTCCTCGTTGTAACATCTAGGCCAAGGAGCTATATGAATATACAGCAGGTAAGCAACCTTTCTGTCGTAGATGCAAGTGTAATGATCATCGGACCGGAACTTGCCCGGAAGTGAAGGTAGATTTGGACGATTGGAAAGCCAGTCATCCTAGGTCGGGGGAAGCTTACGATCACTCCCAAGCAAACGTAACTTAAAACATCAATGTACACAAACTCCGGAATTTCCTAAGGTAATGATGAGTGCCCTTATGCACTCATCTGACTCGTTAATTTTGAAGTAAAGTGTAAATAATACAGATATAAGTGTTTTAATTGATACAGGTTCTCCTGTGAACCTAATGTCTAGCTCTGTATTTGTCCCAGTTTTGGTTTGACTTTGTTTGCAAGTTTTACATTTTAATTTAACAAATTGAATCATGATGATTCGTTTAAACTTGAATTCCCCGATGTTATTCTTCAGAGTGTTTCAGGGGATAATATTTCAACATACTTACCGTTAGCATTGCATGAGGACTTGGATTTAATGACTGAGAAAGTGTACGTTGTTCAGGGTTTAAACATCTCTTCGGACCTTCTATTGGGTTTTAAAACTATGAGGGTATGTAAATTTATTTTGAGTCTAGAGATGAATGGTGTATCTATTGATGGTACTTTCATTGAGGCGTCATCTAGCTTCCCAGAAAAATTACAATTTGTATCAAGGGGTGTACGTAAGGGCATTGTGGAGAGTGGTAAAACCTTTCGGGCGAAACATCGTACATCTGGAAGATCGGAGGCGGTCAACGCAGGCCCATCCACGGGATCACCCCCGCTCTTCCCGCCATCGAAATTAAACTGTGTGATTATTTAGATCCAATCTATGGGGGATTCTGATATTCTCATTCACTGTAATACTATTATTGAACCGCATTATGCGAAGGTTGTTAATGTTTATGCAAACAATCTTAAGAGTACAGTAAATTCTATTGTATTATTACCCGATTCCTCAGTGATCAAGGGTATTTCGTTTGCTCAAGCGCTTCACGAAATGGAGGACACCAATGTTTTTCAAACTCTCATTATAAATGCCACAAATGGCTTAATGAAATTATATGCGGATACAAAATTATGTAATGCTTCCTGTGTACCTAGTAAATTTGAAGAAATTAATTCTCTTCCCGTGGCATCAGTGCGCACAGGGAACTCTCCTGGCATGGATGATAGAATGCGTAAGATTTACGAGGATTTACAAGGTACCGACTTTCCTGAGGCTCAGGGTCCGCTTAAGGCGTTATTGAGAGAATTTAATAAGTCCGTACATTTAAAAGGGGACGCTATGGGGTTTACTGACATTATAGACCATAAAATTGTATTGAGTGACAAGGATCAGAAGCCTGTTTACCTGCCTATGTATCGCTTATCGCACAGTCAACGGGAATTGACTGATAAACATGTTTCAGATTTACTTTCTCAGGACGTAATTCAACCATCAACGTCACTTTGGCGATCACCTCTTTTCTTAGTCCCGAAGAAGGCGAAGGGGGAGTTTAGAGTCGTGGAAGATTTTAGAAAACTTAATACCATTACGGAAACCGATAATTTTCATATGCCGGCGATACCGGAAATTCTTGCTAGTTTGGGAACAAATAATAAGGTATTCTCAACCCTCGATCTTTCGAGTGGGGTTCATCAAATTGGGTTATCACCGGAATCAAGACAATATACAGCATTTAATTCTCCCTCTGGTACTTTCGAGTACAAACGTTTACCCATGGGCCTTAAAAATTCACCAGCGATTTTTCAGAGATTAATGAATAATGTATTGGCAGGATTGATCGGTCATAATGTTTATGTATATATAGACGATATTATAATTTTTTCTAGAACGGTAGAGGAACATCTTATCGCACTGAGAAATATACTTTCTAAATTAAATAAGGCAGGATTAAAAATTAAAATCAGTAAATGTGAATTCTTTAACACCTTAACCCTTAAAAAGCGGCTCACCACATAAGTCGTTTTTAATAAAGCTGGACTATGTGGCGGCGCTCGACATAGGTCGAGTGGCAATTTCAGCACGTAATGTTGCTGAGAGAGAGAGACAAGTGGTGGCAGGAGACTAGCGAGCGTATGACTGCTCCAGACCACCGCGGCGAACCTACTGACACGAATCTCAGCTCCCTCCTCCCTCTCTCACTCGCTACATACTGAATTATATGGGGAAAGTACCGAATTACCTGCTTTTTGCACTCGCGTTGCACGGTTATTGCAAGAAAACTATCCATCATACAAGGATCGTTATGGTGTCATTCGAAAGCTCTGTTTATGCCCTTTCAGGGATAGATACTTGTTTTACGTTCTGGGTCTTATTTAGGCATGAAAATGATCACGTAAACAGCCCTATTTTGGCTAAAAACACCCCGCTGGGCGGTACATATAAATAAACCGCATAGGCCGCTAAAGAAGGGTTAAAAGCGGGTGGAGGAGTATATTTGATGTGTCGCCCAGCGGGGGGTTTTACCGTAAATGAGCTTGTTTCCGTGCTCGTTTTCATGCATAAACAAGAGCCAGAACGTAATACAAGTATGCATCCCTGAAAGGGCATTAATTCAGCTTTCCAATGACACCAGAACCATCCTTCTACGATCACTGGTTATCTTGCAACGATCATGCAACCGAAGGGCAAAATCGGTAAAATACGGTAATTTTCTTACATTATTACGTGTGAAACGAGTGAGAGAGGGTGGAGTACAAAGGAGTACAGCTCAGTAGCTCCACGGCCACCGTGGTGAGCGGTCATGAGGTAACCTACGCTCCTCCCACTGCTCCGCTCTCTCTCAGAGCACATTACGTGCTCAAAATTGCACTCGACAATAGCCGGAACCCGCCACATAGGCCACATTTATTTAACTCGACAATACCCAGGTGCCGCCAGTTAAGGGTTAAAAAGAAACTGTCATTTTTTGGGGCATGAATTAACTCCGGAAGGGGTAAATACCACTGCTCAATTAACAAATTCTATCACTAAATTTCCTACGCCCACTAACGTAAAACAGTTAAGGCAATTTTTGGGCCTATCAGGCTACTATAGGGCGTTTATAAAAAATTACGCTAGTATCGCGAAGCCCCTATATATTTTACTCAAGAAGGACGCTGAATTCTTGTGGGGAGTAGAACAAGAGAGTTCTTTTAATGAATTAAAGGCGAGCTTAACATCTCGACCGACCCTTGCTTTCTCTGATTTTAAGAAACCTTCCTATATTAATTCTGATGCATCATATACTGGGTTCAGGGCTGTTCTTATGCAGTATGACGATAGGAATCTCTTACGGCCGTTAGGATTCGCTAGCCATTCTTTGAAACCTGCAGAACAGAATTATTGTGTTACCGATTTGGAAGGTGCAGCGCTAATTTGGGCGTTAAATATTTTTCGTGAGGTAATAAAATTATATGGTTATGATGTAACTGTTTGGACAGACCATAAGCCTTTAATTAAATTGTTTGATGATAAACTTTTCACGGGTAGACGTGCCAGGTGGAAGTTGACATTAGCATCATACAATCCTACATTATTGTACGTTGAAGGCAAGCTCAACACAGTTGCCGATGCGTTATCAAGGAATCCTGTTTGTTTAGTGTCGGTTAACGCAGTGTTGAGCAGTAAAAGTATTGCATTAGACCAGCGTAAAGATAGTTTTTGGGGTAAAGTAATTCTTGCTTTAGAATCGGGTGATTTTAGCGACAATGTTCTTGGTCACCCCGACTTAGCAGGTTTTGATTATTTTAATTTTGTAATGCATGAAGGCTGTTTGTACAGAAAGAGGGATTTAAATGACAGGGTAATTTTGCAACTAGTCATTCCAGATTCGCAAATTAGTACTTTATTACCTATTTTACATGGACATGATACAATTGGGCATCCGGGGAAACTTCGATGTTTGACACAAGCTCAGAGAAATTATTATTGGCGGACGATGAAAAAGGATGTAGATAGATATATTGACTGTTGTTCTACTTGCACCACTATTAAGCCTTAGTTGAGCCCGGAAGTGAAAATCGGGGAATATCCGATTCCGGCATATCCTTTCGATGTGGTTGCTATAGATTTATTAAAACTTCCACTGACTGATGCCGGAAATCAATACATTATGCTCACTATTTGTCACTTTTCATGGTATGTCATGTTATCAGTGTTGCAGGATAAAGAGGCGAAATCGGTCGCTAATAAATTTTTAGAGGACGTCGTGTGTAAATTTGGTTGTCCTAATACAATTATAACTGATAATGGTACAGAATTTTGTAATTCTAATATGACGAAACTATGCGATGAATATAATATAGATCATGTTACTGTTTGTCCTCATTCACCCCAGTCTAATGGCTTGGCGGAACGCGCTAATCAATCTCTTATCCGTGCTCTTCTCGGCTTATTATTAGATCGTGATACGAGTACTTGGGATTCAATTTTACTAAAATGCCCCAGAACGAGAAGCCCACCACAGAAGCCACGAGCGAACACCACACAGAAACACCCGAAAGAAAGGTCCACAGAACGAAAGGACCAGCTGACCGAGCCAGCCAATTCAGACAGGCCCAAGCCCGCAGGGCTAAGCAGCTCCAGGCCGCACCTACCTACCCCTTCTAAACTGACCATTTTCCTAACCTCACGTACACTACCCCCTCGTGTCCTACACTTCTAACTACAATGATGATGAACAGGAATATACATTCATATTAAAAACACCCATGCCCTGTCCCTAGGTTGAGCCAATGCCAACAAATCAGACAGCCATATGTCTATGTATGTTCTTACATCCGAGAAGTAGATGTTATATATCTTAGAAGTTAAAACACCCACGCCTGTCCCTAGACCTCGTATATCATTTCCCATGACGAGTATAGATATATGTAACCCGTGCTAAGTCGCTCCCTTGCATTGTTCCTCTAGTAACTAAGTGTCTCTATAATATTAACTGCCACCAGTGTTGATACGACATAGCGGCACTGTCCTTGTGTCGTATTGTGCCAAGTGCAGATCAACCAGGTTTCATCACCTTATTAGGACGACGACTATAATGTCGTCGTTCAGCGATGTATTCAATCCTTAGGTTACGTATTAATATTAACATTCTCTAACATATCTTGTCTTGCCAGACTAAGTTTCTGAAGACCTATCACCCCCATAAATCTATGTATTCAATCCTTAGTTTAAGTATTAATATTAACATTCCCTAACATATCTTGTCTTGCCAGACTAAGTTTCTGAAGACTCATCGCCCATAAAATCTATGTATTCAATCCTTAGGTTAAGTATCTTTATCCGCCATTGTGTTCACCTTTTTTCATTTACTTTTCCACAATTGGCATACGTCTTCCACTTACCTCCTTCGTATCCACAGTCCACACTACGCCATTTTACTTTGTGTCCTACACCTCTTACCCGCCCGAATCTACCTACACGATGACGAATAAATACACCTTTAAGTTAATACACCCATGCTCTGTCCCTAAGTTTAAGATATAAATATCAACATACCCTAGCATACCTTGTCTTGCCAGACTAAGTTCTGAAGACCAATCGCCCCCATAAATCTATGTATTCAATCCTTAGGTTAAGTATTAATATCAACATACCCTAACATACGTTGTCTTGCCAGACTAAGTTTCTGAAGACCAATCGCCCCCATAAATCTATGTATTCAATCCTTAGGTTAAGTATTAATACCAACATACCCTAAAATACCTTGTCTTGCCAGACTCAGTTTCTGAAGACCAATCGCCCTCATAAATCTATGTATTCAATCCTTAAGTTAAGTATTAATATCAACATACCCTAAAATACCTTGTCTTGCCAGACTAAGTTTCTGAAGACAATCGCCCCATAAATCTATGTATTCAATCCTTAGGTTAAGTATTAATATCAACATACCCTAAAATACCTTGTCTTGCCAGACTCAGTTTCTGAAGACCAATCGCCCCCATAAATCTATGTATTCAATCCTTAGGTTAAGTATTAATATCAACATACCCTAAAATACCTTGTCTTGCCAGACTAAGTTACTGAAGACAATCGCCCCATAAATCTATGTATTCAATCCTTAGGTTAATTATCTTTATCCGCCATTGTGTTCATCTTTTCCATTTACTTTTCCACAATTGTTATACGTCTTCCACTCACCTCCTTCGTATCCACAGTCCACACTACGCCAATTTGCTTCGTGTCCTACACCTCTTACCCCAACCAGAGATTGTATAGATAACCTTGTTACCAGTATCTGTCATAAGTACCTCGAAACAATAACTAAGTACCCCTACGAACTGCCGCTTTTCTTGGTATATATTTCATAGAAAACGCAGTTCCCAGGGACAACTAGACGTGCAAAAGCTTGTGCCAACTAATAGTATCCATAACCCCTCGTACCGACGAAGAATAATACACCATGTTTTTCCCCACTTTACCCACAGTCAAGCACACACCTACAGTTCACCTCCTTCTCCACCCCCAGCCCCACAGTCCACATAATTCTATCTTTTCCAGACTCATATACCCCCCCATAGTTGCATTCCCCGGTAGCATTTGGCTAACGTACTTTCACTGCCTTTTCAAACTCCAATATCAACTGCAGCCTAATGCCACCCCCACGCCCAGAGACCTTAGGGTCAAATTTCTCTATAGCCCCTGAACTCCTCCCCTCTCATTAAAATACCCCGCGCTTCTCGACTCTTTTCCGACCTAGCCTCTCTCTCATACCTCTTGAAGATCCTTGATTTTTCCGTTGCTAACGCTCTCCAACCTTTTATATATATACTCCTATCCAGCCTGCCTTCCATTAATAGGCCAGAACAACATTAGAACTTTACTAACCCCTTGCATGCCATCTATTCTCTTACAACCTATTCACAACCCTGCACCCAATGGTCGTCGGTGCGAGGCTAGCCGCCTCACCAGTAACTAACTTCTATTGCCATACTTCCAGATAAATGTGGCAGAGTTAGCAACCAGTCTCCACCACATCCAGCAAACCATAGGATTAACAACCAACCGATTAAAACCAGCTAGCCAAGGCACCTTCGGTTTGGATATTAAGAAGACCCACATCTGTCTCATAAACAGAGGGTTATTACAAACACTGGTGATATGGCAAGCCCCTAGCCACAGCCGCCGGACGACCATCCCAGAGAGAGAGCGCCCGGCTACCCCTTTTTTACCCACCCGAGGAGGGAGACCCCCACCCCCGCGGAGGTATACCTGACCCCTGTTTTGACTTCTGGGTCATTGCCAGGTAGCACAGGAATTCTTCCTATCAATGAACTAACCATGCATGACTAACACCTTTACTAACCTCTATTAACTCACAATAAACCATTTACCTTTCTTGCATACTCTGATCACTAAATTAGCACCTCAGCTATACCATAGAATGAAGATTGAACAATCTAAGAGAGACGCTCCTATCACAGCTGTCCCCATCCTCCTCGCAAAGTAGATCCAGTCTCTCTCCCCTAAATACTTCCAGTATAGCCAAAATAGTACCTCTTACTAAGGCTCGGTTATATCATATTATGAAGGCTTCCATGTGCCACAACAGTAATCACCACCTTACCTAGTCCCCGTATCGATTGAGAACTCAAATAAGTCCATAAGACTTGAGATCCCTATGGCCTACAGGGCCCAAAACCGAGCCTATAAACCCAGCTCCAGCCCCCAGTAAAATCAGTTGAAAGATAGACACCAACCCAGGTTGGTCACCAGAGTTAGCCTTGAGCTCTATCCTTGCTAGTTGCTGAGAAGTGAGTTCCAGAGCTGGCAGACTCCGTGGCAGATTTGGATAGAAGGACCTGTCCACGTATTTGAGAACTTCATACATATGGACACCCTGGATGGCCGCGGAACCAGTCGCTAGCCCCCAACATCATGGACGCAAGATAACCAGGACCAGACCAATCAGATACTACCCAAGATTCACTCTATCAGTACTACATTGTTACAGTGCTGTTTAGGGATTCACTTATTAATATTTCTACGAAGTGGCTATATCTTTGCCCAGTGTAATTCGTATATAACCATTCCAGTTGGGAAGTGCTAAGCGTATCAGTGTTTATTAATTAACAGGCGACATTAACTCTCGTAATTACCTTTATCCAGATATTCGTACATAGGAGTAAAACCCTAGTGATATCTAACGTTCGCCCACTGATTTGTGTTCTACGTATTTCTGCCATAAGAATATAAAACTTAGATCAGTACCCCCCCTGAGGTTGCTAGAATTCCCGTGCTCTAAAATACGCGTGTCTAATCTAGTCTGTGAACTATTACTTGTGCACCAGAGCTACCAGTAGTAAATCTAACAGTGAATATGAATCTATAAGTAACATTGATGGTCTCCAGTATATAAACCTGTTAAATAAGCCAGTGATCAGAAGATTAACCCTTATTTAGCGGCGAGCAACATAAGTCGAGTTAAATAAAGCTGGACTATGTGGCGGCGCTCGACATAACTCGAGTGGCAATTTCAGCACGTAATGTGGCTGAGAGAGAGAGACAAGTGGTGGCAGGAGACTAGCGAGCGTATGACTGCTCCAGACCACCGCGGCGAACCTACTGACACAAATCTCAGCTCCCTCCTCCCTCTCTCACTCGCTACATACTCAATTATGTACTGAAAGTACCGAATTACCTGCTTTTTGCACTCGCGTTGCACGGTTATTGCAAGAAAACTATCCATCATACAAGGATCGTTATGGTGTCATTCGAAAGCTCTGTTTATGCCCTTTCAGGGATAGGTACTTGTTTTACGTTCTGGGTCTTATTTAGGCATGAAAATGATCACGTAAACAGCCCTATTTTGGCTATAAAAACTGTGCGGTACACATAAATAAACCGCATAGGCCGCTCGTAAGGTGTTAATACCTGAACGTTGGAAGTGGGAGACTAGGCTCCATCCATATCCACTTATGCTAGTGTTGTTCATTTCTATCATATTGTCTTGCACGAGTATTCAGCAGTGGTATATTAATAAACGTGATCGTGTGTCTTGTTACCGTGTGTTTCTTTTGTGTTCTCTATTCCTCATACCTTGTATTGTGTATGCAGCCTTATATACCCAGTCAGTTAGAACTCACATTACCCAAGTTAAACCTGTAGAAAAACAGGGCATAACATTGGCGGCAGCGGTGGTTCTTGATTCGGATAAAAGGTTGCATTACACTGCAAGTTTGGAACAGTAGAAACATGGGAACATCGCAAAAATGGCAGCTCGCTATGACACTCACACACATTCCCAAGTATGATGTAAACACTTATGATATTGCCACTTACTTAGACATAATAAAACCAGTGTTAGATGTGGCACTTCAAAATGACCGCGACAAAATCGCCGTTGCATTATTGCACATTATGCAATTGGGAAAAGCCGTTTCCCAAATTGTTAAACAGGTAACGCCAGAGATTACCTGGAACCAGTTTCGATCCCTTGTGATCCGGACCTTAGGGCCACTTTTGGGTTCCCTCGTCGCCCCCGAAATAATAAAAAAGTCGACGAGATCAAGTATGAAGGGGATATAAATGTGACCCTCATACAACTCTACAGATACGTGAGGACCACGTATAGCTCTGAAGATGACGAGCAACAAAATTAAATCTTATTCACCACATTATTAAACATCCTCCCACCCCACATCACCGCCCATCTCGACCCGTACGGCTCATTCGAAGAACATATGCTCTCCATCAGAGAAAGATGCCAACTCGGTTCGATGAATCCCCTATCCACCCCTTCAGCCCCTATCCAAGAGATTCCTCCACTCAACACTATCATTGATAAGTCCCTCCATACCCCTAAAGAAAACTCTGTGCACCCTTCCAAAATGACTTCCGGTGAAAGTCCAACCCCAGTGCACTCTTCCTTGCCTCTATCCTCTCTGACCATCCCTAAATTTTCCCCTGCCCAGCCACCCACCAACGATCATCTTCCATCAATTGTGTTACCCCATAAACCCCATCCTTTTTCTATGCCTGCCAACAAACCACAGCACGCAGAAATGGTCACCCCCACAGTAACCAATTCCTTTTCAAATTCACCCCTAAAAAATGCTGGTCAGAAAATGAGCCCCCCCTCCACTCTCTCACATGCCCCTGTCACCCAAGACCAACCTTCACCCCCGACAATCCCTCAACAACCTGTCACGCCTCTCACTTCCTCATATTCATCACCTGTCCCCCCCTCAAAACTGTCAACCTCACACCCCCCACCATCATCTCCCCACCTGCCCAACCTCGGTGAACCCCTTCAAACACCCGCATCAACCAAGAATGCTATAGCTCCGCCTACCTCCTATTCCCCCCCTCCCTTGTCACCCTCTCCAACATTACCCGAACCGCTCTTGAATCCACCTCCAGTAACACCCCCGCTCACCAACCTACCTCTGCCCCATAATCCAGCACCAGAACCAAAATCTCCATCAATGCCTCGTTCATCCATCCTACCAAATTCCATTATTGTCCGAGACAAATCTCTTCCGCAACAATCTCTCCAAACTGACCTACTCACCCCATCCCCACAATTTACCTGTCAATCACCCAGACCCCAATCTGTCCAGGATAAATCCCCCCATGTTTTCAGGACAGACTCTGATATATGTAACCATAATTCTATCAAATGTTTATGTACACATGTTTCCAGAGAAAATGCCGACCTATGTACCCAACAATGTTTTCCCCATGCCCCCAGAAATGTTCAGCTATTCCACAACCAAAAAAATTCCCCTTGTGACAGTTTTCCGTCAGTAGCTCCCTTCCACCCCCACACAATTAACACCCCTAGAAAAATTCACAACCCCACACTTGACTCGCCCTCTCATGTCAAACAAACTCACCAGTCCCAGATAACCTCTAACCAGACCGTGACTGCCACCAAGAAAATTCCCCAAATTCGTCCTGTTAACAACCCCAAATCAGTACATCAGTCCTCCCCCAATAACCCATGTCCTATGCCTAACTCTTCCCCCACCAATCCTCCCCAGTCCCACCAACAAATTCCGTTCACTAGATCACTCACACCTCCTCACCACTCTGATCCTCCCACACGCGCCGTTAATCCCCCCCTCACGTGTGACCCCCACCAAAGTGATTTTCCCCCCCTCATGCGTACCGAACACCTGCTCACCAGTCGGTCTCCCACCATCATTAGCCCAGCTAAACGTTCAACCTCCACCAATTCCCACCCTGCCAGCCTAACCACTCACGACCACAACTATCTACACAATTCAACCCCTCCCCAGCACCAACCTCTTCCGCAACAACAACCCCGACTCGACCTACCCGTTTCACCTTTAAATCCCCCCTATCACTACCCCCCGACTGAAACCATTTAAACCCCCTCCAAAACTGGCCCCTGGCCAGCTCGCACCCAGACCCACATTCCTAACGACAGACCTAATGGTATATCCACCCCTCCCTTCCAAAGTGAAAGTGAACCCCCAAGGTCAAAGCCACAACCACCACCACCACCCCTAAAAACTTGATGATGATGAGGATGTATTGTACTGGAAAATTTTCCATGGAAGGTTTGCTTTGATTGTTTTCAATTCCTAAGCGATTGGGCATGATTCTACAAATGTACATGTTTTCCATATACTGTGTATATATATATTTTTTTCCCCTTAGTCATACTATTTTTCTTGTTAACCTACACTTTTCTGACTATCTTTTAAATTTGTTTTATACATTGTTAAACACTTTACCTCTTCTTAATTTTCCTGTGTTCTTAATTATCTGTTCTTTCTTAAATTTACATGTTTTCCATATACTGTATATATTATATTTTTTTCCCTTAGTCATACTACTTTTCTTGTTAACCAACACTTTTCTGACTATCTTTTAAATTTGTTTTATACCTTGTTAAACACTTTAGCTCTTCTTAATTTTCCTGTGTTCTTAATTATCTGTCCTTTCGTCAAGTACTTTTATCATATTTTCTCTCCTTTTCCAACATCTATGTATTTTCTTCCCTCGTTTTTTTTCTTGAATAGTAACTCTCCTATTAGTTTCCAGTGTCTTAGATATATGGCCTGAGTAATTTTTTCCTAATTTCATTATATTATTCACATTCCAGGATAAAATGTTTTAAGTTTTTGTCTCTCTTTTCTGAACAGTCTGTTGCTAGTCGGGATGACAGCAATCTTCGCCCTCACCGACAGGCTGCCATTTCCCTCCAACTTAAATCTACACTCCCTACCCACCCGTCTAGCCCCCCACATCCACCCCCTTCCCCTCCACTATCCCTGCAACGCCACCCACACATCAACCAACCTCCTCATCTCATCGAACACCCAACCAACCCCCTAAAAAAAAAAAAAAAAATCCCCCCCCAAAGTCACCCCTGAGAGAACCCCCATACATACCCCCACCAAATCCTCTTCCATTCCGCCTACCACCCTCACCCAGCAAAATCCTCCACACGCATCTACCTCTCAAATAACCCCCGATCTCGCCCCCAATAGATGCCCTTCACCTGTAAACCGTTCTTCCCCTCAATATAAAACATCGTCGAGCGACTCAAGTCCCACGACAAACATCTACCTTCCCACCAGGACCGCCAGAGGTAGAATAATCAACAGACCCATCAGATTTAAAGAGAGTTATACAAAAATAACCCCGTTCTGACACTAAAGACCCAAGCCACACAACACACACCCCCTCCTTCTCACACACCTCCTTCACCCACCTTACCTAAACCGATCTTGCGCATTGCCTCACTATATTTTCCCAGCCTACAACACCGCCCAAGACAACCCCAAAAAACCCTAGACTCATATTCTCCCTTCATCCCCAGCTCCGTTTTCGTGCGGTAATCCCTCCCCTTCGGTTAGTAACCCATTCACCACACTAAACAGACCTCCTGTCAATCCCACACACCTCACTCCGACCCCGGGGGAAAACTACAAACTATTCATACGAAAAGTTAAAGTAAAAACCCCCACTGGACACTTACGTCTACAACGCCCACATCAAGCCCGGGCAACCGCCCGTCACAACACAGAGGACACATTCTTACAGGTATACATTGACCTACAAAAGCAACCTGACCGTCGCTCTCTTGCTTGGTGGAACCTTCTAAACACCCTCAAAATGACCCACCATAACTATGCTTCTTTTTACTTCACCCTTGAGGCTCGGAGACGAGCCTATAATGAAGGAGAGGGAAGTAAAATGCCCCAGAACGAGAAGCCCACCACAGAAGCCACGAGCGAACACCACACAGAAACACCCGAAAGAAAGGTCCACAGAACGAAAGGACCAGCTGACCAAGCCAGCCAATCCAGACAGGCCCAAGCCCGCAGGGCTAAGCAGCTCCAGGCCGTACCTACCTACCCCTTCTAAACTGACCATTTTCCACACCTCACGTACACTACCCCCTCGTGTCCTACACTTCTAACTACAATGATGATTAACAGGAATATACATTCATATTAAAAACACCCATGCCCTGTCCCTAGGTTGAGCCAAGGCCAACAGATCAGACAGCCATATATTTATTAGTGGCCCCTCCATCATTGACGAACATGCCTATTACATAAGGCATCCTCTTCAAATACTAATCCGCCGTAGTTTGAATCTACCGTGCAGAGCATTTAAAAACTGAGGAGCCTTCATCATGAGCGCACGCGACCTCACTCATGGCTTCAGTCATTATGAATTGGGTTCTCACTACGAAAAAACTTCGTAAAAAATAAAAACAAAAAGAAAATAAGAATAACTATCTAATAAGCTTTCCATCATATCGTGGATGTACTTGTGTGGATCTCTGACCAGACGCTGATTCAGGCGTCATTCTTCCTTCTCTGCTCTGCGCTCAGCCTGCCCGGACGTGTCTCCCCACGCTCCGCTGATTCCGCATTTGTTGCGTCCCTAGTGAGTTTTTTCTCATTTGTTTACTCCGGGATGTATCGAGTAAGGTTAGGATATGCGTAGCAGGAGTGTCCTGGGCTGGTTGCCCGCAGTGCAGTGTATTTTGGGTCGTGTGTTTGGGGCATCTATTTCGGATGTACCCTCATGGTCCTGTTGTGGACTTGTGTTCGTTTCACAGTTGAGTTAGCTTGTGATGCAGGCGGCTTTCATTACGCGTTAATTATTGCTGCCTTTTATCTTTCTGATGAGGTAAGCTTTGCTTACTGACGTTCCCAGCGTATTTTTCTTCACTTAGTGAAGTTTTTTCTGGGTCCCGAGTCAGTCTTCCCTTTGCCGGAAGTATTTGCTACGGTGGTGTGTTGGCAGTGGTTTCCTGTTGTTATATTTCCAGTGTTTTGTGTATATTTCAACTTTTATGATGCCGTCTACTTAGGCCTAGCCAGCCGCTCGTAGCTTTGCCACATGTACAAGTGTTATTGTTTATTTTTATAAATATGCCCTACTGTGTCATGTGTATCCGGGTTTTAGTTGTGTATTGGCTAATTCCTCGGACTATGTTTGTTTCCTGGTTTAGTTGTGTATTGGCTAATTCCACGGATTATTGTGTGGACTTAGGCTAGTCGTGCGTGGCTTTCCTTCGTGTCCGTTGTTCGTTCAGATGGTGTCTGAACGGGGTGGGTTTCCTTCCGGCGGGTTTTTTCTCGGTTTCACCATGAAAAAAACCCGGCCGAGAGCCGCGTTGGGCCACACGTGGTTTCAACACAGGCTTGTGTCCCCGGCGATGAGGTGTCTGTGGCTCTCCAGGACTACGTCTCCTGTGTTGGTGCCTGTTTTCAGGCTCCCTTTGATTCCCGGCGGAATGGCTGTACCCATCAAAAAACATTGTTCATGCGAACATATGTTATGAAGTTTTTCTACCCGGTTTTCAAACCACAAGAAAAAACCTAGCTGTTGTGAAGGGCTTTCCTCCCCGGCGATCTTTTACAAAGAAGTGGGGACAGGAACTTATGGGGTTAACGTTTTGACATCTCACCCGGCGGGTGTGCCTTGGTAGGGTGGGATGAACAACTAAGTCATTCAGTTAGTTAACCGATCCATTTTAAGTGATACGTTATGTATCGCCGCCTTTACACTTACGGCGATTGAAGGTTAATTGGGGGTTAACATCGTTTTTTACACCCGGCGGGTGCTCCTAAGTGGAGGTAATAAGGAATTTACAATTCAATTTCGATTTAACCACTTATTTTAGGGATACGTATAGGTATCGCCGCCTTCTTACTTACGGCGATCTTTTTGTGACAATTCGTTAGAAATCAGATCTCGTATCAGCCTGCCCTATGTTATTCTACTAAAATATTTCAAGGGCCGGCGTCTTTATGGGGGGTTGTTTTTGTGCCAAAATTGAATCTTGAGACAGTCACCACCAGAAAGACTATAAACGCCATGCTGGACCGTTATATTATTGTCAGAGGGTATTCTTCACTTTCTTAAAAAGATATGTTTAGATATTCTGAGCCCCGCCGCGTAGCGAGCTGTGATCGTTGTGTCATTACATCTCGTTACCCGGTGGGTTATTAACACTTGTGTGCGAACATGTTGGGTTAACCTTATGAGCATTAATTCCTGGAAATTTTCTTTTTTTCCAGAGCTGGGCTCCGGCGGACCAATACAGAACCGGCGGTAGTTTTCCCCACCAGTCTCTGTCATGGCGACCTTGGCCCCAGTCTTTGCTTTATGCACTACCCCTACCTGTGCCGGTATCCCTATCTTTACGCATACTCTTTGCATAAGGTGTGTTAAATGTCTAGACCGTTCAAGGGGTCTGTGGGTCATGCGTAATTGTTCTTTTTGCTCCCAATTATCTGTAAAGGTCCTATGCGACAATGATAAGACCGCGGCGGTCGCGTTAAGAGAAGTGAGGCAACAGATGTCAGCATACACTACGATTGTTGCTCATAAGTCACTTCAATGTGACAACGTCCCTCTTTGGGATCGATTGCTCTTTGAACACCCTCCCCCTAAACGTTCCTCTCGAGTCACTTGTCATAAGCCGGCGGAGACTGGTCAGGGTTCTGTGTCTTCTGCTGCTACTCCGAAACGTCCAAGAGAGCCTACACCCCCGGCATCCGCCTCCTCGTCTAGGGCGAGATCTCGGTCTAGGTCACCTCTCAGACGCCAGTCATCTAGTCTTACCTCTTCACCATCGAGTAAGAAGAGTAGGACGGAAAGTTCCACCAGTGGTCACGGCGATGAATCCTCCAAATCAAAGAGTAGTTCACGGTCACACCGTAGCCATAAATCTTCCAAAAAGGATTCCCATAAACGAAAGACCTCCCTACATTCACCAGCTTCTAGTGCCTCTCATCGTACCTCTACCCCAGACAGAGTTTGTGTTAGGTCTCAAGGGTCCAGTGCGGTGCCTGTCCCTAAAGAGGATTTACCCATTAATATTTTAACCCTGGAAATGGAGAGTTCAGGGGGATCAGTGATTGAGAATGTTTCAGACTCCCAAGAGAGTGTAGGCCAGGGCCTCGGTGTTTGGCGATTTGCTCAGCCAGGGTCTGACCACCCACTTCCAACTCAAACGAGTCACACAGTAGCTGACGTCCACAGGGACGCGGCGATCCCATCCTCTATTCCTGACTTATCTTGGCAGCAAGGTACCCCAGCTTCGGCGGGGTCTTCTCAGGAGGATCAGGAGGAGAAAGACGAGGTTTCAATAATTTCGGAGATGGAAGGGCAAGAGTCAGGTTCAGGCTTAGACGCCGCGCAGGATATTAATGATTCACCAGTAAGTTCATCATCAACTCAATTTGTCACTGCGCAGGAAGTTGAAGGGCTACTTAGTAATGCTTTATCTAAATTTTTTGGACAACAACAGGAAACTCCCACAGTGGACTTGGGGGCTCCCATGACAAGTTCTACGGTACGGCCTCTGATGACTTCTATTGCTTTATCTAAGATCCCTAACCCCCCCACTCTGTCACCATCAGTGGTTACTAGGCCTGCTACGCGGCATTGACCACTTCGAATGTAAGGGTGATAACGGATGTCAATCCACCCCCTCTAGACAAGGCGCCTCTCAGAAAGGTAGCTATGCCCTTGCTTTATGGACCAGACGAGTCATGGGTCCTTTTGACCCCCACTAAACCAGAGCTCGCCCAACCTACCTTGTCAGGGGAACTCCCAGTACCGCGTGAGTGGGTCATCCAGGGCAATAAATCAAAGATATTAAGGGCCCTGGATATTTTGGGAAATGTACTAGATGTTAACATCAAGGCTATACCTAGTTATTATCACCAAGACTATTTTGTGTATGCTACTAAGCCAGCTTTACCCCCTGCCTCAGCTTCAAAATTGTTTTCAGACTGGTCTAAGCTGGATGGGTTTAATGACATTAAGACTCTGTCAGCTCTCACTCCTGAACTTGATTTGCAAACCGTCACAGACGAAGCAGCTAATCCAGTCTTGAAGGTGGGGCAGTTGGGTCCAGGACCTTGGGTAGATTGGGAGATAGAGGCTCAAAACTTTGCAACCACATTTACTTCCAAATCTTCCCACCAGATCCCCCAAGATTCTCATTCGTGGTTCTCCATGCCGGTATGTTCTGCCGGCGGAGTCCCGTCAGCTTTGTTTTCTTTCCTAGCTGCCCCTAAGATTAATCTTTGTGAGCTAAAAGACCCTTTCACTACCCCTACCCCAACTCACCTAGACCGAGAATTTAGGCTAAGGGGGAAAGCTTTTCGCCTGTTTTCTCAGTACATAGTGTCTCAACAGGTAGCTAAGTCTTTACTTCGGTCCACTCAGGCAATCGCAGACGCGGATGCCAGAAGATCGGTTAAATTATCCCGGCGACTGCTACTCCAGTCGTCAATCCAATCTCTAGGTGACATACGCACCGCCTTACTTGAGGCGGTACGAGCAAGACAAGATCTCAGAATGTCTTTAGTTCGCAAGCTGCCTGATCGCATTGCGAATCAGGTGGTCATGTCACCAGTGCTTACTCCCTTGTTAATGTCCCCTGAAGTGTGGCGAACGGTATTCAATATGGCACAGGCCTTTAAACAAAGTCCCACCCCTTCTAAGAAACCTGCCTTTAACTTCCCCAAACCCAGGCCAACCGCTAAAGCTCAGCCAGGGGGATCTAAGCCCTTTCTTCTGCCTAAGTCCTCCCAATCCCCCCAAGGTCAGAATAGGCATAGACAGAGTAAGTTTTCAGGTCAGAGAGGACGCGGCCATAATAAGCCAGGTCAGGGCCAGTCTTCGGCCAACACCAGCCAGCCGGCGAAGCGTCCAGCACCACCAACCCCACCACCAAAAAACTAAAGTCTCTCTCACTCCCGGTGCCAACCTTAAGGCCGGAGGACCCGAGGGTAGTACAGCCGGCGAACCCTTGTCTGCTAATGGGGTCGTTCCGAACGTGTCACCAAGCATGGCCTTTAAACACTTGGGCACGGATGGTGGCACGCAAAGGCATCACTTGGCAGTGGCTCCGGCGACCTCGCTTACGTCAGCCGACAACGGCGAATTTTGTTTCTTTAGAGGTGGAGTCACTGGTCCAGGAAATGATTGCCAAGAATGTCATCATCCCGGTCCCCCCAAATTACCCTGTATTCACGTCCAAACTATTTTTGGTTCCCAAAAGGGACAGTGTTCAGATGAGACCGGTCGTAGACCTGTTTTATCTGAACCTTCACATTCACAACGAGTCTTTCAGAATGTTAACAGTACACCAAATCAGGCTAACACTTCCGCCGGGAGGTTGGATGTGTTCACTAGACCTAACAGATGCCTATTGGCACGTATCGGTCAACAAATGATTTCAAAGGTTTTTGGCCTTACGGATCAGGCACCAAAATTTTGTTTTTCAAAGGATGCCGTTCGGTTTGAACCTAGCACCTCGATTATTCACGAAATTAGTCCGGCAAGCCCTGATGCCATTGTTAAAACAGGGGATCAGAGTGTTGTGGTACCTAGACGACTGGCTGGTGGTGGCAGAGACACAACAATTATGCATCAAACATGTCAACATAATTTTAAATCATGTCAAAACTCTAGGGTTCAAGGTAAATCTGGTAAAGTCAAACCTTGTTCCCTCATGAGTAATTCAGTGGATAGGGCTGGTCTGGGACACGGCCGCTCTCACTCTGAGTCAGAGTGTGGACAATCGCAACAGGTTTTGCAGGAAACTGTTCATGTTTCTTCACAGTCTGACTACGACGCGGAGGGTCTGGGAGTCTCTGGTCGGCTCTCTCAACTAGGTTCAACTAACTGTCATGTTGGGCCGGTTGAAAGTAAAACGCTTAATATTGGAAGGCAACAAATATTTCCCACTCTTACCGGCGGGAAAATTATGGCCCATCCCGAAATTAATCCACACCTTACTAGCGGTCTGGGCAAAGAGGGAAACGTTGCACTCAATAATGTCATGGACCTCTCCTCCACCAACGGTATGGGTAGACACGGATGCGTCAGGCACAATATGTTGGGGATTTCAGTCAAATCAGGGGCACCAGGGTCAGGGGCTTTGGTCCCACTTAGAAATCTCTCACATCAATGTCAAAGAATTACTAGTCCCCTTGTATTTCCTTCAGGCTCACGGCCCTGCGTTACGGGGCAAGTCGGTGGCCTTCAGAATGGACAATCTGAACGCAGTTCACTGTATTCAGAAACAAGGATCAACGAGGTCAAGGAGGTTGCTAAACGTGTCGGAAGATATTTTTACTCTAGCCAACAGACTAGACATTTATCTTCACGAATATTATCTCCCAGGCGTAGCGAACGTCTGGGCAGACGCTCTGTCCCGGAGACAGAGCACGACAGTAGAATGGGAGCTCAAGCAACCCATTTTCAACCTAATGATTGCAGAGCTCTCCCATCCACAAGTGGATCTGTTTGCGTCCGAGGAGACTCACAAACTCCCTCTATACCTCACCCGCCGGACGAAAACGCCGGCAGGGGGGCCAGACGCCCTAGTGATAGACTGGAACAGATGGAGCTCCATCTATCTGTTTCCACCGCCAGATGCGTCACTAATGTGCCACGTAGTGAACAAACTACGAGATTATCGAGGCTTAGTCTCACTAATTGCGCCCCTGTGGCCGGCGCAGTTGTGGTACCAGCAATTGAAAACGTGGTGCCCGCACCCGGTGTCGCTCCCGGTCGGGTATTTCCACTTAGACACGATTGGCAACCTAGCGACCTCGCTGACTTTTGCATTATGGACATTCAGGAGGCCAAGTGGCTAGCACCATACGGTAGAGATGTGACCAATAAATTATTAAATCAATATACTCAGTCTACGAAACGACAGTATCACTCACATTGGCAAGCCTTTACTTCTTGGATCATTAGAACAGAACAGACTGTGCCATCAGTAGCTTTAGTGTTCAATTATTTAAATTATCTGTTTGAGCAGAAACATTTATCTGTGGTAACGTTAAAAAATCACTTAACTGCGATTAGAGTGCCCTTTTTAGACCTTACAGGTCTCTCCATACCGGTGGCGGAGGAAACAGGTTTTATGAGAGCTTGTTTTAAACTTCGCCCACCTCCCCGTCAGCTCATGCCCACTTGGTCTCTGGACAAAGCTTTGTCTTTACTTCACTCTCGTCTGTACCAAAATACTGCAGACTTTGCTTTACTCTTAAAAAAGGCTGTTTTCCTTTTGGCTTTGGCCACCGGGAACAGAGTGTCTGAGCTGGCGGCGATGAGTAACACACTTAATTACCTTAGGTTTGGAAGACTTAATGAATGTATTTACATTGCACCTTCCCCAGGATTTGTAGCCAAGAATGAGCATAGTGCACACGTGTTTTCTGAGTTCACGGTGCCAGCGTTAAAAAGGGGAAAGGTGCATCATAATCTTTGTCCAGTGCAAGCTCTAACCAAATATTTGAGAGTAGCTCCTCTCAACCCCCAAGGTGCTTTATGGGTAGCAAGTACGGGTAAACGCTTACTGAAACGGCGATTAGCCTCTCTTCTGGTCGAAGTCATTAAAGAGAGTAATCCCGGCGTTGTGGGTCGGGCCCACGATTTACGCAAATGGGCAGCCTCTTTACGTTACCTGAAATTTTTTTCAGTAGAAGATATTGCGTCCACTCAGTTGTGGGCGTCTAATCACACGTTTTTGTCTAGATACCTGTCAGTTGCTCTAGAAAAACCTTCCTTACCATGTATAGCTTTAAGGCAGAGGGTCTAGGTGGCCCTGCAGTCACTTTTGTTTACTTTCAAGGGAAAGGAGGGGGGGGGGGGGGTGCAGTCAGTTGACATAGGACACCCAAGACCCCGCCGGAGTGTGAGAGCTGTGATACAATTTATGGTTAATGTGATATGAAAATTTCTCACCGAGAAATTGTGCTAAGTACAAATGTTAGTACAAAACAACGGGGTTGTTATAGTAGTTTTAGCTGCGAAAGCAATTTAATATTAAAACAGTGAAGATCATTTGCAATTTATCTCCACGATTATTTTGGGGTTTATTATGTGCACATATAAACTGATAACTTGTTTGTTATGCCCTGTTTTTCTACAGGTTTAACTTGGGTAATGTGAGTTCTAAATTGACTGGGTATATAAGGCTGCATGCACAATACAAGATATGAGGAATAGAGAACACAAAGAAACACATGGTAGCAAGGTACATGATCACGTTTATTGATATACCACTGTAGAATACTTGTGTAAGACAATATAATAGAATTGAACAACACTAGCATAAGTGGATCTGGATGGAGCCTAGTCTCCCACTTCCAACGTTCAGGTATTAATCTTCTGATCACTGGCTTTGATTTCACAGGTTTATATACCGAAGACCATCAATGTTACTTATAGATTCATATTCACTGTTAGATTTATTACTGGTAGCTCTGGTTCACAAGTAGTAGTTCACAGACTAGATTAGACACACATATTTTAGAGCACAGGAATTCTAGTAACCTCAGGGGGTACTGATCTTAGTTTTATATCCTTGTCTCAGAAATACATAGAACGCAAATCAGTGGGCGAACGTTAGATATCACTAGAGTTTTAATATCTGAATAAGGTAATTACGAGAGTCAAGGTCGCCTGTTAATTAAAGAGCACTGATCGCTTAGTACGTCCCAAATGGAATGGTTAAGTATGAATTACACTGGGCAAGGTCTTAGCCACTTCGTAGAAATATTAATTAGTGAATCTCTAAACAGCACAGTAATATGTAGTACTGCTAAAGGGAATCTTGGGTAGCATCTGATGGGTCTGGTCCTGGTTATCTTGCGTCCATGATGTTGGGGGCTACCGACTGGTTCCGCGGCCGTCCAGGGGGCCCATATGTGTGAAGTTCTTAAATACGTGGACAGGTCCTTCTATCCAAATCTGCCACGAAGTCTGCCGACTCTGGGATCTCACTCCGGAACAACACAAGGGCAGAGCTAGAAGTTAACGGCAGGGTAGTGACCCCTGGTTGGTGTCTAGCTTTCAACTGATTTGACTTGGGGCGGGAGTTAGATTTATAGGCTCGGTTCTGGACCCTGTAGACAGTAGGGATCTCGAGTCTTATGGACTTAATTGAGCTCTCAATAGATATGGGGACTAGGTAAGATGGTATTTACTGTTGTGGCACAGGGCGATAGAAAGCCTTTATATTTTCATATAACTGAGCCTTAGTAAGAGGTACTATTTTGGCTATACTGGATGTATTTAGGGGAGAGAGACTGGATCTACTTTGCGAGGAGGATGGGGACAGCTGTGATAGGAGCGTCTCTCTAGATTGTTCAATCTTCATTCTATGGTATAGCTGAGGTGCTAATTTAGTGATCAGAGCATGCAAGAAAGGTAAATGGTTTATTGTGAGTTAATAGAGGTTAGTAAAGGTGTTAGTCATTCATGGTTAGTTCATTGATAGGAAGAATTCCTGTGCTACCTGGCAATGACTCGAAAGTCAAAACAGGGGCCAGGTATACCTCCGCGGGGGTGGGGGTCTCCCTCCTCGGGTGGGCAAAAAGGGGGAGCTGGGCGCCCTCTCTCTGTGATAGTCGTCCGGCGGCTGTGGCTAGGGGCTTGCCATATCACCAGTGTTTGTAATAACCCTCTGTGTATGAGACAGATGTGGGTGTCTTTAATACCAAAACCGAAGGTGCCTTAGCTAGCTGGTTTTACTCGGCTGGTTGTTAATTGTAGGGTTTGCTGGATGTGGTGGAGACTGGGTTGCTAACTCTGCCACATTTATCTGGAAGTATGGCAATAGAAATTAGTTACTGGCGGGGCGGCTAGCCTCGCACCGACGACCATTGGGTGCAGGGTTGTGAATGTGTTGTAAGAGAATAGATGGCATGCAAGGGGCTAGTAAAGTTCTAATGTTGTTCTGGCCTACTAAGTGAAGGTAGGCTGGATAGGAGTATATATATAAAAGGTTGGAGAGCATTAGCAACGGACAATTCAAGGATCTTCAAGAGGTATGAGAGAGAGGCTAGGTCGGACAAGAGTCGAGAAGCGCGGGTGTCTTAATGAGAGGGGGGGGAGAGTTCAAGGGCTACAGGGAAATTTTGCCCCTAAGGTCCCTGGGCGTGGGGGTGGCATTAGGCTACAATTGATATGGAAGTTTGAAAAGGCAGTAGAATACGTTAGCCAAATGCTACCGGGGAATGCAACTATGGGGTGGTATATGAGTCTGGAATAGATAGAGTTATGTGATCAGTCCGAGGGTTATGGATACTATTAGTTGGCCCTGGGAACTGCGTTTTCTATTAAATATAAATACCAACAACATCGGCAGTTCGTAGGGGTACTTAGTTATTGTTTCGGGGTACTTATGACAGATACTGGTAACCAGGTTATCTTATACAATCTCTGGTTGGGGTAAGAGGTGTAAGACACGAAGTAAATTGGCGTAGTGTGGACTGTGGATACGAAGGAGGCAAGGGGAAGACGTATGACAATTGTGGGAAAGTAAATGGAAAAGGTGAACACAATGGCGGATAAAAATACTTAACCTAAGGATTGAATACATAGATTTATGGGGCGATGGGTCTTCAGAAGCTTAGTCTGGCAAGACAAGATGTTAGGGAATGTTAATATTAATACTTAGTTACTAGAGGAACAATGCAAGGGGCGACTGAGCACGGGTTACATATATCTATACTCGTCATGGAAAATGATATACGAGGTCTAGGGACAAGCGTGGGTGTTTTAACTTCTAAGATATATAACATCTACTTCTCGGATGTAAGAACATACATAGATATTATTATGGCTGTCTGATGTGTTGGCATTGGCTCAACGTCGGGACAGGGCATGGGTGTTTTTAATATGAATGTATATTCCTGTTCATCATCTTTGTAGTTAGGAGTGTAGGACACGAGGGGGTTAGTGTACGTGAAGTGTGGAAAATGGTCAGTTTGGAAAAGGTAAAGGGTGCAGCCTAGAGCTGCTTAGCCCTGCGGGCTTGGGCCTGTCTGAAATGGCTGGCTCGGTCAGCTGGTCCTTTCGTTCTGTGGACCTTTCCTATGGGTGTTTCTGTGTGGTGTTCGCTCGTGGCTTCTGTGGTGGGCTTCTTGTTCTGGGGCATTTTACTTCCCTCTCCTTCATTATAGGCTCGTCCTCGAGCCTCAAGGGTGAAGTAAAAAGAAGCATAGTCAGAAAAGTGTAGGTTAACAAGAAAAGTAGTATGACTAAGGGAAAAAAATAATATATAGTATATGGAAAACATGTAAATTTAAGAAAGAACAGAAGAACAGATAATTAAGAGAACAGGAAATTAAGAAGAGGTAAAGTGTTTAACAATGTATAAAGCAAATTTAAAAGATAGTCAGAAAAGTGTAGGTTAACAAGAAAAGTAGTATGACTAAGGGACAAAAATAATATATACAGTATATGGAAAACATGTACATTTATAGAATCATGCCCAATCGCTTAGGAATTGAAAACAATCAAAACAATTTAGTACAATAATATCCTCATCATCATCAGGGGGGGGGGGGGGGGATTTAGGGTTGCCGTTAGTCTGGGTGACGGTCTGGTAATAGGGGGTGGATATACCGTTAGTTCTTGTCATTAGGAATGTGGGTCTGGGGGCGAGCTGGCCCGGGGCCAGCTTTGGAGGGGGGGTCTAAGTGGTTTCGGTCGGGGTTAGTGATAGGAGGATTTTAAAGATGAAATGGGCAGGTCGAGTCGGGGTTGTTGTTGCGGAAGAGGTTGGTGCTGGGGAGGGGTTGAATTGTGTAGAGAGTTGTGGTCGTAAGTGGGGTATGGGGAAGGGTGAGTAAGGCTGAAGGTTGAGAGTTTACTATGATCGGGTGGTTTGGAGGTTTGGGGTGTGGGGATTTGATAGGGAGATGGTGGGGGGGGGTCTGGGCAGGCAGGGTTGTGGTTTGAGAGGGGTTGAATTTGGACTGATTTTATTTTCGGGAGAGACATGGATGGGATTTCGAGGAGTGGTTGAAGTTGAGAGGTTGATTATGTTGTTTGGGGCGAGAGAGAGAGTATTTTGGGGTTTAGCCAAGGTGGAAAATGTTTTGTGGTTGGATTGGGATGGGAGTGGTATTTTGTCGAGCGGGATCTTTGGGGGTGGAATTTGGGGCGGTTGGGGTAACGGTGAAGAGGGGGAGGTTGAAAGTTTAGCTGGGCTCATGATGGTGGGGGACCGACTGGTGAGCAGGTGTTCGGTACGCATGAGGGGGGGGAAATCACTTTGGTGGGGGTCACGCGTGAGGGGGGGATTAAAGGCGCGTGTGGGAGGATCAGAGTGGTGGGGTGTGTCGGTGGCAGTGACGGTTTGCTTAGAGGTTATCTGGGGTTGGTGGGTTTGTCTGTCATGAGGGGGTGAGTCAAGTGTGGGGTTTTGAAGTTTATTAGGGGTGTGAATTGTGGGGGGGTGGAAGGGAGCTACTGACGGAAAACTGTCACAAGGGAGATTTTGTTGGTGGGAAATAGCTGAGTATTTCTGGGGGAAGGGGGGGAATATGTTGTGGTAGGCCTACATAGGTAGGCATAGCTAGAATACGGGGCTTGTTGGGGGGGCTGCGGAGGGTTGGTGGGGGAAGAGTTAGGTGTAGAACAGGGGTTATTGGTAGAGGACTGATGTATTGATTTGGGGTTGTTAACAGGACGAATTTTAGGAATCTTCTTGGTGGCAGTCACGGTCTGGTTAGCGGTTATCTGGGGTTGGTGGGTTTGTTTGACATTAACAGGACGAGTTTGGGGAATTTTCTTGGTGGCAGTCTCGGTCTGGTTAGAGGTTATCTGGGACTGGTGAGTTTGTTTGACATGAGAGGGCGAGTCAAGTTTGGGGTTTCGAAGTTTACTAGGGGTGTGAATTGTGTGGGGGTGGAAGGGAGCTACTGACTGAAAACTGTCACAAGCTACCGACGGAAAACTGTCACAAGGGAAATTTTGTTGGTGGGGGGATAGCTGAACATTTCTGGGGTCATGGGGAAAATATGTTGTGGTAGGCCTACATAGGTAGGCATAGCTAGAATACGGGGCTTGTTGGGGGGGGGCTGCAGAGGGTTGGTGGGGGAAGAGTTCACTGGGGTTGGACTTTCACCGGAAGTCATTTTGGAAGGGTGCACGGAGTCTTGGATAGGGGCTGAAAGGTTGGATAGGGGATTCATCGAACTGCGTAGGCATTCTTCTCTGATGGAGAGCATATGTTCTTCGAATAAGCCATACGGGTCGAGATGGGCGGTGATGTGGGGTGGGAGGATGTTTAACAATGCGGTGAATAAGAGTTCATTTTGTTGGTCGCAATCTTCATAGCTATACGTGGTCCTCACGTATCTGTAGAGTTGTATGAGGGTCACATTTATATCCCCTTCATACTTGATCTTGTCTATTTGTATTATTTTGGGAGAGATGAGGCAACCCAAAAGTGGCCCTATGGTCCGGATCACGAGGGATCGAAACTGGTTCCAGGTACTCTCTGGCGTTACCTGTTTAGCAATTTGGGAAACGGCTTTTCCCAACTGCATAATTTGCGATAATGCAACGGCGATTTTTTCGCAGTCATTTTGAAGTGCCACATCTAACACTGGTTTTATTATGTCGAAGTAAGTGGCGATATCATACGTGTTTACATCATACTTGGGAATGTGTGTGAGTAACTGCCAATTTCGCGATGTTGCCATGCTTCTACTGTTCCAAACTTGCAGTGTAATGCAACCTTTTATCCGAATCAAGATCCCACCGCTGCCACCAATGTTATGCCCTGTTTTTCTACAGGTTTAACTTGGGTAATGTGAGTTCTAAATTGACTGGGTATATAAGGCTGCATGCACAATACAAGATATGAGGAATAGAGAACACAAAGAAACACATGGTAGCAAGGTACATGATCACGTTTATTGATATACCACTGTAGAATACTTGTGTAAGACAATATAATAGAATTGAACAACACTAGCATAAGTGGATCTGGATGGAGCCTAGTCTCCCACTTCCAACGTTCAGGTATTAATCTTCTGATCACTGGCTTTGATTTCACAGGTTTATATACCGAAGACCATCAATGTTACTTATAGATTCATATTCACTGTTAGATTTATTACTGGTAGCTCTGGTGCACAAGTAGTAGTTCACAGACTAGATTAGACACACGTATTTTAGAGCACGGGAATTCTAGTAACCTCAGGGGGTACTGATCTAAGTTTTATATCCTTGTCTCAGAAATACATAGAACGCAAATCAGTGGGCGAACGTTAGATATCACTAGAGTTTTAATATCTGAATAAGGTAATTACGAGAGTCAAGGTCGCCTGTTAATTAAAGAGCACTGATCGCTTAGTACGTCCCAAATGGAATGGTTAAGTATGAATTACACTGGGCAAGGTCTTAGCCACTTCGTAGAAATATTAATTAGTGAATCTCTAAACAGCACAGTAATATGTAGTACTGCTAAAGGGAATCTTGGGTAGCATCTGATGGGTCTGGTCCTGGTTATCTTGCGTCCATGATGTTGGGGGCTACCGACTGGTTCCGCGGCCGTCCAGGGGGGCCATATGTGTGAAGTTCTTCAATACGTGGGCAGGTCCTTCTATCCAAATCTGCCACGGAGTCTGCCGGTTCTGGGATCTCACTCCGGAACAACACAAGGGCAGAGCTAGAAATTAACTGCAGGGTAGTGACCCCTGGTTGGTGTCTAGCTTTCAACTGATTTGACTGGGGGCGGGAGTTAGATTTATAGGCTCGGTTCTGGACCCTGTAGACAGTAGGGATCTCGAGTCTTATGGACTTAATTGAGCTCTCAATAGATATGGGGACTAGGTAAGATGGTATTTACTGTTGTGGCACAGGGCGATAGAAAGCCTTTATATTTTCATATAACTGAGCCTTAGTAAGAGGTACTATTTTGGCTATACTGGATGTATTTAGGGGAGAGAGACTGGATCTACTTTGCGAGGAGGATGGGGACAGCTGTGATAGGAGCGTCTCTCTAGATTGTTCAATCTTCATTCTATGGTATAGCTGAGGTGCTAATTTAGTGATCAGAGCATGCAAGAAAGGTAAATGGTTTATTGTGAGTTAATAGAGGTTAGTAAAGGTGTTAGTCATTCATGGTTAGTTCATTGATAGGAAGAATTCCTGTGCTACCTGGCAATGACTCGAAAGTCAAAACAGGGGCCAGGTATACCTCTGCGGGGGTGGGGGTCTCCCTCCTCGGGTGGGCAAAAAGGGGGAGCTGGGCGCCCTCTCTCTGTGATAGTCGTCCGGCGGCTGTGGCTAGGGGCTTGCCATATCACCAGTGTTTGTAATAACCCTCTGTGTATGAGACAGATGTGGGTGTCTTTAATACCAAAACCGAAGGTGCCTTAGCTAGCTGGTTTTACTCGGCTGGTTGTTAATTGTAGGGTTTGCTGGATGTGGTGGAGACTGGGTTGCTAACTCTGCCACATTTATCTGGAAGTATGGCAATAGAAATTAGTTACTGGCGGGGCGGCTAGCCTCGCACCGACGACCATTGGGTGCAGGGTTGTGAATGTGTTGTAAGAGAATAGATGGCATGCAAGGGGCTAGTAAAGTTCTAATGTTGTTCTGGCCTACTAAGTGAAGGTAGGCTGGATAGGAGTATATATAAAAGGTTGGAGAGCATTAGCAACGGACAATTCAAGGATCTTCAAGAGGTATGAGAGAGAGGCTAGGTCGGACAAGAGTCGAGAAGCGCGGGTGTCTTAATGAGAGGGGGGGGAGAGTTCAAGGGCTACAGGGAAATTTTGCCCCTAAGGTCCCTGGGCGTGGGGGTGGCATTAGGCTACAATTGATATGGAAGTTTGAAAAGGCAGTAGAATACGTTAGCCAAATGCTACCGGGGAATGCAACTATGGGGTGGTATATGAGTCTGGAAAAGATTGAGTTATGTGATCAGTCCGAGGGTTATGGATACTATTAGTTGGCCCTGGGAACTGCGTTTTCTATTAAATATAAATACCAACAACAGCGGCAGTTCGTAGGGGTACTTAGTTATTGTTTCGGGGTACTTATGACAGATACTGGTAACCAGGTTATCTTATATAATCTCTGGTTGGGGTAAGAGGTGTAAGACACGAAGTAAATTGGCGTAGTGTGGACTGTGGATACGAAGGAGGCAAGGGGAAGACGTATGACAATTGTGGGAAAGTAAATGGAAAAAGGTGAACACAATGGCGGATAAAAATACTTAACCTAAGGATTGAATACATAGATTTATGGGGCGATGGGTCTTCAGAAGCTTAGTCTGGCAAGACAAGATGTTAGGGAATGTTAATATTAATACTTAGTTACTAGAGGAACAATGCAAGGGGCGACTGAGCACGGGTTACATATATCTATACTCGTCATGGAAAATGATATACGAGGTCTAGGGACAAGCGTGGGTGTTTTAACTTCTAAGATATATAACATCTACTTCTCGGATGTAAGAACATACATAGATATAATTATGGCTGTCTGATGTGTTGGCATTGGCTCAACGTCGGGACAGGGCATGGGTGTTTTTAATATGAATGTATATTCCTGTTCATCATCTTTGTAGTTAGGAGTGTAGGACACGAGAGGGTTAGTGTACGTGAAGTGTGGAAAATGGTCAGTTTAGAAAAAGTAAAGGGTGCAGCCTGGAGCTGCTTAGCCCTGCGGGCTTGGGCCTGTCTGAAATGGCTGGCTCGGTCAGCTGGTCCTTTCGTTCTGTGGACCTTTCCTATGGGTGTTTCTGTGTGGTGTTCGCTCGTGGCTTCTGTGGTGGGCTTCTTGTTCTGGGGCATTTTATTGTTATTTTTGTCACCACTCGTTGAGTGGGGTGCCTTTGTAACTACAGATCTGTGTACAGAATCTTCAGGGTTACCTATTTTTTGTCAGGCAGGCTTCTTTGAAGCACGCACCTGCCTGAACCCCTTTCTTGTATATTCCCGGCCTACGCCGTATTAAATATATTTTTCAAAAGTAAGAATACTATGTGGTTGTTTTTATTATCTGCTTTTCTAGAGTTATGATATGATTACGAATGTCCCCCTCCAGTCTTAGAAATCAGGCATGTTCGTCAATGATGGAGGGGCCACTAATAAATTATAGGTTTGACTCCTGTAAGGAGATAAAGAAAACCTAATATTTAGTAGTGGGCCCCGTAATCATTGACGACTGGGGCCCTCCCGACCGTCCCCTTCCCATTCGTTGATGTATTGAGGATTTCGGTTTACTTGATATGTCAGTGAAGGAAGAATGACGCCTGAATCAGCGTCTGGTCAGAGATCCACACAAGTACATCCACGATATGGAAAGCTTATTAGATAGTTATTCTTATTTTCTTTTTGTTTTTATTTTTTACGAAGTTTTTTCGTAGTGGGAACCCAATTCATAATGACTGAAGCCATGAGTGAGGTCGCGTGCGCTCATGATGAAGGCTCCTCAGTTTTTAAATGCTCTGCGCGGTAGATTCAAACTACGGCGGATTAGTGTTTGAAGAGGATGCCTTATGTAATAGGCATGTTCGTCAATGATTACGGGGCCACTACTAAATATTAGGTTTTCTTTATCTCCTTACAGGAGTCAAACCTATAATCTATGTATGTTCTTACATCCGAGAAGTAGATGTTATATATCTTAGAAGTTAAAACACCCACGCCTGTCCCTAGACCTCGTATATCATTTCCCATGACGAGTATAGATATATGTAACCCGTGCTCAGTCGCCCCCTTGCATTGTTCCTCTAGTAACTAAGTGTCTCTATAATATTAACTGCCACCAGTATTGATACGACATAGCGGCACTGTCCTTGTGTCGTATTGTGCCAAGTGCAGATCAACCAGGTTTCATCACCTTATTAGGACGACGACTATAATGTCGTCGTTCATCGATGTATTCAATCCTTAGGTTACGTATTAATATTAACATTCCCTAACATATCTTGTCTTGCCAGACTAAGTTTCTGAAGATCTATCACCCCCATAAATCTATGTATTCAATCCTTAGTTTAAGTATTAATATTAACATTCCCTAACATATCTTGTCTTGCCAGACTAAGTTTCTGAAGACTCATCGCCCATAAAATCTATGTATTCAATCCTTAGGTTAAGTATCTTTATCCGCCATTGTGTTCACCTTTTTCCATTTACTTTTCCACAATTGTCATACGTCTTCCACTTACCTCCTTCGTATCCACAGTCCACACTACGCCATTTTACTTTGTGTCCTACACCTCTTACCCGCCTGAATCTACCTACACGATGACGAATAAATACACCTTTAAGTTAATACACCCATGCTCTGTCCCTAAGTTTAAGATATAAATATCAACATACCCTAGCATACCTTGTCTTGCCAGACTAAGTTCTGAAGACCAATCGCCCCCATAAATCTATGTATTCAATCCTTAGGTTAAGTATTAATATCAACATACCCTAACATACGTTGTCTTGCCAGACTAAGTTTCTGAAGACCAATCGCCCCCATAAATCTATGTATTCAATCCTTAGGTTAAGTATTAATACCAACATACCCTAAAATACCTTGTCTTGCCAGACTCAGTTTCTGAAGACCAATCGCCCTCATAAGTCTATGTATTCAATCCTTAAGTTAAGTATTAATATCAACATACCCTAAAATACCTTGTCTTGCCAGACTAAGTTTCTGAAGACAATCGCCCCATAAATCTATGTATTCAATCCTTAGGTTAAGTATTAATATCAACATACCCTAAAATACCTTGTCTTGCCAGACTAAGTTACTGAAGACAATCGCCCCATAAATCTATGTATTCAATCCTTAGGTTAATTATCTTTATCCGCCATTGTGTTCATCTTTTCCATTTACTTTTCCACAATTGTTATACGTCTTCCACTCACCTCCTTCGTATCCACAGTCCACACTACGCCAATTTGCTTCGTGTCCTACACCTCTTACCCCAACCAGAGATTGTATAGATAACCTTGTTACCAGTATCTGTCATAAGTACCTCGAAACAATAACTAAGTACCCCTACGAACTGCCGCTTTTCTTGGTATATATTTCATAGAAAACGCAGTTCCCAGGGACAACTAGACGTGCAAAAGCTTGTGCCAACTAATAGTATCCATAACCCCTCGTACTGACGAAGAATAATACACCATGTTTTTCCCCACTTTACCCACAGTCAAGCACACACCTACAGTTCACCTCCTTCTCCACCCCCAGCCTCACAGTCCACATAATTCTATCTTTTCCAGACTCATATACCACACCCATAGTTGCATTCCCTGGTAGCATTTGGCTAACGTACTTTCACTGCCTTTTCAAACTCCCATATCAACTGCAGCCTAATGCCACCCCCATGCCCAGAGACCTTAGGGTCAAATTTCCCTATAGCCCCCCTGAACTCCTCCCCTCTCATTAAAATACCCCGCGCTTCTCGACTCTTGTCCGACCTAGCCTCTCTCTCATACCTCTTGAAGATCCTTGATTTTTCCGTTGCTAATGCTCTCCAACCTTTTATATATATACTCCTATCCAGCCTGCCTTCCCTTAATAGGCCAGAACAACATTAGAACTTTTCTAACCCCTTGCATGCCATCTATTCTCTTACAACCTATTCACAACCCTGCACCCAATGGTCGTCGGTGCGAGGCTAGCCGCCTCACCAGTAACTAACTTCTATTGCCATACTTCCAGATAAATGTGGCAGAGTTAACAACCAGTCTCCACCACATCCAGCAAACCATACGATTAACAACAAACCGATTAAAACCAGCTAGCCAAGGCACCTTCGGTTTGGATATTAAGAAGACCCACATCTGTCTCATAAACAGAGGGTTATTACAAACACTGGTGATATGGCAAGCCCCTAGCCACAGCCACCAGACGACCATCCCAGAGAGAGAGCGCCCGGCTACCCCTTTTTTACCCACCCGAGGAGGGAGACCCCCACCCCCGCGGAGGTATACCTGAACCCTGTTTTGACTTCTGGGTCATTGCCAGGTAGCACAGGAATTGAGGCGCTCATTCGCGGAATGTGATAACCGCCACCTCTGGCAAAAGCCGTTATATTATCGCATTATATTGCCACAACCTTCTCGAATCTGGAGCCGCGGTAGGGAGCTATATTTGAGAATGTCAACATGGTTGAAAATCGCATAAAGTACGACGCACTTTCATCCGTGTTGACAGGGCGTTTGCCTAGCCCTAGTCTCTGCATCGCATAGGGTGATACGCGCCACCCAGGCAGCGTGTGTTCAGCCAGCCAATGACAGCCCGGCTATGGTACCGCGTGGGCGCCAGCTCAGCCACTCACGGCGCGCGTTGCTCTCTGTTCTCCCGCCACAATACAGTCTAGCTCAGCTCTCACGCCGTACGGATCATTTACCTCGCACCTGGTGTTGTTTTTGTGCCGTTTTGACCGTGTTGCAGTGCTTCTCTGAACAATGAGTGATAGTGAGAGTGAGAGTGATAGTGGGAGCCCACCCCACCTATAAAAAAGAGGTGTAACCCGGACAATTGGTCTGAAATAATCGCCAGGAACAAGAGAAATACTGGGAAGGAATATGTCAGCCGCCAAACAGGAAATACAGTGAATGCTAGAGTTATTGGGCCGCCTTGCAATGATGGATGCTACGATAAAATTGCTGAACCTATCCGCCAAGCAATCCACAATAACTTCTGGCAAACTGGAGATTGGTTAGTCCAGAATACCTTTGTTATGCCCTGTTTTTCTACAGGTTTAACTTGGGTAATGTGAGTTCTAAATTGACTGGGTATATAAGGCTGCATGCACAATACAAGATATGAGGAATAGAGAACACAAAGAAACACATGGTAGCAAGTTACATGATCACGTTTATTGATATACCACTGCAGAATACTTGTGTAAGACAATATAATAGAATTGAACAACACTAGCATAAGTGGATCTGGATGGAGCCTAGTCTCCCACTTCCAACGTTCAGGTATTAATCTTCTGATCACTGGCTTTGATTTCACAGGTTTATATACCGAAGACCATCAATGTTACTTATAGATTCATATTCACTGTTAGATTTATTACTGGTAGCTCTGGTGCACAAGTAGTAGTTCACAGACTAGATTAGACACACGTATTTTTAGAGCACGGGAATTCTAGTAACCTCAGGGGGTACTGATCTAAGTTTTATATCCTTGTCTCAGAAATACATAGAACGCAAATCAGTGGGCGAACGTTAGATATCACTAGAGTTTTATTATCTGAATAAAGTAATTACGAGAGTCAAGGTCGCCTGTTAATTAAAGAGCACTGATCGCTTAGTACGTCCCAAATGGAATGGTTAAGTATGAATTACACTGGGCCAGGTCTTAGCCACTTCGTAGAAATATTAATTAGTGAATCTAAAACAGCACAGTAATATGTAGTACTGCTAAAGGGAATCTTGGGTAGTATCTGATGGGTCTGGTCCTGGTTATCTTGCGTCCATGATGTTGGGGGCTAACGACTGGTTCCGCGGCCGTCCAGGGGGGCCATATGTGTGAAGTTCTTCAATACGTGGGCAGGTCCTTCTATCCAAATCTGCCACGGAGTCTGCCGGTTCTGGGATCTCACTCCGGAACAACACAAGGGCAGAGCTAGAAATTAACTGCAGGGTAGTGAATGTGTTGTAAGAGAATAGATGGCATGCAAGGGGCTAGTAAAGTTCTAATGTTGTTCTGGCCTACTAAGTGAAGGTAGGCTGGATAGGAGTATATATATAAAAGGTTGGAGAGCGTTAGTAACGGACAATTCAAGGATCTTCAAGAGGTATGAGAGAGAGGCTAGGTCGGACAAGAGTCGAGAAGCGCGGGTGTCTTAATGAGAGGGGGGGGGAGTTCAAGGGCTACAGGGAAATTTTGCCCCTAAGGTCCCTGGGCGTGGGGGTGGCATTAGGCTACAATTGATATGGAAGTTTGAAAAGGCAGTAGAGTACGTTAGCCAAATGCTACCGGGGAATGCAACTATGGGGTGGTATATGAGTCTGGAAAAGATTGAGTTATGTGATCAGTCAGAGGGTTATGGATACTATTAGTTGGCCCTGGGAACTGCGTTTTCTATTAAATATAAAATACCACCCACAGCGGCAGTTCGTAGGGGTACTTAGTTATTGTTTCGGGGTACTTATGACAGATACTGGTAACCAGGTTATCTTATACAATCTCTGGTTGGGGTAAGAGGTGTAAGACACGAAATAAATTGGCGTAGTGTGGGCTGTGGATACGAAGGAGGCAAGGGGAAGACGTATGACAATTGTGGAAAGTAAATGGAAAAAGGTGAACACAATGGCGGATAAAAATACTTAACCTAAGGATTGCATACATAGATTTATGGGGCGATGGGTCTTCAGAAGCTTAGTCTGGCAAGACAAGATGTTAGGGAATGTTAATATTAATACTTAGTTACTAGAGGAACAGTGCAAGGGGCGACTGGGCACGGGTTACATATATCTATACTCGTCATGGAAAATGATATACGAGGTCTAGGGACAGCGTGGGTGTTTTAACTTCTAAGATATATAACATCTACTTCTCGGATGCAAGAACATACATAGATATAATTATGGCTGTCTGATGTGTTGGCATTGGCTCAACGTCGGGACAGGCATGGGTGTTTTTAATATGAATGTATATTCCTGTTCATCATCTTTGTAGTTAGGAGTGTAGGACACGAGGGGGTTAGTGTACGTGAGGTGTGGAAAATGGTCAGTTTTAGAAAAGGTAAATGGGTGTGTCCTGGAGCTGTTTAGCCCTGCGGGCTTGGGCTGTCTGAAATGGCTGGCTCGGTCAGCTGGTCCTTTCGTTCTGTGGACCTTTCCTTTGGTGTTTCTGTGTGGTGTTCGTTCATGGCTTCTGTGGTGGGCTTCTCGTTCTGGGGCATTTTACTTCCCTCTCCTTCATTATAGGCTCGTCCTCGAGCCTCAAGGGTGAAGTAAAAAGAAGTATAGTCAGAAAAGTTTAGGTTAACAAGAAAAGTAGTATGACTAAGGGAAAAAAAATAATATATACAGTATATGGAAAACATGTAAATTTAAGAAAGGACAGATAATTAAGAACACAGGAAATTAAGAAGAGGTAAAGTGTTTAACAATGTATAAAGCAAATTTAAAAGATAGTCAGAAAAGTGTAGGTAACAAGAAAAGTAGTATGACTAAGGAAAAAAAAAAATATATACAGTATATGGAAAACATGTAAATGTATAGAATCATGCCCAATCGCTTAGGAATTGAAAACATTCGAAACAATTTAGTACAATAATATCCTCATCATCATCAGGTGGGGGGGGGGGTTATTTAGGGCCGCCGTTAGTCTGGGTGACGGTCTGGTGGTTCACTTTCACTTTGGAAGGGCGGGGTGGATATACCGTTAGTTCTTGTCGTTAGGAATGTGGGTCTGGGGGCGAGCTGGCCGGGGCCAGTTTTGGAGGGGGGGTCTAAGTGGTTTCGGTCGGGGGTAGTGATAGGGGGGTTTTAAAGATGAAACGGGCAGGTCGAGTCGGGGTTGTTGTTGCGGAAGAGGTTGGTGCTGGGGAGGGGTTGAATTGTGTAGAGAGTTGTGGTCGTGAGTGGGGTTTGGGAAGGGTGAGTAAGGCTGAAGGTTGAGAGTTTACTATGATCGGGCGGTTTGGAGGTTTGGTGTGTGGGGATTTGATAGGGAGATGGTGGGGGGGGTCTGGGCAGGCAGGGTTGTGGTTTGAGAGGGGTTGAATTTAGACTGATTTTATTTCCGGGAGAGACATGGATGGGATTTCGAGGAGTGGTTGAAGTTGAGAGGTTGATTATGTTGTTTGGGGCGAGAGAGAGAGTATTTTGGGGTTTAGCCAAGGTGGAAAAAGTGTTGTGGTTGGATTGGGATGGGAGTGGTATTTCGTCGAGCGGGATCTTCGGGGGGGGAATTTGGGGCGGGTGGGGTAACGGTGAAGAGGGGGAGGTTGATAGTTTAGCTGGGCTCATGATGGTGGGGGACCGACTGGTGAGCAGGTGTTCGGTACGCATGAAGGGGGGGGAATCACTTTGGTGGGGGTCACGCGTGAGGGGGGGATTAACGGCGCGTGTGGGAGGATCAGAGTGGTGGGGTGTGTCGGTGGCAGTGACGGTTTTCTTAGAGGTTTTCTGGGGTTGGTGGGTTTGTCTGTCATGAGGGGGTGAGTCAAGTGTGGGGTTTTGAAGTTTATTAGGGGTGTGAATTGTGGGGGGGTGGAAGGGAGCTACTGACGGAAAACTGTCACAAGGGAGATTTTGTTGGTGGGGGAATAGCTGAGTATTTCTGGGGGAAGTGGGGGAACATAGTTGGGTCCCTAGGTCGTCACGCGTGAGGGGAGGGTTTACGGCGCGTGTGGGAGGGTCAGGGTGGTGAGAGATGAGCGAGTTACGAAACGGGATTTGTTGGGGGGACTGCGGCGGGTTGGTGGGGGAAGAGTTAGGTGTAGAACAGGGGTTATTGGTAGAGGACTGATGTATTGATTTGGGGTTGTTAATAGGACGAATTTTGGGAATTTTCTTGGTGGCAGTCTCGGTCTGGTTAGAGGTTATCTGGGACTGGTGAGTTTGTTTAACATGAGAGGGCGAGTCAAGTGTGGGGTTTCGAAGTTTTCTAGGGGTGTGAATTGTGTGGGGGTGGAAGGGGGCTACTGACTGAAAACTGTCACAAGCTACCGACGGAAAACTGTCACAAGGGAAATTTTGTTGGTGGGGGGATAGCTGAACATTTCTGGGGTCATGGGGAAAATATGTTGTGGTAGGCCTACATAGGTAGGCATAGCTAGAATACGGGGCTTGTTGGGGGGGCTGCGGAGGGTTGGTGGGGGAAGAGTTCACTGGGGTTGGACTTTCACCGGAAGTCATTTTGGAAGGGTGCACGGAGTCTTGGATAGGGGCTAAAAGGTTGGATAGGGGATTCATCGAACTGCGTAGGCATTCTTCTCTGATGGCGAGCATATGTTCTTCGAATAAGCCATACGGGTCGAGATGGGCGGTGATGTGGGGTGGGAGGATGTTTAACAATGCGGTGAATAAGAGTTCATTTTGTTGGTCGTAATCTTCATAGCTATACGTGGTCCTCACGTATCTGTAGAGTTGTATGAGGGTCACATTTATATCCCCTTCATACTTGATCTCGTCGACTTTTATTATTTTGGGGGCGACGGGGGAACCCAAAAGTGGATCTAAAGTCCGGATCACGAAGGATCGAATCTGGTTCCAGGTACTCTCTGGCGTATTCTGTGTCACCATTTGGTGAATAAATTCTTTAAAGGTAGGCTTATCAACAAGTTGGGAAATGGCTTCTCCCAACTGTACAATATGCAAAATTGCCATGGCGATTTTTCGCGGTCATTATGAAGTACCACATCGTACACTGGCTTTATTATGTCTAAGTAACTGGTGATATCATATGTGTTTACATCATACTTGGGAATGTGTGCGAGTGGCTGAAGATTTCGCGATGTTGCCATGCTTCTACTGTTCCAAACTTGCAGTGTAATGCAACCTTTTATCCGAATCAAGAACCACCGCTGCCGCCAATGTTATGCCCTGTTTTTCTACAGGTTTAACTTGGGTAATGTGAGTTCTAAATTGACTGGGTATATAAGGCTGCATGCACAATACAAGATATGAGGAATAGAGAACACAAAGAAACACATGGTAGCAAGTTACATGATCACGTTTATTGATATACCACTGCAGAATACTTGTGTAAGACAATATAATAGAATTGAACAACACTAGCATAAGTGGATCTGGATGGAGCCTAGTCTCCCACTTCCAACGTTCAGGTATTAATCTTCTGATCACTGGCTTTGATTTCCCAGGTTTATATACCGAAGACCATCAATGTTACTTATAGATTCATATTCACTGTTAGATTTATTACTGGTAGCTCTGGTGCACAAGTAGTAGTTCACAGACTAGATTAGACACACGTATTTTTAGAGCACGGGAATTCTAGTAACCTCAGGGGGTACTGATCTAAGTTTTATATCCTTGTCTCAGAAATACATAGAACGCAAATCAGTGGGCGAACGTTAGATATCACTAGAGTTTTAATATCTGAATAAAGTAATTACGAGAGTCAAGGTCGCCTGTTAATTAAAGAGCACTGATCGCTTAGTACGTCCCAAATGGAATGGTTAAGTATGAATTACACTGGGCCAGGTCTTAGCCACTTCGTAGAAATATTAATTAGTGAATCTAAAACAGCACAGTAATATGTAGTACTGCTAAAGGGAATCTTGGGTAGTATCTGATGGGTCTGGTCCTGGTTATCTTGCGTCCATGATGTTGGGGGCTAACGACTGGTTCCGCGGCCGTCCAGGGGGGCCATATGTGTGAAGTTCTTCAATACGTGGGCAGGTCCTTCTATCCAAATCTGCCACGGAGTCTGCCGGTTCTGGGATCTCACTCCGGAACAACACAAGGGCAGAGCTAGAAATTAACTGCAGGGTAGTGAATGTGTTGTAAGAGAATAGATGGCATGCAAGGGGCTAGTAAAGTTCTAATGTTGTTCTGGCCTACTAAGTGAAGGTAGGCTGGATAGGAGTATATATATAAAAGGTTGGAGAGCGTTAGTAACGGACAATTCAAGGATCTTCAAGAGGTATGAGAGAGAGGCTAGGTCGGACAAGAGTCGAGAAGCGCGGGTGTCTTAATGAGAGGGGGGGGGGGAGTTCAAGGGCTACAGGGAAATTTTGCCCCTAAGGTCCCTGGGCGTGGGGGTGGCATTAGGCTACAATTGATATGGAAGTTTGAAAAGGCAGTAGAATACGTTAGCCAAATGCTACCGGGGAATGCAACTATGGGGTGGTATATGAGTCTGGAAAAGATAGAGTTATGTGATCAGTCAGAGGGTTATGGATACTATTAGTTGGCCCTGGGAACTGCGTTTTCTATTAAATATAAAATACCACCCACAGCGGCAGTTCGTAGGGGTACTTAGTTATTGTTTCGGGGTACTTATGACAGATACTGGTAACCAGGTTATCTTATACAATCTCTGGTTGGGGTAAGAGGTGTAAGACACGAAATAAATTGGCGTAGTGTGGGCTGTGGATACGAAGGAGGCAAGGGGAAGACGTATGACAATTGTGGAAAGTAAATGGAAAAAGGTGAACACAATGGCGGATAAAAATACTTAACCTAAGGATTGCATACATAGAATTATGGGGCGATGGGTCTTCAGAAGCTTAGTCTGGCAAGACAAGGTGTTAGGGAATGTTAATATTAATACTTAGTTACTAGAGGAACAGTGCAAGGGGCGACTGGGCACGGGTTACATATATCTATACTCGTCATGGAAAATGATATACGAGGTCTAGGGACAGCGTGGGTGTTTTAACTTCTAAGATATATAACATCTACTTCTCGGATGCAAGAACATACATAGATATAATTATGGCTGTCTGATGTGTTGGCATTGGCTCAACGTCGGGACAGGCATGGGTGTTTTTAATATGAATGTATATTCCTGTTCATCATCTTTGTAGTTAGGAGTGTAGGACACGAGGGGGTTAGTGTACGTGAGGTGTGGAAAATGGTCAGTTTTAGAAAAGGTAAATGGGTGTGTCCTGGAGCTGTTTAGCCCTGCGGGCTTGGGCTGTCTGAAATGGCTGGCTCGGTCAGCTGGTCCTTTCGTTCTGTGGACCTTTCCTTTGGTGTTTCTGTGTGGTGTTCGTTCATGGCTTCTGTGGTGGGCTTCTCGTTCTGGGGCATTTTAACCTTCATTCAGAAATACGTTCTGTCAGTGCCAGTGAAACGACGAAGAAAGCCTGCCGACATCAACAACCCTGGTCCCCATCGGTCATGCACCCGCAAATTTACTCTCTCCTACCAGTCTACAACTTATAAGGTTTGCAAGACAGCCTTCATCAACATTTTAGCCATAGGTAGGACAAGATTAGAGAATGCCCTGACCCACGTGAGTGACACTGGTACACCGAAGAGAGACGGCCGCGGGCAACACAAGAACCGTGTCACCATTGCAGGTCCTGATGCAAAGCGTGTGCACAAACACATTGCATCATTCCCCAGCGTTACCAGCCATTATAGCAGAGCCAAATCGCCCAATTTGCGGTACCTAGAGACATCGTTGAGTTTAAGCCGGATGTACCACCTGTATTCTACCTGGATGGCTGAGAATTATCCTAACAACAGCGTAGTCAAGGAAAGTTATTACCGGAAAGTTTTCAAAAGTAAAGAACTCTCCTTCTCACCACCAAATACTGATACTTGCTCGACCTGTGACCTAGCTAAGACCACTTTGAAACATGCCAGTAATGACGCAGATAAGGCACTCTTGCAGGCTGAACTTGATGAACACCTGGCGATGGCACGGCAGGCACAAACACTTATGAAGACTCTGGGGCAGGACAGGGACGATGATACTCGTGTCATAGCCTTGGACCTCCAACAGACACAGCCAATACCTCGTCTCACCACTAATGCTGCCTACTATAAGAAGAAAGTCTGGCTGTACAATTTATGCATTTCCAACCTCAAGACCGGTGAAAACCAGTTCTTCGTGTGGGATGAGGTGACAGGTGGGCGTGGCTCGGTCGAGGTGGGTTCGTGCATCAAAAAGTGGATCGAGAATGAAGTACTGCGTCATGGTGATTTTGGCAAGCTTATACTATTCAGTGACAATTGTGGTGGACAGAATAAGAACATTAATATCATGCTCTGCCATCTTTACGAACTGCACAGTCGCCGTCTTCAGGAAGTGGTCCATTATTTCCTCATCCCAGGACATAGTTACATGGCGTGTGACAGGGCTTTTGGGAACATAGAAAAGCGCTTCAGGGTTGAGGGGAACATCTATGATTTTGAACACTATATCAAGGTGATTGAGCGTGCGGTCCACGCAGGTAACAAGGTCATTCCCATGGTGAGAGAGGACTTTCTAAACTTAGACCTGTTGCAAAGTGTCATAACTCACCGTACACCCGCCAAGCCACTCCTATTCTCTGAATGTCGCCGATTCTGCTTTACTCTGCAATATAGGGATGGGTATCAGCTGTCTCGAGGCTACGAGGGGCCTCTGCATTGTCTCAGGCTTATGCCAGGTAAAGCCAAGTATGCTCCATCGGCCTTTAATCTGTCACGAGTGCCACTCACCCCCAAGTACCCAGCTGCCATCAAACTTCAAGCTGACAAACTCCAAGCCGTCCACGACCTGCTATCCTACATTCCGCCAATCCACTCGGAGTATTACCACGAACTTTTTCGTATGCAGAGGGACCTCAGTAGAGCAGCTAGACCAGCCTTGGACAACAACTCTGACTCCTCTGATATTGATGACAACCTGCAAGAGTATGCAGATGATAGTGACAGTGATAGCGACACTGCCTGACTACTCGGTGAGTATGAATATATAAATGTAACAATAGAATAGAGTAATAATGCATTTTAGTAAGGTAAAATTGTTAAACAATAGCAATGTTTACACAAGAACATTATAGTAACTAGCCATCAAATTCCTTCCTTAGATTAACATTTTGTAAAATCATGTCCTTCCCAAGCTGAATAAAACATCCCAAATTAATTAATTAACAGTAATACTAGCTTACTTTCTATAATAATAAATCAATAACATTAAAGTAGCAAAATTATTACTCTATTCTTGTGTTTTACTTATTCATTATTATTCACCATGTCTTCCTCCATTTTCTAATCTTTATTATCGCTTATTAATTTTATAAAATTATGTTTCTATTATCTTACCCTACTCTTCCATGTCTTATTATTATTCACTGATAATATTATTATGTTTTATTGTTATACATTTGCTTTTTCTCAACGTTTCTACAGTATTGAATTGATATGGGGTTATAAAATCATGGGATTATTTCAATCACACTCACGTTACTATTAATTACAAGCAATTTATTTTTATTTTTTTTGTGGTACATGGCTAGATACTATTTTCCGAACATTTTGATAACACTGTCACCTCTCTCCTTAATCGGGTCTGATAGTTACAGCTTTTTATAAGTCGGCAAACTTCAGACGCGATTTATTTTTTATTTTATTTTGGGCAACTATCATGTTCTGCGATAAATTACAAGCAATTTATTATTATTTTTTTTGTGGTACGTGGCTAGATACTATTTTCCGAACATTTTGAAAACACTGTCACCTCTCTCCTTAATCGGGTCTGATAGTTACAGCTTTTTATAAGTCGGCAAACTTCAGACGCGATTTACTCGGTTTTTTATTTTGGGCGGTCAACACGTTCCGCGAATGAACGCCTCAATTCTTCCTATCAATGAACTAACCATGCATGACTAACACCTTTACTAACCTCTATTAACTCACAATAAACCATTTACCTTTCTTGCATACTCTGATCACTAAATTAGCACCTCAGCTATACCATAGAATGAAGATTGAACAATCTAAGAGAGACGCTCCTATCACAGCTGTCCCCATCCTCCTCGCAAAGTAGATCCAGTCTCTCTCCCCTAAATACTTCCAGTATAGCCAAAATAGTACCTCTTACTAAGGCTCAGTTATATCATATTATGAAGGCTTCCTATAGCCATGTGCCACAACAGTAATCACCACCTTACCTAGTCCCCGTATCTATTGAGAACTCAAATAAGTCCATAAGACTCGAGATCCCTATGGCCTACAGGGCCCAAAACCGAGCCTATAAACCCATCTCCAGCCCCCAGTAAAATCAGTTGAAAGATAGACACCAACCCAGGTTGGTCACCAGAGTTAGCCTTGAGCTCTATCCTTGCTAGTTGCTGAGAAGTGAGTTCCAGAGCTGGCAGACTCCGTGGCAGATTTGGATAGAAGGACCTGTCCACGTATTTGAGAACTTCATACATATGGACACCCTGGACGGCCGCGGAACCAGTCGCTAGCCCCCAACATCATGGATGCAAGATAACCAGGACCAGACCAATCAGATACTACCCAAGATTCACTCTATCAGTACTACATTGTTACAGTGCTGTTTAGGGATTCACTTATTAATATTTCTACGAAGTGGCTATATCTTTGCCCAGTGTAATTCGTATATAACCATTCCAGTTGGGAAGTGCTAAGCGTATCAGTGTTTATTAATTAACAGGCGACATTAACTCTCGTAATTACCTTTATCCAGATATTCGTACATAGGAGTAAAACCCTAGTGATATCTAACGTTCGCCCACTGATTTGTGTTCTACGTATTTCTGCCATAAGAATATAAAACTTAGATCAGTACCCCCCTGAGGTTACTAGAATTCCCGTGCTCTAAAATACGTGTGTCTAATCTAGTTTGTGAACTATTACTTGTGCACCAGAGCTACCAGTAGTAAATCTAACAGTGAATATGAATCTATAAGTAACATTGATGGTCTCCAGTATATAAACCTGTTAAATAAGCCAGTGATCAGAAGATTAATACCTGAACGTTGGAAGTGGGAGACTAGGCTCCATCCAGATCCACTTATGCTAGTGTTGTTCATTTCTATCATATTGTCTTGCACGAGTATTCAGCAGTGGTATATTAATAAACGTGATCGTGTGTCTTGTTACCGTGTGTTTCTTTTGTGTTCTCTATTCCTCATACCTTGTATTGTGCATGCAGCCTTATATACCCGGTCAGTTAGAACTCACATTACCCAAGTTAAACCTGTAGAAAAACAGGGCATAACATTTACATTTTGCAGAATCAAAACTAAATTGTTCGATAAATTCCTCAATTGCGGATTCGCCTTATTTTAATTGTTTTTGGTAGAGATATGAGACTTCCTCATAATTCGTTAGTTCAGTCTAATTCTCCTGTTTACAACTGCGATGATTACGTGTTGTATCACTTGAATAATTTTCGGTCTATTTATAAGACTTTACGCAGTTCTCTTTCGAAATCAAAGGAAGACATGATGAACGTAGCGAATAAACGTAAGAGGGATGTTAACCCTTAAAAAGCGGCTCACCACTTAAGTCGAGTTAAATAAAGCTGGACTATGTGGCGGCGCTCGACATAACTCGAGTGGCAAGTTCAGCACGTAATGTGGCTGAGAGAGAGAGACAAGTGGTGGCAGGAGACTAGCGAGCGTATGACTGCTCCAGACCACCGCGGCGAACCTACTGACACAAATCTCAGCTCCCTCCTCCCTCTCTCACTCGCTACATACTCAATTATGTACCGAAAGTACCGAATTACCTGCTTTTTGCACTCGCGTTGCACGGTTATTGCAAGAAAACTATCCATCATACAAGGATCGTTATGGTGTCATTCGAAAGCTCTGTTTATGCCCTTTCAGGGATAGATACTTGTTTTACGTTCTGGGTCTTATTTAGGCATGAAAATGATCACGTAAACAGCCCTATTTTGGCTAAAAACACCCCGCTGGGCGGTACACATAAATAAACCGCATAGGCCGCTCGTAAGATGTTAATATTGTTGTAGGGGATCTTGTATATTTGAGGGAATTTTACGCCAAAGATTATTACAACCTGTTTTCGAGGGTCCTTACCGCGTAATTTCAGTCGACAAGAATAGTACTGTTATAAAACACTTAGAAAAGGGCGTTGAAAAAAGGGCTCATGTTAATAATTTGAAACGTGTTATATGCAATTTACCTGGTTATGAAGATATTTCTGTTGACCACAAACCGGTGAGTCCGAGGAATTTTAAGGGACGTAAACGGCCTAAAAAGACAAAGGGTACTCATAAATATAATTTAAGATCGAGTAATATTGCTTTTGTTAAAGAGGGAAGTAATTTTGTTGCTCAATGGTGGGTTGACAGTTTGGGGATGAATTTGGATTCATTTTATATGTAAATTTGTAGTCACCATATTTTTTTTTTTTTTTGGTTCCTCAGATGGGTGTCGTAGGAAGGATTGTGGGGCGTGTCTTGGTGTTTTGGGTACCGGGATAATTATTATGTCTACTATTTTTGGGAAGAATTTTGAAAGTTATATGCATGGTTTAATTCACGCGGAGAATGGGCTTGTGACATATGACTTACTTTCCTTGGCTGACTTATTCGATTTGCTGAGATTGGCAAATAGGGAATTTGATTTGGTACCTTTGGTGGGTCACTCAGAATTAGAGTCTTATTACCCTTTTCTCGAGATGTATGTAAGTCACGGTAAATTTCTTATTTTTGATCCCTTTTGCATCTGACATGATTTTGTCTTGGTCTGAAATTATACCCATTCCGGTAAAATGTCATAATTCCTTGCTCACTATTAATTGTCCTGCAGAGAATTTGCTAGTTTCGAAAGGGAAGTATTCAGATGATTACTATTCGTTACTGAGTTCCTCCAATGTTCATGCGTTTTGTCACACGGCTTTCGGCTTGTTTACTATTTGCCCAGCTTCTGCCGTTCCTTTACTGCCAATGAAGTCTAACAAATGCGTGCAAGCTATTATTGGCAATGCCGATATCCTGGATAACTGTAATTTCACTCCGGTTCAATTTCACCCATTTTTTCACGTTCACGTAATTAATACTAATTTTCTTTATTTTGTGAATGCTTCAGAACTACTTGTTACTTGCCCGGACCGTGCACCCTTTCATATATCATGTATTGGCCAAGTTTATGTAAGGGACTCGTGTCTGTTGGTTTCGTCTCATCTTACTCTTTATCCATCATTCACTCACATGCTTTCGTTCACAGAACAGGATATTCTGTTTGCTAGCATTCCGTCTGAAGTAAACATTACAATCAACTTTTCATTTCCTAAGATAATTTTGCGTGAGATTGAAACTTTGGAGCTGATTAACACATCCATGGATACGTTGTCATTCATGCATTTCGTTCGCCCTGAGTACATTAACCCTCTGCCACTGTTCACTGGTCTTGTCGTGCTTATTTCCATCATCATTTTCCTTGTAATTTCCAAGAACATTGAGGGTAGGTTGACAAGGATTGAGATTATTCAAAATGTTAGAACATAAATTGTTTACATTATGTGTAAGGCAGTAGAGGCCTGTAAACAGACCTGTGGCATTTTGGTTGGTCCGATTCCGTGTTTAACTTACTTTGCATAAATTTAGTTTGTATATTGGAATTGTTCTTTTTCAGGTTTTCTGTTTTCAGCATATTTTTATATATATTCTGTGTAATTTTTATTGTGTATATAACTATTTTGCACATTTGATTTTTTATTGCATATTGCATATTATCTGATTGGTTTAATTGTCTTTCCTTGTTATTCCATGTTGAAAACCAGATTTCAAAGGTATTCTCTATCTCTTTCTTTTCCTTATCATAAGCTTCACCGTAGTGTTTATCTATATTGGAAATTAGTTGCACTCTACATCTGCAAATTCGTCACGGTGTTATCAATATTGAAACCTATTATTATAACTCTTGAAACACGAGTTATCAGTTTTAATTTAAGTGTTCACTTGGACTATAACCTACAATTTATTGTATTCATATTTCAGAACAACTAATGACTGGATAGTATTTCGATCTAAGACATTGATTAAGTGATGTGGTAATTGGTGGATCCTATCGAAAGGATGATGAATTTTCTCTGCATTGTTTCAATTATGTTAGATTTGCTCTTATGTCTTTGTTTGTTTGGGATATGTGTACACTTATATATATATATATATATATATAATCTCTTTATATTTTTCATTATGTAAATATTTTCTTCCAGATTCTTCTTAATTTTAAATTAATTTTACATGAGTTTACAAACTTCGAAAATCTTACAAAAAAATCACAACACTAGAAAATTTATTTGTTATACTATAATCACTTTCTATTATATTTGTTTAGGGAGTAATTTATTTGTTATACTATAATCACTTTCTATTATATTTGTTTAGGGAGTAATTTATTTGTTATACTATAATCACTTTCTATTATATTGTTTAGGGAGTAATTTATTTGTTATACTATAATCACTTTCTATTATATTTGTTTAGGGAGTAATTTATTTGTTATACTATAATCACTTTCTATTATATTTGTTTAGGGAGTAATTTATTTGTTATACTATAATCACTTTCTATATATTTGTTTAGGGAGTAATTTATTTGTTATACTATAATCACTTTCTTATATTTGTTTAGGGGGTTATTTTTTTTTTATACTATAATCACTTTCTATTATATTTGTTTAGGGAGTAATTTATTGTTATACTATAATCACTTTCTATTATATTTGTTTAGGGAGTAATTTATTTGTTATACTATAATCACTTTCTATTATATTTGTTTAGGGAGTAATTTATTTGTTATACTATAATCACTTTCTATTATATTTGTTTAGGGAGTAATTTATTTGTTATACTATAATCACTTTCTATTATATTTGTTTAGGGAGTAATTTATTTGTTATACTATAATCACTTTCTATTATATTTGTTTAGGGAGTAATTTCAGTGGTAGAAATTATATCTCTTATTTTGTTAGGTACTCCAATATACCCAACTATTATTCCTTGAATTACTTAAACACTAGAGTACATTTTATAAAATATATCTCACTATAATAACCTTAATATAACTACTCATATTATTAAATATAGTATTTTTGACATCAACTGTACTATTGTGGACATAAGTCCTGCGACACCTGCCTGAGAGGGATCCGTGAATTGTGTTGGTAACATTGATACCCCCCCCCCCCCCCCGTCCCCCAACTCCATCCCCACTATACCACCCTCTCTCAGTCAAGCCCTCCCTTCCCACTCTACTTCTTTCGTTCTTGTTCACGTCTATAAGCCGTTCTTTATTTATCTCTCTCTCATCGAATCATTGTATTTGTATGTATGTTTTCCAAATCTTCTTCCTAAAATTATATATCATACCGTTACATACTTCATAATTATACAGTATATTGGATATAATTTTGCCATTGTGTACAAACCTAACATAATATAAAGTTTGATAATCCATTCGAATATGGAAGTTTATTAACAATATATGTTATTTAAGTCAAATACAACTGAGACTTTAATTTACTTTTGCATTATCATATTTTAATTCAGTTATAATTATCTAAGCCCGTATATCCCACTGTTTGGAGTAAGCATGCATTTCACTGTCAAAGTGTATATATTATTGAATGAAATAATTGACACACACATAAAATGGGTTCCTATAATAATTTCATTGAATATTAAAATGTATAAATATTATGGTTACGTGTGTATTCTCAATACTCGCCTGTCAACCCACTTCCCCCTTAACTACGGTAGCTCACACTAATCTATTCATATTTCGTAACTAGTCAACGCAAACACACGGCCACACACATTAATGTAACATTACATTACACAAACTTGCATGTTATTTTCTTACTTGAGGAGATTTGGCGTCTTTCAACTGCCTCAGCTAGCGCTGCTCCCTCCGAGATTAACCCCTTCCGTATCGGGGTTGTGTTTTGTTTTAGTATAGCTATATTTACACAATGTTGCGCAGATACGGAAGGATCTGTGGTATTTAGAAGCATTAATTGAGCTAGTATGAAGCCTTTTAATTGTTACATTTCTTTCCTTAATTTAATAAAAACTTATAAATTTAGCTATTCTCCATTCACTCGAACCATACATCTGGCCCCTAGTTGGTGTTTGTATCGACGCTCATGATTTCCCATCTTATCAATGCCGTAGCTCACTGGCCCAGAAGAGTCGCAGAACTGATAATGTCTGTATTATTATCTTTATTATTCTATATTCATTCATTATACTATTCATTATACTATTCATTATACTATTCATTATACGTTTTAATAATGTTAAAGATTACTTAACTATCTACAGTGATTTTCAAATCTTAAGAGTCATGATATATTACATTAATACACATTTATCCCATATATTGCATACAGTATACACAAGCGAAATAAAGAAATGATAAACCCAAAAAGTACGGAAAGTAAGAGATGAATATTGACTGACTAGGGCCACGTGTCTTAGACCCAATCACAGGCCCTGCTTCACTTATTATTCACAATAATAATAAGATAGGCAGGGATGGCATTTCATATCTTGTTTGTGTGTACGGTATTATATCTGCGTTATTTTTGTGTTTTCTGTAATAGTTCTTTGCTCTTAAGGTTTGGATATCACTCTAGATTATCACATTATTTGAATTAATTACACTTATCTTTAGTATTTTATATTTGTTCATTTTAAACTAGATAAGTCTTAGTAATGACAATTATAATGCTAATGTAATAAGTTATATCCAAACCTTAAGAGCTATAAAATATCACATAGAACACATATATAACGTAGATATCATACAGTAAACACAAACAAGGGAACATAATGTTGTGACTGACTATTTAAATAAATGTGTGGTAGAGGTATTAAGTGTTCAACACAGAGCTAAACTGTTTCGAGTTTGAATATTGCCTCCGACAGGAGGAGGATATTCTTTGGTTTACCTTGCAACACCATTTACCCCTTGAGATTCATGACGCATTTTGACAGTTTACTGTGGCCCTTTTTCGACGATTTTATACAGCGTAAGAAGAACCTTTGGGATGTAGGATAAACTATAATTTGTTAACAGTGATTAAATTATAGAAATATTTCTATATCTATATTAATCACAATTGAAGTAGCTTAAATGATGCAGGACAAGCTATCATTTTTTTTTTTTTTTGTATTATTATGATAGTTACAGACACAAATACTTTTAATAAATTGACAAGTAGAATCTTTGTCATCTTTATATTCCTTCATTTACTACCATTTCACACACACATTTGTTTTCACTCACACCATCACCTCCATTAGTTATAATTGTGAAACAAGGTTACATTGTTTCTGTTGTAACTGTTCATACATTACTTCCAATTATGTGTTTTAATTAAGTGCACGTCCGTAATGTGTTAACAAATAACCTATAACTCAAACAATATCTACACTGCATCATATTATTGTAATAATCAATTTTGAAACAAACTGCCTGGGGAATTTAGTATATGGTGAAACCACAACAAACACTTCGGCTTGGGACTCTCTAAAACGTGTTTGTTTTCTCTCTCTCTTAAGTACCGTAAATAAAGCCCAGAGCGAAGAAGTGATTTTATATATTTCATACAATTATTTTATTTTTATTTTATTTTTCTAATTATTTGTTTTATCTTGGTATACAACAGGTTCGGCCTTACATGGACACTCTTCACGTATAAGCTATATACGAACATGTGAACATTGTATATATCTATCTATATCAATTAATTGCACGTGGAAGAAAGAAAATGGTACCGGTATTTCATAATATGTAACCAACCCTCGCATTTACTTTTCACAGCATGAATTTGAGAAATATTGGATTGAAAAATATATTCAGTAAATTGGTGGTGTATACAGCTAATAGCTACAAACAAAATCAATATAATAATAATTAGGACAAAAAAAAGTGTACAAATAAATTACACCGTATACAAATAAGGCTATAGCAATAGTGCTCTCAGTTTAATGATGTGTTGCATAGGAAACCAAAAACTTTACCGGTCATCTTATTGTTGGACAAGACGATAATCAAACGCAAAACATTTCCGCTGCGTGTTTAACAATACCTCTACCACTCCAGTGTAAATCTAATATCTTTGGAGGACAGCCTAATTGTATTATCATTAAAATAAATAGGCCTAATAATTCAATGTTTTATTGTATGATCTGTTTGACCCAATAGCAATTTTGTTGAAACACCTATTAAATAATTGGACATTACATATTATTATGTTCCTTCCAACAACCAACTATACTCCTAAAATCGATTTATGAAATTTACAAACACATGTGGCAGTCCGTGGATTCGAACCCAGGATGCTCACACCGAATATCAACACCTTATGCATCGCACCACGAAGACAGTTTATTATTTAAAGTAATAAAGGGACAACAATAATCTTATTTACTTTAGGTGAATTCCCACTGTTTCAGTATTTACAAGATTCCTTAACCATTACATTTATATCCTACTTCATGAATCGTTAGGTTGTTGGTTTTTGTATTAGTTTCTTTGGTTGGTGTTTTATTATAATGGTATGGGCAGGAATCTCCCCATCCAATTAACGCTACGATGATGAGGTTTAACTCATTCAGCACCGGTGATATTGTTTTCATCATAATATTATTCTGGCAAATATTAGACGATTGTATTAAGCTAAAGAAGGGCGTCTACTATTTGAAATGCTACATACTATTGCAAATAACACCATAGCTACCACAGCCCCTTTCTTATCTACATATAATAGTCTGCATATAGCCATAGTGAAATATATATGAGATGTCCTCGGTACCAAAAGGGCTATTAAAATGTCTCTATTTATGGCCTAGCTAAGATTCGCCAAGGTCCGATCTGCTCTATGATATATAAATTCACCTGCAGCGGAACGATATCCCTTAAGCTACTTCACACGTGATTAATATAGATATAGAAATATTAGTTCTATAAATTTGTCATGTTTAAAAGGAATTATGGTCCGTTTTGTCTTACGAATTTCCACCGCCTTATGTTCGACTTACTAATTCGTGTCAACTGCCATATTTAACATAGCCTACCCAAATGTCATACCATATATTGACATTTTGCCTCAACGTTATGATGAAACAGAGTCGAAATTAATTTCGTGTAAATTTACATACATGCAATCCAAAAATATATATGACTGAACTGCACTTGTGTATTTGTTTATGGTAATCGAAGGGACAAGAAGAACCAGACCCACTCCCGTGGGTCCATCTATCCATTCGGAAGGAGGGAGAACCGTATCACTTCCTTCACTGCCTACAGGTGGCCTCTCCCAACACTTTAATCTCACCCTCTCCAGTGAATGGAGTATAGTTATTTATTAACATTATTATTCAGTAAAAGAAGGAAGTTTAACAGTTTAACGTCTTTATACCATCTCAATTAACCCTTTTTAATACCACAGATCCTTCTTTAGCTGCATGCAATAGCTTTAATATAGCTAAATAAAAAATAAACGGAACCCTGGTACGGAGGGGGTTAATCTCGAAGGGAGCAGCGCTCGCTGAGGCAGTTGAAAGACGCCAAATCTCCTCAAGTAAGAAAATAACGCAAGTTTGTGTAATGTGTATGTTACATTAATGTGTGTGACCGTGTGTTTGCGTTGACTAGTTACGAAATATGAATAGATTAGTGTGAGCTACCATAGTTAAGGGGGAGGTGGGTTGACAGGTGAATACTGTATTGAGAATACACACGTAACTATATATTTTTTAACTTTTAATATTCAATGCATTGAATCAAGGTACCCATTTTATGAGTGGGTCAATGATTGTGTTTAATAGTATTGTATTTATACAGTAAAACACATAAATACATGCCTACTCCAGATACTGGGATATATGGTCTTAATTAATCATAACTTAATTGAACTATGAGAATGTAAAAGTATATTAAAGTCTCAATTGTATCTGACTTAGATAACATTATTATAGGTTTGACTCCTGTAAGGAGATAAAGAAAACCTAATATTTAGTAGTGGCCCCGTAATCATTGACGAACATGCCTATTACATAAGGCATCCTCTTCAAACACGAATCCGCCGTAGTTTGAATCTACCGCGCAGAGCATTTAAAATCTGAGGAGCCTTCATCATGAGCGCACGCGACCTCACTCATGGCTTCAGCCATTATGAATTGGGTTCTCACTACGAAAAAACTTTGTAAAAAATAAAAACAAAAACAAAATAAGAATAACTATCCAATAAGCTTTCCATCATATCGTGGATGTACTTGTGTGGATCTTTGACCAGACGCTGATTCAGGCGTCATTCTTCCTTCACTGACATATCAAGTAAACCAAAATCCTTAATACATCAACGAATGGGAAGGGGATGGTCGGGAGGGCCCCAGTCGTCAATGATTACGGGGCCACTACTAAATATTAGGTTTTCTTTATCTCCTTACAGGAGTCAAACCTATAATTTATTAGTGGCCCCTCCAGCATTGACGAACATGCCTGATTTCTAAGACTGGAGGGGGACATTCGTAATCATATCATAACTCTAGAAAAGCAGATAATCAAACAACCACATAGTATTCTTACTTTTGTAAAAAAGAGATATTCGGGTGCATAAACTTTATACAGCCTAAATCTTCAAAAAGGGGTACAAGCAGGAGTGTGCTTCAAAGAAGCCTGCTTGAAAAAGGGTTAACTCTGAGACTCTGTGCACAGATCTGCTAGTTAAGAAGGCACCCCTCTTAAAGTAAGTGGTGAAAACTAAAAACTGATAAGTTTACATGTGCACATATAAACCCCATTAACTAGTGGATATATTCCTAAAAATATAAGCAAACATAAATTAATTCTTGTACATTCGTAGAAGTACTGAACTTGTGTACTTATGCAGAAGTAATTACTGCAAAAGTAAAAGTCGTAGTTGCCACTACCGAGATTTCTCAAAAATCTATTGCTTCACAGCCAAAGCTACTTACAACAAGAATTGTCGTAACACTACTATTGGCCTTTAGCACAATTTCCTGCCATGAATACTACAGAGAAATTGTATAATACAATGCCTACAACCAGTATCACAGCTCGTATGTTCCGAACACATACTCCGGAGGGGTCTAGCGTGTCCTATGTCACACTGACTGCACCCTCCCCCCCCTTTTTCTTGAAATTAAACAAAACGTGACTAAAAGGGCCACCTAGACCCTCTGCCGTAAAGCTATACATGGCAAGGAAGGTTTGTCCAGAGCTACTGAAAGGTATCGGGGCAAAAACTCCTGATTAGAGGCCCACAACTGTGTGGACGTAATAACTTCCACCGAAAGATTATTAAGGAAACGTAAAGAGGCTGTCCCCTTGCGTAAATCGTGGGCCTTACCCATACGCCGGGATTCTTCTCTTTAAAGTCCTCGACCAAGAGAGAAGCCAGTGTACGCTCCATCAATCGTTCACCCAGACTGGCGACCCATAAAGCACCCTGGTGATTTAGAGGTGCCACTCTTAAATATTTGGTTAGAGCTTGCACTGGGCAAAAAAGATGGTGCACCTTTCCCCTGTTTAACGCCGGCACCGTGAACTCTGAAAACACGTGTTCACTGTGCTCAATCTCGGCTATGAATCCTGGGGAAGGTGCAATGTGAATACACTCATGAAGCCTTTCAAACCTGAGGCAATTAGGTGCGTTGCTCATCGCCGCCAGCTCAGATACTCTGTTCCCGGTAGCCAAAGCCATAAGGAATACTGCCCTTTTGTAAAATCTGCAGTCTTTGGTACATACGGGAACGAGAATAACGACGATGCTTTGTCCAGAGACCATGTAGGCCTGAGCTGATGGGGAGGTGGGGAGAGTTTAAAACCTGCCCACATAAATCACTTTCAGATAAATGTTTCTGCATGAACAGATAAATTAAATAATAAACAACCAACGCCACCGAGGGCACAGTTTGTTTTGTTCTAAGAATCCGAGACGTAAAAGCTTTCCAATGCGATTGAAACTGTCGCTTTGTAGACTGGGTATATTGATTCGTGAATATCTTGGTCACGTCGCTACCATAAGGTGCTAGCCACTTGGCCTCCTGAATGTCCAAAATGAACAAGTCCGCGAGGTTTATAGGTTGCCAATTGTGTTCTAAGTGGAACAACCCGACCAGGAGGGACACTGGGTGCGGGCACCACGTGTTCAAATGCTGGTACCACACTGCGCCGGCCACAGGGGCGCGATTAGCGAGACTACGCCTCGCTAATCCTGTAGTTTGTTGACTACGTGGCACATTAGAGACGCGTCTGGCGGCGGAAAAGAGATAAATGGAACTCAACCTGTTCTCGTCCGTCATCAGAGCGTCAGGTCCGCCCGCCGGCGTTATCGTCCGGCGGGTGAGGTACGACTGTGAGTATCGCCATACACCTTGGCTGTGGCTGTCCCTCGCTTGCGAGCTCGGTATACTCCCTGAATGGGAGCCCTCGTCCGAGTCCCGTAAAGGTTTATGATAAATAAAAGCTCCCATAGCTCATTAACACATTGAAAGCAGAGCTCGTGAGCAAAATCATAAAGTATACTAATTAATTTAATTTATATTTAATTGTATTAAAATAAATTACTATAAATAAACACAATATTATCATAATATAATCATAGAAAATATATATGTTTATTATGATTCAGCTATTAAATTATTTCATTAACAAATAAAAATAAGAAAGGGCTACCTGAGCTTAACGGCGTTGAACATACAGCAAGGAGAGGTTCAAGTGCCGACACGACAGAGACTGGGGGAAAACTACCCCGCCCCCGGGAACTACCTGGTCACCTGGTGCAACACCGGTACTCCGCCCTGGAAAGAGAATTTTCCGGGGATTAATGCTCATAGGGTTACACCCAAAAAACGGTACAAAACATGTGCCTCAAAACCGCCGGTCAATGAACCGTAGCACTCCACCACTACTTTTCGTTGTCCTTTAGTATCATATTAAAGATTTCAGCATATCTTTACCTGTCCAGAAGATTTAAGCATATCTTCTGAATCCTCATAAAGATGAAGCATATCTTTATTAAAGATGAAGTCTTTCAAGTATCCCTTTACACTTGAAACACTAGTAAGATTCCGGCATCTTTTTATCCCATAAAAAGTCTAAGCCTATCTTAATCTCTAAGAAGCCCTCATAGATCGCCGTCTTGAAGGCCGTGATACCCTATTGTATCAATCAATTGTTTGGCAAATTATCGCGAATTGCAAATCAGTTAATATAACCACCCAAAGGTACAACCGCCGGGTTTTATATGCAATGTCAAACCAATTGTACCTGCCCCAGGCCTCTTTGTAAAAAGATCGCCGGGAGGGAAAGACTAAACAAACAAACGGCATTGTTTCAATGGCTTATTAAAGATTTCAGCATATCTTTTATCTGTCCAAAAGAATTAAGCATAACTTCTTAATCCTCATAAAGATGAAGCATATCTTTATTAAAGATGAAGTCTTTCAAGTAACCCTTTACACTTGAAACACTAGTAAGATTCAGGCATCTTTTTATCCCATAAAAAGTCTAAGCCTATCTTAATCTCCAATCCGGCTTCTCCCAGAAGCCCTCATAGATCGCCGTCTTGAAGGCCGTGATACCCTATTGTATCAATCAATTGTTTGGCAAATTATCTCGAATCGCAAATCCGTTAATATAACCACCCGAAGGTACAACCGCCGGGTTTTATATACAAGGACTCCAATGGAAATACGCCTAACGGCCTTATTGGGCAATCCTTAGTTGGAATTATGCAAGGCTGGTACATGTCATATTGATAACGTACTATGTGGTACCAACTTTGTAAATTGCTAACTGAATAAATATTATTATTATTATTATTATTATTATTATTATTATGATTAATGTCAAACCAATTATACCTGCCCCAGACCTCTTTGTAAGAAGGTCGCCGGGAGGTAAAGACCAAACAAACAGACAGCATTGTTTCAATGGCTTTGAAAAGCAGAGAAAACCAAGGCCAACAGGTGTCAGCCTGATCACCTAGAAAACTGAGTGGAGCCCCCCTCGACGGGAATAACTCAGGAAGCCTGATCCCAGGCTCGACCATAGAAAACGCAGTTTCTGATGAGCCCTCAAGCAACCAAACTCGTCGGGGTAACTTACCTAATTTAGCCATCCTGACTAAAACTCGGTAAACAAAAACGGTGTTCTCGGAGCAACGAGAAAAATGCCGGAAAGGTAACCCACACTAAACTATACATTACAGGAGGGCGTAATGCATAAAGCAATGAATAACACAGGAAGCCTGATCCCAGGCTCGACCACAGAAAACGCAGTTTCTTATGAGCCCTCAAGCGACCAAACTCGTCGGGGTAACTTACCTATTTTGAGCCATCCTGACTAAAACTCGGTAAACAAAAACGGTGTTTTCGGAGCAACGAGAAAAAACGCCGGAAAGGTAACCTACACCAAACGAGACATTTTATCACATTTTATACAAAGGGTGTGCGCAAAAATAGGGATACCTGAACAGGAGGGCGTAATGCATAAAGCAAAAACCGGGGCAAAGGTAGCCATGACAGAGACTGGTGGGATAATTACTCCAGGTTCTGCATAGACCCGCCGGGACCCAGCTCTGGAAAAAAAGAAAATTTCCAGGAATTAATGCACATAAGGTTAACCCAAACATGGTCGCACACAAGTGTTAAATAACCCGCCGGGTAACGAGACGTAATACTCAACGACGACAGCTCGCTACGCGGTGGGGTTTCCTAAGTAAAAGATTTCAGAAAATCTTAATTTGTCCAAAAGATTTATGAGTACCCTCTGACATAATGACATAATATATAAAGACCAGCATGGCGTTTATAATGGATGAAGTCTTTCCTGTGGTGTTTGTTTCAAGATTCAATTTTGGACAAAAAAAAAACTAAAAAAGACGCCGGCCCCCGAATTATCTCGTAGATCAAAAACTGGGAAGCCTGACAAATATACGAGATCTAACTTCTCCCGAAGTATCTTTTTAGATTGCCGTATGTTGAAGGTGGCGATACAAAACGTATCCCTTAATTGTCTGGTTAACTAACCGAATCGTAAATTCGTTATTCCCATCCCTCCAAGGAGCACCCGCCGGGTGTGAATATTAGTTTTAAAAAACATTAACCCCAATTGTGCCCTAAAGCGCCGTATGTTGAAGGAGGCGAGACAAAATGCATCCCTCAATTGTCTGGTCAACTAAACTGAATTTTGCAAATTCGGGCATCCCACCCTTCCAGGTTGCACCCGCCGGGTGATTTAAAGTTTAAAAGTTAACCCCAAATGTTCCTAACCCCACTTCTTTGTAAAAGATCGCCAGGGAGGAAATACAAAGATCGCGAATTGCAAATCAGTCAATACAACCACCCAAAGGTACAACCGCCGGGTTTTATATGCAATGTCAAACCAATTGTACCTGCCCCAGACCTCTTTGTAAAAAGGTCGCCGGGAGGGAAAGACTAAACAAACAAACGGCATTGTTGCAATGGCTTATTAACCCGGCAAGCGCGATAGGCCTCACGGAAGGCTTCCTATAGGGAACGCGATAGCCCTCACGGAAGCAGGACCATAAAAAAAGCCTTCCATAAAAAAAAAGGGCCTATCAAAACAAAGGAATTTGTCTCTAGGTGAGATCATTCCCCTCCAGTACTCATCCATGTAAATCTCACCCACCCCCCTCCCCTCCTTCCCCACCTTATTCCCCCCTCCCTCCCCTCCTCAATTATCACCTATTTTTCCTCTTATTATCATCATTTATCGGTTATTTTTCTCTCCCGCGATAATGTAGCACAAGTGGGTTGCATAAAAGATCGTTATGCAACACCCAGACACCGGCACACACCGCCCCGCTCTTCTCAGTTGACTCCCAGACAGCGAGAGGGGAAGGCTGCCTGTCTCTCTCTCTCTCGCCTGAGATTATGACCGGGTGGCCAATATCTTCGTTTTTCACCACCCAAATGCTTTTCCCACTTATTTTAGCACTCTTGAAGGTTCATATATACATCATATATGTAAAATAAAAGCATACCGAAAACAAATAATGGTTTATATTGTAAATATAACGAATTCTGTCAGAATCCAGGGCTAGAAATGCACAAATAACTACCCTAGCACCTACGTCTATATCGCGCTTGTCAGGTTAAAGATTTCAGCATATCTTTCACCTGTCCAAAAGAATTAAGAATAACTTCTTAATCCTCATAAAGATGAAGCATATCTTTATTAAGGATGAAGTCTTTCAAGTATCCCTTTACACTTGAAACACTAGTAAGATTCAGGCATCTTTTTATCCCATAAAAAGTCTAAGCCTATCTTAATCTCTAATCCGGCTTCTCCCAGAAGCCCTCATAGATCGCCATCTTGAAGGCCGTGATACCCTATTGTATCAATCAATTGTTTGGCAAATTATCTCGAATCGCAAATCCGTTAATATAACCACCCGAAGGTACAACCGCCGGGTTTTATATGCAAAGTCAAACCAATTATACCTGCCCCAGACCTCTTTGTATAAAGGTCGCCGGGAGGTAAAGACCAAACAAACAGACAGCATTGTTTCAATGGCTTTGAAAAGCAGAGAAAACCAAGTCCAACAGGTGTCAGCCTGATCACCTAGAAAACTGTGTGGAGCCCCCCTCGATGGGAATAAACCAGGAAGCCTGATCCCAGGCTCGACCATAGAAAACGCAGTTTCTGATGAGCCCTCAAGCGACCAAACACGTCGGGGTAACTTACCTATTTTAGCCATCCTGACTAAAACTCGGTAAACAAAAACGGTGTTCTCGGAGCAACGAGAAAAACGCCGGAAAGGTAACCTACACTAAACTATACATTACAGGAGGGCGTAATGCATAAAGCAATGAATAACACAGGAAGCCTGATCCCAGGCTCGACCACAGAAAACGCAATTTCTCATGAGCCCTCAAGCGACCAAACTCGTCGGGGTAACTTACCTATTTTGAGCCGTCCTGACTAAAACTCGGTAAACAAAAACGGTGTTCTCGGAGCAACGAGAAAAAACGCCGGAAAGGTAACCCACACCAAACGAGACATTTTAACACATTTTATACAAAGGGTGTGCGCAAAAATAGGGATACCTGAACAGGAGGGTGTAATGCATAAAGCAAAAACCGGGGCAAAGGTAGCCATGACAGAGGCTGGTGGGATACTTACTCCAGGTTCTGCATAGACCCGCCGGGACCCAGCTCTGGAAAAAAAGAAAATTTCCAGGAATTAATGCTCATAAGGTTAACCCAAACATGTTCGCACACAAGTGCTAAATAACCCGCCGGGTAACGAGACGTAATACTCAACGACTACAGCTCGCTACGCGGTGGGGTTTCCTAAGTAAAAGATTTCAGAATATCTTAATTTGTCCAAAAGATTTATGAATACCCTCTGACATAATATATGAAGACCAACATGGCGTTTATAACTGATTAAGTCTTTCCGGTGGTGTTTGTTTCAAGATTCAATTTTGGAGAAAAAAAAACTAAAAAAGACGCCGGCCCCGAATTATCTCGTAGATCAAAAACTGGGAAGCCTGACAAATATACGAGATCTAACTTCTCCCGAAGTATCTCTTTAGATCGCCGTATGTTGAAGGCGGCGATACAAAACGTATCCCTCAATTGTCTGGTTAACTAACTGAATTGTAAATTCGTTATTCCCATCCCTCCAAGGAGCACCCGCCGGGTGTGAATATTAGTTTAAAAAACGTTAACCCCAATTGTGCCCTAAAGCGCCGTATGTTGAAGGAGGCGATACACAATGCATCCCTCAATTGTCTGGTCAACTAAACTGAATTTTGCAAATTCGGGCATCCCACCCTTCCAGGTTGCACCTGCCGGGTGATTTAAAGTTTAAAAGTTAACCCCAATTGTTCCTAACCCCACTTCTTTGTAAAAGATCGCCGGGGAGGAAATACAACAACAGCATAGTTTTATATTGGCTTTGCAAAACCGAAAAAACTACAAACAACACGTGTCCGTATGAACACTGTTAGATGGGTACAGCCAACCCGCCGGGAATCAGAAGGAGCCTGAAACAGGCACCCCAGAGACGCAGTCCTGGGGAGCCACAGACACCCACTCGCCGGGGAAACAAGCCTGTTTTTAAACCACGCGTGGCCAAAACTCGGCAACCAGCCGGGGTTATCAAGGTGAAACCGAGAAAAACCGGCCGGAAAAACCCCACCCCGTCCAGATACCATCTGAACGCACCACCAGACCGAGGCGTAGCCAAAACACAACTAACGCCGGGCCCAACATAGTCCGTGGAATTAGCCAATATACAACTAACCCAGGACACATAAATAGTCCGTGGAATTAGCCAATACACAACTAAACCAGGACACACATCACACAGTAGTACATATTTAGAAAATAAATCAATAACACTTGTATATGTGGTAAAGCTACGAGAGGCTGGCTAGGCCTAGGCAGACGGATAACATTAACATGTCGGAATATAAACAAAAAGCACTGAATTATATCACAACAGGAACCACTGCCAACACACCACTGTAGCAAATACTTCCGGCAAAGGGAAGAACTGACTCGGGACCCAGAAAAAATTCACTAAGTGAAGAAAAATACGCTGGGAACGTCAGCAAAAATACGCTACCTCATCAGAAAGATAAAAGGAAGCAATAACGCGTAATGAAAGCCGCCTGCATCACAAAGCTAGCTAACTGTGAAAAAGTTCACTTGTCCACAACCAGACCACGAGGGTACATCCGAAATAGATGCCCCAAACACACGACCCAAAATACACTGCACTGCGGGCAACCAGCCCAGGACACTCCTGCTACGCATATCCTAACCTTACTCGATACATCCCGGAGTAAACAAATGAGAAAAAACTCACTAGGGACGCAGCAAATGCGGAACCAGCGGAGCGTGGAGAGACACGTCCGGGCCGGGTGACCGCAGAGCAGAGAAGGAAGAATGACGCCTGAATCAGCGTCTGGTCAAAGATCCACACAAGTACATCCACGATATGATGGAAAGCTTATTGGATAGTTATTCTTATTTTCTTTTTGTTTTTTATTTTTTACGAAGTTTTTTCGTAGTGAGAACCCAATTCATAATGACTGAAGCCATGAGTGAGGTTGTGTGCGCTCATGATGAAGGCTCCTCAGATTTTAAATGCTCTGCGCGGTAGATTCAAACTACGGCGGATTAGTGTTTGAAGAGGATGCCTTATGTAATAGGCATGTTCGTCAATGATGGAGGGGCCACTAATAAATATCGTTAATATGCTTACATATTCGAATGGATCATAACACCTTATATTGAGCTAGGTTTATAATAATTGGCAAATATGAACATGAGCTACGTAACCTATTGCTATTTTAACGATATATATTTCATTCTAGGAAGAAGATTTGGAAAGCATGCATAAAAATACATAGATACGATGATAGAGGGAGAAATAAGAGAAATGAAGGAGAGAGAGCTTATCGTGATATTTATCATCCTATGGTTATAGTCATGGCCTTGGTTATAGTCACAGTGGTGGAAACAATCCAGGGGGAGGGGCTTACAGACGTGAAACAGGAAAGAAAGAGGAAGGGAGGGTTTGGCTGAGTAGAGAGGGGGTAGTAGAGAGGGGAAGGAGTGGGGGCGGGGGGTGTATCAATGTTACCAACACAATTCGCGATTCTCTGCCGGGCAGGTGTATCAGGACTTATGTCCACAATAGTACATGATGGAAACAAGTGGTATTGGCGCCTAGAGTCTGGAGTTTGAGCATACGTCATATACCTGGTCAGCATACTACTCAACTCACATCATGGCATGGTTACTATGGAAGATCTTTCTATGGAAGTTTACCTAGGGCGTGCCACTGGGTGAAACCACACCCGAATACGTCATTATTGACAGGTACCAGGATTGGTGGACAATGTACACGTAGAAGGTAATGAGTGGGTTTACGTCATATAATGAGTGTGACCCGTATGCTTATATGCGGTAGCGAAGGGGGTTGAGGCAGAGACGACGGAGAGCCCCACAGATGATAACAGGGGTCAGGGTGACAGCCCGTGTGTGTGATAAACAGACGTATATCATACTTGAATTAATCTTACTATTACGAATACTTATACAATCAATATATTAGTGTACTTCTGAATAAGTCTTAAGATATCTTTCATTAAACTATTGTGAATTATTCTCAAGTTTCAGTTACCTGTTTCTAACTATTATTTTGAGTTATCTAATTAATCCCAGGGTAAGCCTGCGATGGTGGCAGTATTAATATAGGGGAATTGATACCAATATAACCCCTATCTTATTCAACCTTACATAGGACATAGTGGGAAAAATACCAGGCGGCATATCAATGTCACCAATCTTGCTTTGCAACTCGGTAGAAGCCTGTGTATGTCCCTTCCCGGTCTGCATGCCTTCACAGGTTGCGATTTCACAGCCTCTTTCCTGAGGAAGGGAAAGGTCAAGCCATATGATATTGTTGACACTTCCAAGGAATTCTAAGATGCCTTTTCTAAACTGGGAGCAGATTCATCCGACACTGAAGATGAGGTTGTGAGGGTTTTGGAGAAATTTGTGTTTGTTCTGTATGGGAAACCAAAGCTGAGCTCAGTAGATAAAGTGCGTTATATCATGTTTCATGACAAATACAAACCACACAATGAGAAACAACCACTTCAGATCATTAAAGGCTGTAATGCAGGTGGACTGCCTCCTTGTCGGTCAGTGCTGAAACAGATAATTCGTCGCTCAAACTATGTTGCGTGTGTGTGGAAAAATGCACACAAAGTTGTCCCAACTAAACTCAGGCCCGAAGCTAGTGGATGGCAAATTCAAGATGGGACATACACTTTCTTGTGGTTTGAGGGTGATCAGATCCCAATGGACATTTGCTACAGAATCGGAGATGACAAGCTCTTGGCCCCAGGCGATGAAGTCGGTGAAATGGAGGAAGCTTCTTCGGATGACTCTGAATATGATAATGACTGAAGTATGAACTACATTAACAAATTTAATATATTTGCAAATCAGAAAATATATAGTAAAAGTTACCTCAGACTTTATAATATCAAGCATACAGCTCATCCTACAAAACAACATGGCATACAGCTATGATACAGGGACATTATACGTGCAACATAATTTTTCAAGAGAGTTTATGACCTTGCTATCAGGTAAATTACCAATATCTTTAGATATGTACATTCATTTTGATAATTCATGGTTTTATTGGACTTGTCATGTCTGAAACCATTTGAAACACTATGTTAATCATATGTCTATGTCATCTTGTTACAGAGATATTCTTCAATAAGAGAATTTCACAACACGACGGCGGCCATCTTGGATTTCTGCCTGTGAGATGAAAACGTGATTATTTAAACCGTACAAATCTTCTGTTTTGTATTTAGGGACACAAACACATAATGAAAACACTATTAACCCGGGAACGGCGAGAACACTCTTAAGGTGTTTTACTGGGCGACGGCGAGAAAGCTCTTAGGAGGGAAGGCCTAAAAAAACATTTTAAAAGGCCCCAGTAGCACTTAAAACAATTTTATTTTTTGTTTTCTCCATACTTCATATCACTCCTCCACATCCCCTCCTTCCACCCCCCCCCCTCTTCAATTATCACCTATTTTCCCTGTTATTCCCTTATTCATTAGTATATTTTTGTGTAAACATCTCCAAACCGATCCTAGGCTGTGGTCATGTGTGTGTTACGTAAGGTAGAGACCGGGAGGGTGTGAGGGAGTAATTCAGTACTACTTCAACCCTCGAGAGAAGAGGGTGTGAGGCCAGCTGGCTCACACTTGATAAATGAACCGCTCGCTAACAGTTCGCGATTTTGACCAGCCAAATCATATTCCCACTTGTTTTATTGTAGTTACAGGTTACTATCTTCATATTAAAGGTAAAATAGGCGCATATGAATAAGTAATAACGATATTTATCGTAAAATGACAATTATAGGCAGGAAAGGAGCCTAATACTGCCGCCCAGAACTGTGGTGTTCACTACACCCTGCGCGCGCTTAACCTATAAACGGCGAGCTGTGTGTATTGAACACCACTGTTCTGGCCGACGATATTAGGCTCCATTCATGCCTATAATCGTCATTTTACGATAAATATCGTTATTACTTATTCATATGCGCCTATTTTACCTTCACTATGAAGATAGTAACCTGTAACAACAATAAAACAAGTGGAAATATCATTTTTCTGGTCAAAATCGCGAATAAACATGGATCAGCCCATTCATGAAATGTGGAGCAATGTGAGGCAACTCCTCCCCTTGCAAGGCATCAAGCTTGACTGCCTCCATCACCCCACCATCTACTGTACCTCTGCCAACATACTCGCTAGGCACATAAGCACGTCCTCCAAACGGTTTGCTAATGTTAGCACAAAAATATACCAACGAATTATGGAATAACAGGAAAAATAGGTGATAATTGAAGGGGGGAGGGGAAAGGGGGAAAGAGGGGATGTGGAGGAGTGATATGAGGTACAGGGAAAAAAAAAAAAAAAAAAAAATTAAGTGCTACTGAGGCCTTTTAAAAAAAAAATGTTTAGGCCTTCCCTCTTAAGAGCTTTGCCGCCATTGCCCAGTAAAACTTCTAAAGAGCTTTGCCGCCATTCCCGGGTTAATGAGTTAAATGTTGTTCTAGTAGCGATACTATGGTTTAATGTGAAGAAGGGATATGGCTTTATCAACAGAGGATACAGGGGGTGGAGTCACTAACGGTCGTACGATCCGAAAACTCCCTTACCGTTCCCTTACGACTCAACGCTGGTATTCACGAAGTGTCGTAGCGGCCATCTTTGATCGTAGGAAGCCCCTTTCGCAAAGGCTGGTCCGGACCACCCTTACATGAATTTGACCCGGATATAGGTACACAAATATCGATAACACAACCCGCGACCATAACAAATTCGTCTGCTGTATAGCTCTTTATGACACACTAAGTCATTATTGAGGCAATAATAGCGCTATATGATTGTTAACTTATGTTTACAACACTATTAAGGCATTTAATACAAAGTATGATAATATTTGTATCCTTAATGTCTTATGACAGGCCGAATTAAGCTATAAATAGCCTACCTATACCAGCCTAGACCTAGTCTAGGTTAATTGTTGCACAAATTCATGTGCTGCGACAACTCGTAGCCTACCAATATTAGATTTTAACCCTCATTTATTGCGGAAATGTTTTATTCCAACTCCCCACCACCTCTGGGTTACATTAGGGTAGCCTATTCCTCAACAAATTTGAAAGTATCACAGGAACAAAATGATGAAAAGAATTACCCTAGGCCTAGCCTAAAAAATAAATAATAAATGGTGTGAATAATTTTGTTTAGCCTAGGCTATAATCTAGGTTTATTTTGAAAAAGTTAGGGCTATTTAGGCTAGAAAAGTTAGGCCTATGTATGGTATTTTGGTTAGGCTAGCAATGCCTAGCTTGGTGTAGCCTAAGCATAGTAAAGTAGAAGCCTAGAAGGTAAAGATGGTGTTTGCCGGTGTACCGTCCTCCTTGTTAACTAGCCTAGCTGGTATTAGTCCCATGCTGGTAATATAGTTGATGATGGCAATAAGTCATGGGAGGTGAGGGGGACAAAGCCCCCCTCAACCTATCATTATATCCCATGGCCAACTGTTGGGTAATAGGTTGAGGGGGGCTTTACCCCCCTCACCCCCCATGACTTATTGTCATCACCATATATATTTCCAGCAGGGGGGCAAATAACAGCTGGCCGTGGGATAATTTTGTAATTAAATTCAGTCAAATTAGACGCGAACATAACCGAGCCTGCAACTTCATCTAAACAAAGAGGACAGTACGCCCGCTAACACCACCCTTACCAAGGTAAGAGTTGTGTTAGCGGGTGTATTGTCCGCTTTGTTTAAATAGTCGCACACTCTTATATTCGCATCTAATTTGACTGCTCTTATTTGCCCCTGCTGGTAAAATATATGATGATGACAATGTCATGAGGGGTAGGGGGGGTCTAAGCCCCCCTCACCCCATTATTGTATCCCATGGCCAGATGTTGGGTACATTGTTATGCTACCAACCGTGGGATACAATAGCCTAATGGGTTGAGGGGGGCTTTGCCCCCTCAACAAACATGGAGGTGTTATGAATAAAAACAAATATTTTCCTAGACTAGCCTAAGCTATAGCAAAAAATATATATATATATATTATAGGCCTACGTTAGGCTTATTTTGAAAAGGTAGATAGGCCTTGAGGTGTTGTGAATACAAAAATATTACCCTAGGCCTATTTTGAAAAATTAGGCCTAGGCTAAGTCTGGCATTTTGGCTTGGCTAGAACTACCTGTACAAAGTACAAAGGAGTACAAAGGAAATCAAGCAACAACAGATCTAGTGACCCTTCTAGGCTGCTTGTCCTCCAAAACACTGAGGATCAAGTGTCCAAACAGTGGTTTAGAGTGGGTAAGGGAACATTGGAAAGGGAACTACTGCCCTGCCACTAACGTGGCAGGACTAGGAAGTTAGTAGGGGACATATGGGTTAGTAACTGAGGGGAGGATAAAATAAAGTTATTCATTTACAAACGCAGTCAGTCGCGGGTTTGATGCGAGATATTTGTCAAGGCGGAATTTAAATGAATCAACGGTGCTGCAGTCTATAACGTCTCGGGGAAGCCCATTCCACAAGTTGACAACTCGATTGAAGAAGAAATTCTTAGATTCGTGTGAGTTAAAAGATTTACCAATAATTTTGCAACCGTTTCCCCGCGTGTAATTAGATTGGTCGATAGTGAAGTACTTACTACAGTTCATATTGTCGATGCCTTTGATGATTTTGAACACTTGAATTAAGTCACTTCTTAATCTGCGCTGGGTTAAAGGAAATAGATTTAATTCTCTAAGACGCTCTTCGTATGGTTTGTTCTTTAGGCTAGGTATCATTTTGGTAACTCTACGTTGAACTCGTTCTAGCTTGTTTATGTCTTTTTGGTAATAAGGGCACCAGCATTGAACGCAGTATTCCAGAAGAGGGCGGACTAAGGAATTGTAAAGGGTTAGGATTACGTCTTTGGATTTATGCTCAAATGATCTGCCTATAAAGCCAATTATTTTGTTTGCCTTCTTAACAACTTCTGAACATTGTTGACTCGGTTTTAGGTTACTCGATATTGTTACTCCCAGATCGGTTTCTCTGTTTACATTCTTAAGCTGAGTGCCATTCATCGAATAGTTTGCTTTCTCATTTAGGTATCCGATATGTAGTACTTTACATTTATCCGCATTGAAACTCATTTGCCAAATTTGGGCCCAATGTGACAATTTATCTAGATTGTGTTGCATATCGTCAACTTGATCTTTTGAGAGTACGCTATTTGCAATTTTTGTATCGTCAGCAAATTTTGAGATTGTACAGGTGAGACCCTCATCTATGTCGTTGATGTAAATTAGAAAGAGAATTGGTCCTAGTAGTAGTGTAGTTGGTGTGTAGGCATTGACATAGTAAAGTCTGGCATTTTGGTTTGGCTAGCCCTGTCTAGGTGTAGACATGGTAATGTAGAACCATATACTGTGGTTAAGGTATAAATAATACACTAATTTCCCAACTAGCCTAACAGATGATTATCAATGATCAATCCGTCAGAAATCCTTTTACTTGGGCCACTAACAGGCTTCCCTTTAGCCTAGCTAGGCTAATTTCTTATCAATTCACAAGATACTCTATTCTTCTTCCTGTTGGCTGTGGTGGATCGAATTAGCCATGCTAAACAATGAAAAGCTCATAAATTAAATAATATTAGGCTCTTCTTGGCGCTTCGGTCATGTGGGTGAGATATTGTTTATTTACAAAATCACTCAAGCTCAGTGAGTGGCCAAGCGCCTGATTGGTCAAGAGAAGCCTTGGTGAAAATAACCAAAAGGGAGCCGTAAGGGAGCTCAACGATGCGTTCGTGAATACACCTTCCGCACTCCCTTAGGAACGATTGTAGGTTGCTGTACGACATCGCACGCTACGACCGTTAGTGAATCCGGACCCAGGAGCCGATATTTTCGCTTATAGAAGCCGAATCTCCTTGCCAAATCAACACCACTCAATACTCTCTCTCGGTGATGGTGAGAGGGTAACCTTTACCATCATAAAGGGGAGGAATGGAGAGGAGGCAACTAACATCAGAGGATCAAATGGGGCCAACGTAAAGGGCTCCAGACACGTTTGGAGGAAGTAAAAGGAGGAGAATAAGCAGAAGGTAGGCCTGAACACAGACAAGATCACTTTCGTCATCCAGACAGCCATGGCTCTCGCTGGGGATGACTTAAGCCGATTTACAATAATCCTACCTGCTCTACTCACAGCCAATAACCTTCCAACGATTGTGACTCCTCCTAATCTTCTCGAGCAACCACCATCAGTCGCCAAGACCCAGAAGAAACCAAGAAAGACGCCAAAGAAGATCTCCCTTGTTCCTCGAGTTGTTAACAGGATCAACACATCAGCACCACAATCCCAACAAGCTGAGCATCCTGAAAATACAACTCCACAGGCAATACAGGGAACCACATCCCCAGCATCTAGCTCCTATCATCATTCCTACAGAAGACCACTCCATGGACCTCGACACTCGCCAAGATGACTCTTATGAAGATGAAGGAGAAGAAGATTCCGAGGAAGAAGAAGTGGATGTGGAATTATCTGATGCTGAAGATCCAGAAGAAGATGACAAGACCCCTTCTACACCACTTTAGTCTGCCAGCTCATCACCATCCCAGCGACCTGAAGAATTACTACAAAAACTCAGACTTGCTAAGGAATCAGGTCTAGATCTTCCTGAACACCTTGAAGAAAAGTAGAAGAAAGTTGCACAACTTATAAAGAAAAACCCCAAATAACTACAACTCCATCAACATCAGTGGCCTTCCATCACCAACATCAACTGCCTCTCCACACCAACACCACGGGGCACTGCTGCTCCAGAGATGCTCCTGTCAAAAAAAAAAATCATGAAAAATAGCAAGGAGGACAGCCCTCCATCTTTTACTCTTCGAATTTGCTCTTCATTTCCATCCTTACTTCTCTCTAATACTTAGAGACCTCGCATCTCCCCAACCTACCTTTAAGTAATAATAATAATGCATGTCCAAAAACATTTCAGTAATGTAAGTATGTTTCCTTCTATGTTTTGATTTTATTAACGTGCCAATTATAAAGTGGTATACAGTCGGCCTAATAAGTGATGTCTCGGCACCAATTATGTTTTGATCAATAATTGGTATCAGCAATATTTACACATGATTTCTTGTTTTTGAGTGAGATATACATCCATGTTCCTACACTTACCCACCCTATTCAACATCTGACAGACATTAATACAGCACAGAGCAAGCCAAACGTAATGCCAGCTGAGACATGACTTATTAGCGCGACTGCACACACACACACACCATAAAGCCCATATAATATACTCCACCTAATCGTACGCCTTTTAGTCCAAGAGTAATTAATGGCCACGATTTATATCTAGATAAAATCAACCTCATCCATTCCATTGTGGGGAAAAACTGTAAAGTTGAAATTCTACCAAGACCAAACTCCCCTCCATCACCTACCCACCTACCTACCTACTAACCTTCTACCTACCCCCCCACCCCCTCTCTCTCTCTCTCTCTCTCCCACTATAACATTACCCAGACCAATCAAGTTAAAGGTCCATCATCTTGTCTCTGGTATTTTTTAACCCTATTTGGTTCAAGGGGGGATATTTTTTAATCTCACCGGTATTGCTCCATTTGTTTGGAGATCTTAGGACATTTCACCAATTAATTTGGCGATAAGACGCTTCACCCCCTTCGGGTGTTGATTTTTTTTCTTCTAGGGCAGCGATAGTGGCTTGAAACTTGAGATAAACCGCCCTTTGACAGGAAAATGTTTCCAGTGAAAAGTGTAGGCTACAGATGTAGCTCGAAGAGGTCTGGGTGGGATTTTGTTTTTGTTTTTCATTTACTTGAAGAAAGTCCGGGAAGGCGTTTTTGTTAGCCTAGGGGACAAACTAAAATACCTTCCTCGATAATGGCAAAAACAAGCAAAATCCTCATCACTAATTAAACAAAATATCACAATACCCCACAAGACTTTGGTTCAGATAGTGTTAACTTATTGATTCCTGTCCCCAGCTCTTCTGTACGGCTCGGTAATTGACAGCATGATTGATTTTAAATATGTAATGCCCAATTCAGGTCTCGCTGTTTCGCTCTCTAACTTTTAAACGTAGCCCTCAGTGCAGGTATGTGTAATTTATATATGGGTGTGTGTGTGTGTTTGTGTATGTATGTGTGTGTGTGTGTGTGTGTGGACAAGCATTGATGGTTTCATGGGCATAACTGTCATGCTATTTGTAGGCTTAAATAAGTGTAAAAGTAGGATGAACTAACAGTTTAAGTATAAACACAGTTTTAACACAATCACTGCAGCAGGATTATAGATGGCTGTGTAGGCCCAGACAGGGTGTTTATGGCAATTATCGCTCAATAAACATCGCCCTACCGCCGCAAATGTAGCCCTGAGCAAACTCAAACGAGTCCCAATGGAAATTCAGGTCAAATTCTCTCTATTGAAGTCTACTAACTTCATTTATTCTCCTTCTCATCTAGCCTTGGAAATATCCACCAATAATTTCCTGTTAACAGTGAGCGGTGGGGCTCCATAGCGAGCAATTTGTTACTTCCTCTCTCCGTCTTTTTAATTTTACGTTAAAATATCTCAATAAAATCAACCGTTACATTATCATGTTTTGTGTTTAAAGTACAGTATGAGTTATGGCCTGTCACATGAAATGAATCTCACATTTGTGCCTAAGACACCTCTTGTTTGGAAACAGACCCTCCCACAACCGATGCCTGTAGCAGACTAATATTACTATATGGGTGGGAAGGTTAGAAGCTTATGGAAGCGTTTGGCAACAAGTGGAGTGCCTTCAAGCATTAGTGCTATCAACTCAGCCACTAATACCAAAACATTGAGGTACGTCGCCCACATTAAACACATTTTTGACATAGGATATACCAGAACTCAAAGGCAGTGAAAGTCTTACAACACTTAGAGACAGAATGATCTTTGTTAGGTTAGGTTAAGTAAGGTAGGTTAAGTTAACTTGGTTGGGCTAAGTTTGATCTACATAGTTTTCTTTAGGCTTAAAAACGAAAAGAAATACTCGCTACCATGCATACTCACGTCTGTACCGACAGACACACCATTGCTTACATGTGTGTGTGTGTGTCTGTGTGTGATACTATTAGACGATTTTATTTAGTTTGAAAAGGACCTCCAGCAATTAACAGGCTTCAACCTATCTCACTTAACTCTTTTTACTATCAAAGATCCTTCTTAAACTGTTTAAATATAGAAAGAATATATTTTAAAAGATGTCGCCGGTACAGAAGGGGTTAAGGGGTTTCTGATCTGACACCTTCAGAGGTTAAGTTATCTAGGAATTATATTGGTACCAGGCTCACACATTCTTTCTCTCTCTCTCTCTCCTTTTTTGCTACCCTCTACTTCGACTTTACATTACTATCTGGGTTGCTATCTGAATAAACTACTGACCACCTCGTTGGGATCGTAAGGTCTGTGTAACTAGTGTATCTATGTAAATCTCTCCCTCTCTTTCTCTAATACACATACACAGATATTATCTCTCTTTCTCACACACACACACACAAATACGCACACAAGATATATAAAGACTGACACCTCCCTATCACCTCACATCTCCCGCCTCAACACCACAGCCACACCCTCACATCCTTCACAGACTAAATAATAGACCAACCGATGTAATAGTAGGTGAATATGATAGTGCGTGCGTAAAGTGCATATTTACATATTTGTATAAGTGAATGAAGGAGACAAAAGGCAAAACTGCCTCTCGTGTTGAAAAAAACTATGAAACATATATATATATATATATATATATATATATATATATATATATATATATATATATATATATATATATATATATATAACCCAATCCCCACCGGAAGAGGATGGAAATAGAAGTGATGCTGGACGACATCCAACACCTGGAGAAAAACAAGAAGTCACCACCACTCCTGCCCTACAAACAGCCCTACTAATCGAAGCTGCCAAAACCTGTGGCTCCCACCGTAGCAAGATCCTCCAGAAACAACATACCCAGGCAGCTAAATAACTACGGGAAAACCCCAACATCATTATAAGACGAGCGGACAAAGCCCCATGCCTGGTCGTCCATGACAAAGAAGGATGGACTCTATCCTACACGATGAGACAAAATTCCAGAGAATAATCCGAAACCCCACAGATGAAATTAAAAGGAAGGCGAACACCATCATCACATCCATTAACCCTTAATTAGCGGCTCTCCACATAAGTCGAGTTAAATAAAGCTGGACTATGTGGCGGCGCTCGACATAACTCGAGTGGCAATTTCAGCACGTAATGTTGCTGAGAGAGAGAGACAAGTGGTGGCAGGAGAGTAGCGAGCGTATGACTGCTCCAGACCACCGCGGCGAACCTACTGACACGAATCTCACCTCCCTCCTACCTCTCTCACTCGCTATATAAGGAATTGTATGGGGAAAGTGCCTAATTACATGCTTTTTGCACTCGCGTTGCACGGTTATTGCAAGAAAACTAGCCATCATAAAAGGATCGTTATGGTGTCATTCGAAAGCTCTGTTTATGTCCTTTCAGGGATAGATACTTGTTTTACGTTCTGGGTCTTATTTAGGCATGAAAATGATCACGTAAACAGCCCTATTTTGGCTAAAAACACCCCGCTGGGCGGTACATATAAATAAACCGCATAGGCCGCTCTTAAGGTGTTAACGCCAAGACTGACGGAATCCACCTAAAAAATCTCGTCGGTGAATTTTCCCCAGGATGCGCTTACAGCACCGTAAGAACCCACAAGCTGGAAAACCCCCTCAGACCAATAATCTCGCAAATCCCGATGGCAACTTACCAGATAGTGAAGACCCTCAACAACCTACTGACGCCGTACGCCCCCTCTCAATACAGCCTATCCTCTGCTACGGAATTTCTAGAAATCCTCCGTGATGCCCCTTCGACCAACAATAACATAATAGCCTCACTCGATGTCAAAAGCCTCTTTACTAATGTACCAGTGGATAGGACGATCGATATCATCATACGTCGGGTATACCACTCTACTGTCTCCCCACCCCTAGACATCCCCGAACACGCCCTCCGATCGCTGCTGGAGCTATGCACCAAAGAAGCTCCCTTCATCTGCCCCCGAGGACACATGTATCGTCAGATAGATGGTGTGGCGATGGGCAGCCCCCTAGATGTCCTCTTCGCAAATGTTTTCATGGGCGCTATCGAGGAGGACCTCCTGGCAACACATCGCCCCTCCATCTACTGCCGTTACGTCGATGACATCTTCGTGCGGGTAAAGGACACCACAAAACTTTGACAACTTCAGCAACGATTCATCACAACATCAGGACTCAATTTCAACTTTGAGGAGACAACTGAAGGGAAACTACCCTTCCTTGACATCCTAGTCACCAACCAAGACACAGGCTTCAAAACTACTGTCTATACGAAGCCCACAAATAATGGACTCTGCCTCAACGGCAAAAGTGAGTACCCTAAAAGGTACCACACCTCCACCATCTCTGCCTACGTCAGGAGGGCTCTCTCTCACTGTTCCTTCTGGCGGGACACCCACCACAAACTCCACCGCCTTACACAAGTCCTCATAATCAACGGCTACTCCAACTCCAACGTCGATAAAACCATCAAGAGACACATAGAAAAATGGTACAACAATGAAGCCCCCAACACCACCAGCCCCGAGGACATCAAAATATTCTATAAAAACTTCATGTCCTCTGACCACAAAACAGATGAAGCAGTAACAAGAGACATCATACTGAAGAATGTCCAGCCGACCAACACTGATAGCAACATCAAATTAATCATATATTATAAATCCCCCAAATCCTCCCAACTTGCACTTCGTAGCCGCCCTGCCAACGACAATAAACAGCTGAATATGGATCATGTGATATACCAACATTCTTGTAATAACAAGGACTGTGGATCCCGTGAAACGTATATCGGTATGACCCAGACTCACCTAAGCCGTTGTCTTACCCTCCACCTTCAATCTGGCGCCATCAAAAATCATTATAACAGCCCTGACCACCCTCAACTAACCCGTAAAGATCTTGATATCAACACCTCCATATTAGATAAAGAATCCGACTCCAGACGCCTCCCCATCCTTGAAGCTATATATATACAAGCACTCAACCCCCCACATAACAACCAGACATTAGACCTCCAAATTCTCCCCACAGCGAGGAGATCTTACCCCCACAGACAACACGATGGAAATGACCCCGCCAACGCTACACCTAGCCAACGCCCACCTTTTGGTGCCCCCGAACCCCAACAGCCATTCAACAGGCGCAGTACGCGGCTAGCAGTGGCCAGCCAACCACGGACGCAGATTGCCGACTAGCCCCGCCCACATGTGCAAACCTCGTGACGCGTGAACCCAGGCCCCCCCTATAAATACCCATATATGATGAGGAAGAAATTGCTAAAGAAATTTCCCTAATAAACAAAATTAAAATTTGTGATGTCTCAAAGACCCCCCCCCCCAAAAAAAAAAAATCAAAATTCGCTGTGCCTCACCTCAGGAAGCCAGCAAGCTCCTCAAGTCAGGTCTCAAAGCCTTCCATGTCATCATACCACCTGAGTTCCTCTCCCCTGAGTCATGGGTAAACCTCCAACAGTGCTTTGAGTGCTATCAGTATGGGAACATAACATCTTCATGCAAAAATGAGCAAGTATGCTCACGCTGTGGTGACACTGACCACTCTTTCACAACTTGCTCCTCAAGCTCCCTCAAATTTAATAATTGTAGCGGCCCCCACATTGCCATAAATTCTGAATGCCCTTTCCGCCTCAATGTTCTCAAACAAGCACGTAAAAATTCAAAGACCTCCCCAACATCCTCCAACAACCCTCGCCCTCTCTTCTCATCCCATCCACTCACCAACATATCATATGACTCAGCTGCTACCCCATCAATCCCCACCCATGCCTTCCTAGTCCTCCATCAGCTCCAACCCCCCAAGCCCTTTCTTCAATCGGGAAATGTTTGCCCAAACATCAGTGCTGGTAAATGTAGCTCTTCACCTAACAGACCACCAAGTTACCCCAACATTCAATAAACTTTTGAATGACGGCCTCACTGCTCACAATCTCCCTGCCATCTCTATTCCTGAATCCTGGTATCAATTGGGACATCTACCAGCATTGGCAGAATAGCCTCTCGTTAGCCACTAGCGCTCGCCAGGGACATCGAAATGGGCTACAGTTATCAGAGAATGTTGTTCTTTCTTTCCTAGTAATCGTATTGTCACAGACAGTCCAGTGGTGGTCTTTGTTTTCGTCTGTGACAATGGGTTGTATTTTATATCAATAGTAGTGATGAAAGTACCAGTGTGGGAAGAGAGAGACTTTTTTAGAGCGAGATGGTAGTGAGTGTCTGTAGGTGCGGGTGCTGTGTCACGTGACACCTGCTGTCTTGTGACGTCTCGGCTCGTGATTGGCCGACCATCGCGCCTTTGCGGGCTCCTGTGTAACTAACCTCCTACACGAGGGTCCACAGGAGCTGTCCTCCTCAGGACAGGCTAGGCGCGCATGCATCTAACATCCCTTTGCTTACTCTCCCCCGATCACCACCTTTAGAACTGTTTCTCTCTCTGAACTTCTTCTTTTCCATTACTCTCACCTTTATTTAATTACTTATCCCCTTGGGTTCTGCATACGGTTTCCATAGCCGGCCCATTGTATTGCATGCGCCGTCCTCTGAGATATTTACATGTACTTAGAATAGGTTTGAGGGTTCTTAGTTAGTATAGGTTATGAACTCTGTGTCTCCATTATTGATTTAGTGTCTCTGCTCTTTTATTTAATGCTAGACTGGGATAAGGTAACTGTAGTCGTTGTCATCGATGTGTGTACGGTTTGCTTATACCTACACGACTTCGACCGGTCCTGTGGTAGCCTGTGTTGTCTTTTCGGTTGCGTCCTTTGCGAGTGCAGCTTTGTGTTGACTGAGGGTTTTGGCCTGTAACAGTTCCACACTTTGCTGCCTCTTTGCTTGGCTTTAGAGGGTCGCCAGGATAGAACCAGATACTTGTCATCTGGATCTATCAAGAGAGCACCCTAGTCAATTAACGTAACTTAAAGGATGCAGTCTTAAGGACATCGCTAGGCTACGAGCCTGTCTTGGTCAACCCCAGTTCCTTACCTAGTGTATCCCAGCTAGACATTATTAATCGAGTAGACACTTATTAGTATTTAATATAAGCTCTTTGATATGTGTGCATTATTATTCACAGCATTTATCAGTCTAGGTTGTTGCTGAGCCGCACAACCATAGTAGGCTGTTTCGTTGATGAGGAAGTACTTCTTTTAGTGTCGAGCATTACTACCGTTGCGCATTTATAGTATTCTCGTGTCAGTAAACATTATATGTCCTATCTTTTTGTGTATTCGCTTTACACGTGTGGTGTCCTGCCTCCTGCCTTTATATAGTTTAAGATACGAGCATCTTATGAGCATCAGACTTTCTTCAGAAGTTTCCAGGTCTATGCTGTAGGACTATACCTCACTTTCTTTCAGATAGGAGTGAAGAGTTTATTGTTGTTTAGAGTAACTGTATTGAAGCATCTTTTTATTGTATTAAATCTTGCAGTGATTTAATTGATCTTTCCATAGATTCCTGTTCATGCATTTTAACGTAACTTGCATCCTGTGTGTTATCAGGCTATACCAGTGTGGGTTAGCCTGAAGTAGAGTACATTTTTGCCCAGTTAAGGATACCCCATTATCGCAGATTAACTCTGGAGGGTATAGGTGTTTTGTTCGCCGGCATATAAGTTCGAGGGTTTGGATCTAGCATACCGTTGTTACATAGTGCCCTATTACTAGTCCAATCATTAAGTGCCCTTGTTTTATTCGCAGTCCCGGTCGTAACATAATTCAGCAAAGCAAAATCCTCCAAAACTCCCACTCCTACAGCCATCTCCTCCCCCAATACCTCCTCATCCTCTACCTCCCCCACCTTAGCCACCCACTCTACCAGCACCTCCACACTCTCCACATCCACCCGCAACTCCAAGACTCCTACTCCTCCTAACACTCAAGAAACAACAACCCAAGAGACTCCTGCCCAGAACCCCTCCCTCCCTAATGACGACATGCCCATCCACACTTCTGACCCCTCCCCTATCCCACCACCATCCATGCCTCCCCCAACTAACCCCTCTACCTCTACCCCTATCCCCAAAGATCTTCCTGACCTCAATACCCCAACATCTTTCATGCCTCCCCCACCCCCTCCTACACCAAAAACACCCACCATTCCTCATCAATCTCCCAATCTCATTCCTCCACAGTCTCCTCTAAAAAGAAAACCAAGCAGCCCAGCTGAATTACCCTCCCCTGACTCAGACCGTTCTCGATCAAAAAGTCGTAAAACAATAACTCCAAGGAAGAATGCTAACCCTATCTCCAAATCCCTAGCATTTGGAGGAGGCCGCTCCTTTTCATCCCCTCCCTATCGCCCACAACCAATTTACGCGGTCTCCGATCGGTCCCTGATCGAAACACTCCCTTACCCACACTAAAATTTTCATAATTTTGTACTCACCCACCAGCCAAATTTTTTCAAAAAATTTAAAATTACACTATGTAAATTAAGCCATTCATAAAACAGTGCAACCACCTCCAAACTCGGCAGTTAACAGCTATGCCTTGCTGCCCCCTTTTAGACCCTTATCATCCAAAATTACCAGGCCACTTTTTAGACCATTTCCATCCAAAATCGCCACCTTTTGTTTGCAACTTTTAACACCCTAAATTAATACTCCTTGCCTCCACCCCTTCTTGGCATGCCATACTGAAGCTTTCCAAAAATGTACTTTCAATAATATCAACAGCGTCACAACCCTCCACCAACCCAAATTATAAAACTCACGCACGTTGGGTCAAGCCCCGACAATCTGTATCCTCATACTTTAACACCTTTTCTACTACTACACCAATAAAAACTTCCCTTCTTTCACTTTCACCCACATTTTCTATATTCATTCATGCTTCATTCTATTCTTATCATTACCACTTATGTGAACATGGCAAGAGCTATTGCTGAAATGTTACAACCTCCTACAACCTCTAACACCCAACAACCTCCTACAACCTCCTACAACCTCTAACACCCAACAACCTCCTACAACCTCTAACACCCAACAACCTCCTACAACCTCTAACACCCAACAACCTCCTACAACCTCTAACACCCAACAACCTCCTACAACCTCTAACACCCAACAACCTCCTACAACCTCTAACACCCAACAACCTCCTACAACCTCTAACACCCAACAACCTGCTGATAACTTCGGTTCTTTACTGTACCAATTGAATGGCCAACAACGAAAAATTGCACGAGACATTGAATCTCTAAATAAAAAAAACATATTAATGCTAACTATGCTGTTTTATTTAATCTCACATGCCTTCAAGAAAATATATTACCTGGCTACACTAACTTCCAAATATATATATATATATATATATATATATATATATATATATATATATATATATATATATATATATATATATATATATATATATATATATATATATATATTATATATATATATACAGTATATATACATACTAGTTATAGACTCAACGCAAGACCAATCTTTTCTCAGGATATTAAGCAAAGGTTAGTTTATATTTTTGAGTAGCTATAATGCTAGAATATGACAACATAAAAGCTGTAAAACTTGGCAACTATTCTTAACCCTTTCAGCATTGATGGACGATATTAACTTTATTCTGGCTACCATTAGATCATGTTATCCAGTGTTGGATGGACCTCAGGGAATAGGTGTAAAGTCTATCCCATTTAACTCGCCAACTCTCACCATTTCTCCCTAATCTGAAAACATCGTCTACCAACGGCCACAATAAAAGAAAGAAATACGGTCTCGTATCTTGAAAGAGCTGACCGGTACCATGAATGAATAAATAACCTGACTTGTGAAGCTGTCAGGTTGGAAATGGCAAAACATAAAATACCAAGAGAAGTACAGCTCGTGAGATTATTCCTAAACTCAACCAAAGACGTGCCCAGATAAAAGCTATAATTATGTTGAACACATTGATGGTGATGGTTGAAGTTTAGTATTCCTTCAGACAGAAAACACTGTGCCTCTATAATCATGGCTTAGTACCGAGGTAATTCTGGGTTGTTTAAAGTTTTTGAGTTTTGTGCCACAAAGTCGCCAGACCAGTTATTTGGGATTTGTTTACACCGCTCTTTATTTATACTCGGATATAAGGATAAAGACGTTCATGGCCAGGAAGTTATGGACAGTTTTTGGAAGCTAAATAATGATACACGGGTGAACTATTTTTATAAACCGATATATTATTATGGAGTTTCATTAGTTATCGTTCACTGTCTTATATTTATCATTAGCAAGTATACAAGTATTCCTGATCATGACTGTACAATCGTGGTCAGAAATATCTATACACTACCTAGATGAGACAATTTAGTAGCAGTCTCTACGTTTCCAACGTAGGGCTTAAGATCTCAGCCGCTACCACAGCGGGCCGATTTATCGGTACTCACGCGAAGTTCCAATAATCTCCAGAGTTGCACCTCAATTCACTACTAAGCACGTTGTACACACTCCGAGACGACTAAAGAAGGAAAAGAAATTTAGGATAGCGAAGGGAGAAAAAAGTTATAGTTTCCCATATAATCTAGCTGCTCTCCTCTTAGCCATGCTCCATGTTCTATGAGCCTGCGCCAGTACATCAGTCTCTTCGCGCCCACCGTCGATGACTCACGCCTTTTTTGTCTGTGTTTCGCGAGTGCCTGATATTGCCTGCCCCTTCGCTTCAACTAAGTGAGTGTGAGCCTTTTCAGGCTGTTGAGGTTCGTTTTAGTGATGTAGGCAGCACTTTACTGATTTATGGCGTGTGTTTGGGTGTGCACGGAGTGCTGGAGACGTATTGAATTATATTGTTTACTTCGAGGGTGGTTGGTCCTCAGCGCCACGTAGCGGTCGTTGAGTGTACTATTCTACCCTCGGTTTTCGGGTTCATGTTCACTTCAATAACCCTTAACGTAACTTGGGGGGGGGGGGGGGGATGTATGCTTACCGCGTGATGCATTGTGGGTTTTTTCCCTTTTTTGCGTGGTTTTTTGTTTTATATTGTTTTTCGTATGACTGCGTGTCAAAGTTTTACAAGACTTGAGCATGAAGTTTCTCCGGATTCTGCTTTTGTGAGAGCATAGGGCATACAGCCTTTATTCTCTTTCAAACATGCTGCTTTGGTCTCAACTGACCTATAAGCCCTTCTGACTTGTTTTTCAACATGTCCATAGTTGGTGGTCTTGTAATTTGTCACTTGGTTCACACTTTTGTCAGTTCCTTTTCGTTTCCCCGGGCCTACTTAACTCGAGGATACGTGGTTCTGGTAACAGTGTCGGTCGCTCGCTTGCCCTAACTTTTATTTTATTTTTCCTTTAACGTAATTGTGGGGTTTTTCGGGCAGTGTTTAGCTTTGTTACTAGGTTCTTTCACTCAGGGATTGACGCTGCCCTAGCGTTTTCTCTTTCTATGTGTATTGTGTAACTAAGCTAGTCCTGTTTTTTTACCTTGAGCAGACCGCAGTCGGAATGGTCCACACAGGTCCTTTCCTTCTATATTCCTCTTGTCTCAACTGACTTGGTGGTTTGGGCCTTATCGCTCTTGTTAAAACTCTTGCTTTTCTTACATTCACACTGTTTCTGTTCTTTCCCTGCCTGTGTTTACTTGATCATAGGGGGGGGGGGGGGATGTCTGGAAACTGTGTAAGGGCCCCACTCACAGGGAGGATAAGCTTGGACAAGTTGACTCAACATTCGTGTTTACAAACGTTTTTTCGCCACACAGGCAGGGTTTTTTAGGTGTCCTCAGCTCCTTCATCTTTTTTAGATTTCCGCTATACAAGCGAAATTCTACTTTTGATGAACCCTGTGCCAAGTAAAGGAATCGGCCACATAGCCTTTTGCCTTGGTTATTTGTGTTGGCGCCCTGTTATACCCCTTTTTAAATGTACCTGGACAGGGCTCCTTGGACACAGCTACTTGGCTGTTTCCTCTCCCTTGTGTCCTATTCCTTGTGTCCTCCTTCTGTACCTAGTTTCCGCCCTACAGGCGGCCTCCTAGTATACTAGGTAGACCCAAGGACCTCTTGAAAAGTCCTAGGACTCGACCCAAAGTGGCGATTGTCCTGTGTGTATTTGATTCCCTCCTCTCCCCTATTTCCACTAATAGGGTACTGTTGGGTTGCTCACACTTGACCTTTTTCCTTCCAGCTGGTGCCCGCTCTACTGCCGGCCAGACCTACGCCGTCGCCGCTCCGCCCCCTCCTCCCTCCGCTCTCCCAGAGGGTTCTCAGGTATTTTGGATGGGGTCTCTTTTCCCCAAAGGGATTGGACCTGTTCACCAGGGTTGGGTCTCACTAAGGAGCTTGTCCCACCCCTGGTGTTTACGGTTTACTATGTGGGTGGTTTTTACTTGACTTTCCTTGTTATATTTGCTACTTGGCGTCTTCATGGATATTGTCTTACTTGGGTGTCACATGCTATTTTGGCTATACTGCCTCAAATAACCCTGCCTCACCTTCACTGGTGTGTAATGCTTCCCCCATTTTTCAGTGCTGTGATGCCGGCTCCTCCCTGCTTTCGCCCGACATGCCAGCGGTCGGCCATGCTGGGCCATCGGGAATGCTGCCTCCACACGGCCTGCTACGGAAAAGATGTCTACGATCCCCGCCGATGTGGGGTTTGTCTCTCCGCTCTTAAGCTACTGGAATCACAACCTGCATCGGTGGAAGGAAGACGGGCCAAGACGTCTCTCCGTCAGTCATAGGTCATCATCTCCCGTTACGTACAAGTGGTCCTGCACAGGGCTCCTTCTTTCCGTGAGTATGACGTCCGGGTTTTGTTGGGGATATGGCCTACCTCAACTGCAGCACGCCGTTCCCGCTCCACTGCTGTTCGTCATTCCCGCTCTCTTCCTCCAGCTCGTGGCTCCCCTACCATGAGTTCAAGTCCGGCGGACAGACGGGCGCATCACAGAGAGACGGCCCCCCGACGTCGTGACCCTCGGGTGCCTGCGTCCGACCAGTCAGTAGTTTCCGAGGCGACTGGCAGGAGGAAGCGACGCCGATCTCGCTCTGGCTCTCCTGCTGCTCGTAGACACCACACTGCTTCGCCTCGCCGACAGATGAGCTCCCCGAAGACGTCACAGGGTACCACGACCTTCAGGGCGAAACGACGTCCTATACCACCAGCCGTGGAGGTCGTTCTCGATCCTACCCCATCTTCTGCCACTGGTGGCACCTCTTCTTGCCTCCTAACCTGTCAGGGGTACCGGCCTCTTCCCTATGGCGGCCCCTGTGGCACTGCCCTCCACGCCTCCTCCTCCAACTGGATCATCGGACGCATCACTCCCCTGTGGCCAACCCTCTCCTCGCCATTCCCCAGACCATTCCGAGTTCTCGAGATGGAGGTTGCGGACTTTGACAGGCTGGAGGACGAGGGAGAGGAGGGGGTCGAGGAGCCGGAAGTGGAATCATCTTCGGAGGAAACATCCGAATCAGGAAGGGATGAGCGCGCTGTGGATGGCCCTTCTCCTGCGTTCTCCCCGCTTACAGACCATGGTGCCCGGAGACGCAGTGAGGCTGGTTCCCTCTCTCCTCAGCCTACGTCCATCCCTACTGCTGCGGAGACGGAGATCAGGGCGGAGTTGGCATCCATTCGTCTCGAGATGTCTTCCGCTAAGACGGACATCCTCTCCTCTGTCACGGCGGCCATGGAGGCGGTGATCTCACGGTTTACTACGCCGAACCCGATCCCTCCGCAGTCCTCAGTTTTGGCTCCACTTCCGCCAGAATCGGACCACATCCCATCTCGGCCTGCTATCCCGATCGTTGTACCGTTGACATTATCGAGTTCATCACCTGCTCCTCCGACGCCGCCTACAACTCCTCTCTGGCCCATTGTTATCCCGGGCCATGGTTTGGGGTTGTTCTCCCACCCTCTCTCCGTGCCGCCTCTCTCCAGGTTTAAGATCCCCAGAGTCAAAATGCCCACCCTCTATGGGAATTCTGTTGCTTGGAGAGCTGTGGTCATCTCCAACCCTGAGAGAGCGGTCAGCCTGCCGCCCGGAGAGCGGGCAGTGCCGTGGGATTGGGTCATCCAAAGTGAATGAAAAGAATGTGTTCCGGGCCATCAATACCAAGGGTCTGGTCCCAGAGATGGATGTGAGGGTGTACCCAAACCGACCATGCAATATTTCTCCTACCATCCCTCGGTCTTGCCTTCCACTGTCACCAAGCCCTGGGCTGACTACTCCCGCCACGACCTATCAGCGGATATCCACTACCTGTCTGCTATTTCAGGGACGCTGTACCTACAGAATGTGCGTGATCGGGACGGGGTCCTGATGTTGGAGCTACCGCACCTCTGTATGGGTCCCTGGGGGGAGTGGGTCCGTGAAGCGGTGGAGTTTGGTCAGTCTATGGCTGAGGGTTTGCCAGCCATCCCGACCATGGACTCATCTTTTCTGTTGGGCATGCTCCTTACCTCCTCGGGCTTCCCTATGCCCGTGTGGGAGTGTCACAATGCTCCCAAGCTGTCGGTGGGCCCCCTTCCGTGTTCCTTTGTCACAGCACCGGAGAAGTCCCACGTGGAACGAGACTTCAAGTTCCGACAGCGAGCGGCCCGCCAACTTTCAACTCTTCTTGGACAGTTGGAACTGGCGTGTTTTCACCTACGCCTCATTGAGTCCCTGGAGTCTGGTGATCATCGCCAGGGATTTGAGCATGTCCGACGGATCAGCCTGCAGCTCGCCCTCAACCTTGTTCAGGACATTCGCCACTCCCTCCATGAAGCCACCCATTGCTGTCAACAAATTTGGTTGGCTTTCTGCAGGAAGGCCGCTGCTGACGTCCGCAACCGCCTACTCCTGACAGACCTTCTAACTCCAGGTCTGTTCCCTGAGGAGGCTTGGCAGGGGGTTTTCCTGCTAGCGCAGAGTGACGCTTACTCTGCCCAACTGAAGGTGGTGGCGAAGCCCACTACATATCCTTCTCCTCCCGCGGACACGGTGGCAGGTTCGGCGCCGGCAAAGGGCGCCAGTCGAGAGGTTTGGGCAGAGGACAGGCTCACAGAGGGCGTGGTGTATCCGCCTTCCGTGGTCGCCCCCACTACCGGCAATGGCCCCGCCGGTCGTGGGCATGTCGAGTGGTAAAAAAGGGTCTGATTTGGAGGTGGAGGTCCAGGCCTTCTCTCAGGCGCCCTCCCCGACATCAACCAGTGTCTCAGGAAGTGGCCCAAATGATCATGTCCATGCATGAGGGAGGAGTCGTCAGGGAAATATCTTCTACACAAAAGGTATTTCTTTCTCATGTTTTTCTGGTCCCAAAAAAGGACTGCGCTGCTATGAGGCCAGTGGTAGATCTGTCAGTCCTCAACTCTCACATTGTGAACACCCGTTTCCGAATGCTAACCGTCAGCCAGGTGCGCCTGGCACTCAAGCCCTTGTCTTGGGTGGTGACCCTGGATCTGAAGGATGCTTATTGGCAAGTGCCAATGGCTCCTCGGTTCCAGGGCTACCTAGCGCTGCAGTCGGGTCAACGGGTGTTCCAATTCGACAGACTACCATTCGGCCTCAACATAACACCGCGGGTCTTCACCAAACTGGTAAAGCAGGCTCTGCATCCCTTGCTCTTACAAGGGATTCAGATCCTGTTTTACCTGGATGATTGGCTCATCTCAGCAGACTCTCTCACACAACGTGTACAGGACAAACTAACTATAGTAAAACACATCACAAACCTGGGGTTCAAACTCAACATTCCCAAGTCGTGCCTCTCGCCGTCACAAGAAGTGACGTGGATGGGCTTAGACTGGGATCTCCTTAGCGCCACTGTTTCCCAGAGTCGGGTGAATGCGACGAAACTTCGAAGGAAGCTCTTTGTCGTGTTGCACTCGATCTCGATAACACGAAAAATTTGGGACTCCCTACTAGGGTCTTTGAATTGGGCATCTCTGAACATGCCCTTGGGCCGGCTCAGACTAAAACGCCTCATTCAGCTAGGCAACAGGCACTTCCCTATCTCGCCCCCTTACCGTTTGTGGATGGTACCGCGCTCTATACATCTGAGACTGACACACTGGGTCGCTCGTGGCACGCTCTTTGCGGCTGCGCCCTGGACTGCTCCTCCGCCGACCATCTGGGTAGACACGGATGCGTCGAGTGAGGTGGGGTGGGGCTATCAATCAGACATGGGACATCAAAACCACAGCAGGTGGTCAATGCTCTCACACTTCCACATCAATGCCCTGGAACTGTTGGTACCGTTGTTCTTCCTGCGGGATCACGGACTAGCCCTAACGAGCAAGTCGGTGGCCTTCAGGATGGACATGTTCGCGGTTCATTATATCCAAAAGCAAGGTTCCTCCAGGTCTGTTGTTCTCCAAGACCTGGCGAAGAAATTGTTTTACCTGGCCGATCATTGCAGCATAACCCTGCATGCGACTTACCTGCCCGGGACAGCCAATCTTTGGGCGGATGCTTTGTCAAGAGGACAGAGCACCAAGGTAGAGTGGTCATTAAGACAAAGCGTTTTCGACGACCTCGCAGCCTCCTGGGGCCATCCGCAGGTGGACTTGTTCGCCTCTTCCGAGACGAACAAGCTGCCGAACTACCTCACCCGCTGGACTTGTACTCAGGCAGGGGGGCCGGATGCCTTCAGCGAGGACTGGAGCAGGTGGCAGTCGATTTACGCTTTTCCTCCACATGACGCACTGCTTATGTGCAAAGTCCTACACAGGCTGAGAGAGTATCGTGGCAAGGTTTGGTTAATTGCGCCCCTCTGGCCGGCCCACGCCTGGTACGCTCAGCTGAAGCGATGGTGCCCGAGCCCCGTTCCCCTGTCTGTCTCAGACTTCCACTTGGGGCAAATTGGAGACCTAGGGACCTCGTTGGCATTCGCATCGTGGATGTTTGTGAGGCAGGGTGGTTACCGACATATGGACGATGCTTGACTGATATGCTTAATTAGCACTGGACTAAGGCTACTTGGAAGACTTACGAGTCTCATTGGAATACTTTCACTATATGGATCAATGACACTGAACAGACAGTTCCGTCAGTTGCGTTAGTATTACATTACCTTAATCACTTGTTTGGAACACACACCTACATGTACAACACCATTAGGAACCACCTGTCCGCAATTAGGGAGCCTTTTGAGGCCTTGACGGGGCTGGTGCTGCCTCACATGGAGCTGTCTTTTTTCATGAAAGCCTGCTTTAGGCTCAGACCGCCCCCACGCCAGATACCGCCTCAATAGTCTCTGGTGAAGGCTCTAAGGCTCCTTACCTCACCCACCTACACCACTAACCCAACACCTGTTAAACTGCTTGACAAAACATTGTTTCCTCTTGCGTTAGCGACATGAGAGAGGGTTTCGGAGTTGGCTGCCATGTCGAGGGCCCCGAATTGAATGAGTTTTTCGCCTTCCCTAGGGTCAGTAACTTTGGCCCCTTCTGTTCATTTTGAGGCCAAGAATGAACGCGAGGCGCACATTTTTAAGCCGTTCACTGTACCGATTTAAAATGTGGGAGCGCGTATCATACGTTATGCGCGGTAAGAACCTTGCATACTTATGTGCGTGCCGCTGTGCCGAAGTCGGGGACGGCGCTCTGGTTTGCCCCTAAAACAGGGACGCGATTTGGCAAACGTGCTGTGGGACTTCATTTACGTAGTGTCATTCTGGTCAGTAATCCCCTTACGAAGGGTTCGGCGCATGATATCCGCTCTTATGCGGCGACCATACGCTTTTTTAATAACTGTTCGCTCAGTGACATAACCGACACAGGGTTATGGTCCTCCCACAGCACTTTTGTCTCATTGTACCTGTCCATGTCCACAGCCAGGCCGGGTATGCCTTGTGTCGCGTTACGCCAATGTGTAACGTGATACATTCACTCACATATACTCACTCACTCACATACACTCACTCAACCCCACAATTTGCCGGAGGATAACAGGTTTTTCACAATACGTAGACGGAGGTCTTTTTAAAAAAACGTGATACATCTTCCATCCTGTATCTCTACTCATCCCATACTGTATTTTCCTCCTTTCCCTAAACTGGGGGGGGGTTCTTTTTGTATACTTGTACAAAGCCTTTCCATCTTTATTTTACAGGTATCTATCTATCTATCTATCTATCTATCTATATGCTCAGGCCCTATCCCCATTTTGGGGGTAGCCGACTCAAGACAGAGCAAGAACAGGGAAAACACAAAAACAACATAAAACAAAAAATAAACACAGATAAAAAACACAAACTCACACACATCCAGGTCACCCAGGAGAAGACCCAGAGACCAGGGTTACAAAGGTCGCTCCAGCACTCCCCCGGCCCCTGACCACCCGGAGAGGTTCCGATCTCGGCAGGCAGACATGCAGCGGAGCCAAAGCCACAAGCCCTCCCACCACATTTCCAGGCACACCCTTCATATTAATCGTCCCCTCGGGCCAGGCGCCTGATGGACTATTATCTAGTCGAACTTGCGCCCGACCCCTTACTCCAAATGACCACGTGTTCACTCAACTATTCACAAGCATTCTCCATTCACTCCTGTCCACCACCACTTCCCCTGCCTGATCTATAGTCATTCCTCTATCATCCAAAGCCTTTCTTACACAGTCTCTCCATCTCAATGGGGGTCTTCCTGATAAATTCTACGACAAGGCCTTCAGCACAAATAGCCGACTAAAATATTTGTGTCTGAGGGAAGAAGTTGAATTCATCAACCTCTGGGACAACTTCTACAACCAGCCTACTCTGTTCCGCAAGGATGGCACTCATCTAAACCCTGTGGGTTCAGCACGCATGGGTCGTCTCCTACACGAAGCAGTCCGCAGCCATGGATCAAAAAACGCCATCAGAGAAGAAGCAGCAGTGACATAAATCATCCAACGCCAAGAAAAAAACAGAGGCAACCGAGGACCACCAGCGATAAGGACCGAAGACAGCGAGGACCGAGGACAGCCATGAACATAAATGTAGATCCGACAAGAACCAAAAATATTATTAAAGAGCGTTCCGTGAGTTCTAAAATAACAAATTTAAAGGTTTTCTATGCAAACGCTCGTAGCATACGAAATAAATTTTCAGATTTAGAGGAGCTAGTGTTTACAGAAAATTATGATGTGATTGGCATAACAGAATCTTGGCTCAATACAGAAGATAGAGACTTTTTAGCAGAGTATTCACTTCCCGGTTATGTAATGTTTGAGAAAAGCCGAATAAATCGAAATGGAGGTGGCGTTTTACTTTATATCAAAGAAAGTCTTAACCCTACCCTCTTGTCAAAACCTCAAATTGTGAACGTCGACGCATCTTTTGTGCTAATAAAGAATAATAAAGGTACAAAAATAATACTTGCATTAATATACAGACCTCCAGCTCAATCAGTGCAAACTGACCGAGAAATTTATGAACAAATTGCAGATGTAAGTAACTCGCAAGATACCGTAATTTTTGGCGACTTTAATTTACCTGTGACCAAGTGGGGCGATACTCTTACTTCACACTCCGGACATGACTTGTATACGAACTTGCAAGAGAGTTCGCTTTATCAATTTGTTCGAACGCCGACCCGTGGTAATAACGTTCTTGACATTGTACTTGCAACAAAAGAAGAATTAATAGAGAATTTGAATGTTGGTGATGAATTCAGTAACAGCGACCATCGTACGATAACTTTCACTTTAAAGTTTACTAGTAACGAACCAAATAGTAGCATCGAAAAAGTCCCTAATTTCAAGAAAGCAAACTTCCATAAACTTAGAGCTATGTTTAAAGAAACTGACTGGAGCTTTTTAATTAACAATAATGACATAAATACATCTTGGAAGTTATTCGAAACCACTTACCTAAAAGCAGTGCAAGACTGCATACCATCGAAAATACGGCGTCCAGGCCATAATAATAAGCCCAAATGGTGGAATAAAGATATTTCAAACTGCCTGCTTGCTAAAAAATTTGCTAATGATAGATTAAAATCCTCACAAAATGACGAAGAACGGGTGAAATTTGTAGAGCTACGACGCAAAGCCAAAAAGTTAATTAAGCAAAGTAAAAAGACCTTAGAGTTACATATTGCGAATCAAAGTAAAACAAACCCGAAAGAATTCTATAGTTATATCAGAAAGAAAAAAGTAGTTACTTCAACTGTTGGACCGTTAGTCGATGAAAATGGAGAATACACCAAAGACGAAGTACAAATGAGTAATGCCCTCAATACCTTCTTTGCATCAGTTTTTACAACAGAAGACCTCAGTGATATCCCTACACCATCGCCGATTCAGATTGATAATTCAGATGTTCTAAGCAATATCACCGTTACAGAGAGAGAAGTATTGAATTGTTTAGATAAACTCAAGGTAAATAAAACGCCTGGACCTGATACAATCTCGCCTAGAGTTCTGAAGGAAGCTAAGGATGAGCTCTCCAAACCACTGACTTTACTATTCAATAAATCCTTGCAGTCTGGAACTATGCCTGATCAGTGGAAGCTAGCCAACGTAACACCGATATTCAAAAAAGGCAGCAAATCCCTACCAAGTAACTATCGTCCAATTAGCTTAACCTCAGTTGTATGTAAAATGCTAGAAACGGTCATACGAGACAGACTCGTAAATCACTTAGAGGAAAATAACATACTTAACCCTTAAAAAGCGGCTCACCACTTAAGTCGTGTTGAAAAAACTGGCAAAAAACGGGTGAAAAAAGGGTGGAAATCGAGTGAAAATGGGTGGGATAGTAATGATCCATACGTCCGACATCTGTGGCCTCCCGGCCCACACTAACTCCAGTTCCCCCACCGCGCGTGAGGATGACAGTGTAACCAATAGTTCGCTAAAAGTGAGCAAGGTAGCAAAATCTGCTAAACTTCCATCTTCGAGGTAACACTGTCAGTGCTCCACGAGTGCTACGTAGCTGTATGTGGCGTCATTGTGTAGCGATTTCCACCTAGTTTTCGGCGCAATACAGTTCCTTTCATACTGATGGTTGATATAGCAGTCAGAACGGCCCAGAAAGGCCCAAAACGGCCACAGAGCACCCGCTAGAGGAGGGTTAAAGATACTCAACACGGCTTTCGTAAAAAACGTTCCTGTTTAACAAACCTCTTAGACTTCTTCCACGATATCCTCAACCTCTACGATGAGAGTAAAGCTGTAGATATTATATACCTTGATTTTCAAAAGGCCTTTGACAAAGTTCCCCACAAACGTTTACTGCTAAAACTAAAAGCGCATGGAATACAAGACGGTGTGTTGAAATGGATAGAAAATTGGCTCAGTGACAGAAAGCAAAGAGTAGTCATAAACGGTAAGGCATCTAAATGGACCAATGTAAGTAGCGGGGTACCCCAGGGATCGGTACTAGGACCAATTCTCTTTCTAATTTACATCAACGACATAGATGAGGGCCTCACCTGTACAATCTCAAAATTTGCTGACGATACAAAAATTGCAAATAGCGTACTCTCAAAAGAACAAGTTGACGATATGCAACACAATCTAGATAAATTGTCATGTTGGGCCCAAATTTGGCAAATGAGTTTCAATGCGGATAAATGTAAAGTACTACATATCGGATACCTAAATGAGAAAGCAAACTATTCGATGAATGGCACTCAACTTAAGAATGTAAACAGAGAAACCGATCTGGGAGTAACAATATCGAGTAACCTAAAACCGAGTCAACAATGTTCAGAAGTTGTTAAGAAGGCAAACAAAATAATTGGCTTTATAGGCAGGTCATTTGAGCATAAATCCAAAGAAGTTATCCTAACCCTTTACAATTCCTTAGTCCGCCCTCTTCTGGAATACTGCGTTCAATCCTGGTGCCCTTATTACCAAAAAGATATAAACAAGCTAGAACGAGTTCAACGTAGAGTTACCAAAATGATACCTAGCCTAAAGAACAAACCATACGAAGAGCGTCTTAGAGAATTAAATCTATTTCCTTTAACCCAGCGCAGATTAAGAGGTGACTTAATTCAAGTGTTCAAAATCATCAAAGGCATCGACAATATGAACTGTAGTAAGTACTTCACTATCGACCAATCTAATTACACGCGGGGAAACGGTTGCAAAATTATTGGTAAATCTTTTAACTCACACGAATCTAAGAATTTCTTCTTCAATCGAGTTGTCAACTTGTGGAATGGGCTTCCCCGAAACGTTATAGACTGCATCACCGTTGATTCATTTAAACTCCGCCTAGACAAATATCTCGCTTCAAACCCGCGACTGACTGCGTTTGTAAATTAATAACTTTATTTTATCCCCCCCTCAGTTACTAACCCATCTGTCCCCTACTAACTTCCTAATCCTGCCACGGACATTAGTTCCAGGGCAGTAATTCCCTTTCTAATGTTCCCTTACCCACTCTGAACCACTGTTTGGACACTTGATCCTCAGTGTTTTGGAGGACAAGCAACCTAGATGGGTCACTAGATCTATTGTTGCTTGATTTCCTTTGTACTCCTTTGTACTTCCTGCCCTTCTATCTCCCCTTGTACCTGACTCACATATTCTCTTTGTAAGCCTTTCATCTCCCATTCGTTCAACATGACCATACCAGTTCAGCACCCTTCTGTCCACTCTGGCTGACAAATGTTCCTGCTGCCCCACTCTCCTACGTATCTCTTCATTCCTCAATCTGTCTCTACAGGTAACTCCACACATACTCCTCAAGCAGCTCATCTCCATCACATCCAGCCCTCTTTTCTCCTTTTTCTTCAGAGCCCATGTCTCAGCCCCATACATCACTGTTGGCACAACAATTCCTTGATACAGTGCACTTTTTACTTTCACTCCGAGATTTCTCGTCTTCCACATACTTCCCATTGCTCCGAAAACCTTCCTTCCTTCACACACTCTCTGTTTTACCTCCACTTCCATACCTCCACTCCTGCTTATCGTTCCTCCTAGATATTTAAAACACTCTACTTGTTCCAATATTTCCCCATCCAGCCTCACATCTAGATTCACCCTATGCTCTCCCCTATTACACACCATTACTTTACTTTTATTGATGTTCACCTTCAGTTTCCTCCTTCCACAAACCACACCAAACTCTTTGACTACCCGCTGCAGTTTCTCATCAGAATCCGCCACCAATGCTGTGTCATCAGCGAACAGCAACTGATTCAACTCCCAATCTCTACCATTCTTTCCTACTAAACCCAATCCTCTTCCCATAGTTCTCCTTTTCACCTCCCTCACCACACCATCCATAAACATATTAAACAGCCATGGTGACATTACACAACCCTGTCGCAAACCTACCTTTACCTCAAACCATTCACTCAACTCACCATTTCCTACTCTCACACATGCTCTGCTCCCTTCATAAAAACTCTTAACTGCTTCTAACAAATTTCCTCCTATTTCATAAATCCTTAACACCTTCCACATTGCTTCACGGTCCACTCGATCATACGCTTTTTCCAAGTCCATAAAGCCCAAAATATCTCCTTATGCTTCTCTAAATACTTCTCGCATAACTGTCTTACTGCAAACATCTGATCCACGCACCCTCTTCCCCTCCTAAAACCGCACTGTTCTTCTCCTATTGCATCTTCCGTACACTTTATTATCCTCTCCATCAACACCCTGCCATACAGCTTTCCAACCACTGACAATAAACTAATACCTCTATAACTTGAACACTCCTGCCGATCTCCCTTCCCCTTGTACAACAGCACAATACATGCACTCTTCCAGTCTATTGGTACCATTGACACAGCAAAGCACACATTGAAAAGTCTCACCAACCAATCTATTATCACATCTCCACCCTTCTTTATACACTCCACAGCAATACCATCCAAACCTTCTGCTTTTCCCGCTCTCATTTGTTTCACTGCTTCTTTCACCTCATTTTCCTCAATCCTTTCATTCATTCCCTGCCACCTGGGTGGCCTGGGTAACCTATCTCCATCCACCTCTGCTTTACATGTATGTACTATATATATGTTTAGTGTTAAGGATATAACTCTTACGATTTATTACATTAAAATTTTGGACTATACTGTCTAGGGATTTTTTGTATTGGTATGCCTATGCCTCATACCCATTTCTTGTAATTAAAGAGTGTCTTCGGAGATCATCCACCTGCTGTGCAGTACCTTCTTGTTCTTGTAATGCGTACAATTGACTTCACTTTTCCAAGGTTGGTTTGCCATTCCAAGGTCGACATGACCTATTCCTGTCCCTGCTTATGCATTTTAGACCCTAGACTGATACGCTAGTAACTGTACTTTCTTAATATGCACCATACTGTTACGCTCTTTTTCCCAATAAACTAAAATGTTTATTTGTGTCTTTTCTTGGGCCTCTACTTTTGCTAAGGCTTGGGGTTTTTAAGGTCTCTTGGATGTCCACCTCCAATTTGGGACTCAAGCCCTATGTTGGAAACGTAGAGACTGCTACTAAATTGGGAGGTTTGACGACCTCCCTTATAACCAAATAAGGAAAACCTCTTATTTGGTAGCAATCTCGGAGTATCCAACAACAAAGTATCCCGCCTTCATGCCGATCCCCTGCCCATCCAATCTATACTGATTACTTGATACCTAGATACTGTTATATGTAGGCTACTGGCGCAGGCTCATAGAACATGGAGCATGGCTAAGAGGAGAGCAGCTAGATTAAATGGGTAACTATAACTTTTTTCTCTCCTTCGCTATCCTAAATTTCTCTTCCTTCTTTAGTCGTCTCGGAGTGTGTACAACTTGCCTAGTAGTGAATTGAGGTGCAACTCTAGAGATTATTGGAACTTCGCGTGAGTACCGATAAATCGGCCCGCTGTGGTAACGGCTGAGATCTTAAGCCCTACGTTGGATACTCCGAGACTGCTACCAAATAAGAGGTTTTCCTTATTTGGTAATAAGGGTGGTCGTCAAACCTCCCATTATTATACACCGACCAAATAATATGAACACTTGTTCAAGTGTTTGGGGGTTTTATTACTATAAATATTAATTTTGTTATTTACTTATTAAGACATTCGCCCCATTACTTTGGCAATTTCAACACCTTTCACGCCATTTACGTTTCAACATTTTCCTGGCGAGAGATATGGAGCCTGCAATTTAGGAGGAACCGCCAATGTACAGTATATAATACTAATATAATACTTACGGTAAATAAGTTATAATAATACTGCACACTTATCTTTCACGAAATTGAGATCCTGTTGATTTTATGACTTCAAATAATATTTTTAAATTGTAAATTGTTTTCCCATCCAACAATTTAAGGTTTGATAAGATCCTATTGCAGTGTTGCACTATTTAAGCTACATTAAGTTCAGTTTCTTTGGAGATAAAATATTGGCCATATTGGACCAGTGGGATCTGTGGGAGGTATTGTTTTCATTATTAACCCTTATTTAGCGGCGAGCAACATAAGTCGAGTTAAATAAAGCTGGACTATGTGGCGGCGCTCGACATAACTCGAGTGGCAATTTCAGCACGTAATGTGGCTGAGAGAGAGAGACAAGTGGTGGCAGGAGACTAGCGAGCGTATGACTGCTCCAGACCACCGCGGCGAACCTACTGACACAAATCTCAGCTCCCTCCTCCCTCTCTCACTCGCTACATACTCAATTATGTACTGAAAGTACCGAATTACCTGCTTTTTGCACTCGCGTTGCACGGTTATTGCAAGAAAACTATCCATCATACAAGGATCGTTATGGTGTCATTCGAAAGCTCTGTTTATGCCCTTTCAGGGATAGGTACTTGTTTTACGTTCTGGGTCTTATTTAGGCATGAAAATGATCACGTAAACAGCCCTATTTTGGCTAAAAACACCCCGCTGTGCGGTACACATAAATAAACCGCATAGGCCGCTCGTAAGGTGTTAAGGTTATCCAATTGTTATGTTTATTTATTTTTAAGTTTGATCTCTGAACCACAATCAAGCTTTAGAATAAAAACGACCCCAAGACTGCCCTTTGAGACACATTTGTGCATTTTTCGGTAGAAAAATGTCCTGCCTAAAGGCCGATTACTTATAGGTTACAGGCTCGCTACTGCTTTTCCCCAAACAATTGGCACCTGAATGGGGTGAAGCATCTTATTATCACCTAATTCATGTGTTGAAATGTCCCAAAGTTTCTAAAATAATAGAGCGAAGCAAGGGAGGCAGTACTTCTTTGATTTCCCATGGAATGATTTTTGCTTCCGAGGCCGGGGACCCTCGGAGAGTGCAGAACACATTACCACGTTAATCATTTCGGGCATGGAGGCATACATTCCATTTTCTTTCTCTCAGTCTACTGCAAACAAATCTTGGTGTGCTCACACTTGTTCTACTGCTGACCGCAATAAGGACGGTACAGTGGCCTTAAAATTCAAGAATCTCATACTTTCTATGTTTCTGCCCAGATTCAAGCTAAATCTATTCTTCGATTCGCCAAAAACTCTTTCATCAATAAAAAATACTCTGAACTTTCCAATGCAGCTGTTCTTGAGCTTTCTGGCATCTAGCCAAACACCTCTCCAACAATTTTACTTCCTCGTCTTTTCCAAGATAATGGCACCATCGTCACTTCTTACTCTAACAAAGCTGAACTCTTGGTTCAAACTTTTGCTAACAACTACACCTTGGATGATTCCAGTGCTATTCCTTCCTCTCCACCCCCCACCCCCCTCTCTTTTACTTATCCCTAATATCCTAATCTATTCTAAGGATGCACTTTCTACCCTATCTGGACTTTATACTAAGAAGGCGTATGGACTGGATGGTATTCCTCCTGTTGTTTTAAAAAAAATGCTCATCCATGCTGACTAATTATTTAGGCAAACTTTTCCGTCTCTGCTTTTCCTCTAACTATTTCCCTTCTTACTGGAAGATTTCTCTTATTCAACTGATCCCAAGGAAAGGTGACCGCTCTCAACCCTCCAACTATTGTCAATTTGCTCTCATGTCTTTGTCTTCCCATAATCTTCTTTCATATCGCTGATATGGCTTCCTTAATTTTACGGGCCGTTCTACTGGTGATCTCCTTTCTTATCTCTTGGTCAGCCTCCTTTCGGGACTTTGGTTAGACTTTTTCTATTGGGCTAGACATATCAAAAGCTTTCAATAGAGTCTGGCACAAATCTCTAATTTCTAAACTACCTTCCATCGGTTTTTATCCCTCTATCTGTGCCTTTATCTTAAATATCCTTTCTGGCCAATACATAACTTCGGTTATGGACGGCCATCGCTCACTTCCTCAAACTATCAACTTTGGTGTTCCTCAGGGTTCTTCTGTCCTGTCTCCAATTCTCTTTCAAATATTCATTAATGATCTTCTCAACTGTAGGCTATCTCTAGCCCTGTCCACTCATATGCTGGTGACTCTAGCTTACATTATTCAACTAGTTTCTCACAACAACTCTTCATGCAAGTACTCCAAAAATCACATGATGAGGCCATAGCCAGCATATATTCTGATCTATCAAATATTTCTGATTGGAGCAGAGAGAGTATTGTTAATGGCAATGCTTCCTAAACTCAAATTCTCCATCTATCTACCTGGTACTATCTTCCACATCACTCTCTCCCACTCATCAACAATACACAAATTAATCCCTCATCTTCTCTCAATATTCTTGGTGTTTCTTTTTCTTTTGACATTGCTTGAAAATATCATATTACCACTCTTGCTTCCCAGAAGTTAGGTTAGCTCAACCGCCTCCATGGGTTCTTCCCCCCTGCAGAGCTTCTTGCTTAGAACAAGGGCACAGTGCGTCCATGTATCGAGTATTATTCGCATTTATGGGAAGGTTCCACCTGTACCGCACTTCTTGAAAGAGTAGATTCAAAAGCATTTTGTCTCGTCAGTTCACTGACTCTAACTAATTTCCTACAATCTCTCTTTACACGTCGCAATGTTGCATCTCTCTCACTCTTCTACCGATATTACAATGATCAGTGTCTTCAGATCTTCCTCAGTGTATACCTCCTCCCTTACGGAGAGTGGGGGACACCCACCTTCCAACACAGTACCATCCCTATTCTATTCAACTCTCTACCCCAAGAGTGAACCAATTTTCCCAGTCTTTCTACTCAACAAGTAAGCTCTGAAACTCTCTCCCCCAATATTTCTTTCCCTTATTCTATGACTTTAATTGTTTCAAGCTCCGTGTGCCCAGATATTTTGACATTAACGAGCCTTGAATTTGGCTCTCTTTCACTCTTTCAAGTTTGGGTTGGATCACTTGTTACAGGCAGCTTTGCATTTTGTCTCTTTCAAACACATAGAAAGAATATTAGGGTTAAGGGGGTAGTGCTTGTTTTTTGGTCTATATTTATATTAGGGTTAAGGGGGTAGTGCTTGTTTTTTGGTCTATATTTATATTTATTAACTTTATTTTTTTAGTTTCTTCGCTAAACCTCCATCAAGCTTAAAAAAACACGCCAAAGACCCCCTTTCAAGATAAATATGTACATTTTTCTACCGAAACATGTCCCGGCCGAATGCCGGTTCCATCTAAAATTACAGGCTCACTATCGCCCGCCAGGAAAAAATCGACACCTAAATGGCACGAAAGGTCTAAATATTGAAAAAGAAATGAGACGAAAGGTCTCAAAATCGCCAAAATAACGGAACGAGCATCTTAAAAACCAAAACTAATGGGCTAAACATGAGGGAGAAGGGGTTCCAGAAAAAGCGACTACCTCCCCCTTAAATCAAGTGCGCCCTTTTTAATCTGTCTGTCTTCTCTCGTGTAAATTATGCTTTTGTTTATGGTTAGGACTTTGGAACTAACTCTCTCTCTCTCTCTCTCTCTCTCTCTCTCTCTCTCTCTCTCTCTCTCTCTCTCTCTCTCTCTCTCTCTCTCTCTCACACACTATAACGTACATTACCCAGACCAATCAAGTTGAAGGTCCATTATGTTGTCTGTGGTATAACCCTATTTGAACCGAGGGGGGTACTTGTTGGATCTCACCGGTATTGCATCATTGGTTTGAAGATTTTAAGACGTTTCACCCATTCATTTGCCGATAAGTTGCTTCACCCTATTCGGGTGTTGATTTTTTTCTGGGTGAGCGATAGTGAGCCTGTAATTTAAGAGAAGTTGCCCTTCTACGGGGATTTTTTTCCAGTGAAACATGTACAAATGTAGCTTGAATGGGTCTGGGTGGAATTTTGTTTTTCTTATAATGCTGCATTTTGTGTTACCACCACTGATAAGCCATTGGGCTTTTGGCAGAAAATGCCAAAAATTATCAGTGATATCCGAGACATGTTTACATACAGTGTTCTCATCGTCCAGCATATTACTGCTTCATATTCATCAGCCAACTTAAAATAGCCCTATATAATATTTAATTATCACTAGAACAATACACTATACCATGTAGGAAGTCTTCTGGAGAAATAGGGCAAATTTAGACAAAAATGCAAGATAAACTAAATCACAAATGTATGCTAGAATAGCATTGACAAATCGCTAGATAGTCACCAGACACTAAAAACTTGTATGTCACTAGAAAACATATGTTGAAGTATCTAGAATAATCTTTAACAATCGAAATATCTCTCCAATTCCTTAAAATAGGGAAACTAACTTGAATATCGCTAGAATTCATCACATCTTGATGTCGCTAGATGGAAGTGATGTAAGTGATTCGCTGGATTTAGCGGTAGCAGCTACATTGGCAACATCGTACCAAGAACCTTCATTCCGTTATAATGAACAAGGTCAGATTTCGAAACTATTACAATTATTTCAAAGTTCAGAGATCATCAGATTGGTTTGGAAGTCGAAGTACACAATTTAAGTTCCATTAGTTTAACAAACATTTACATAATAAATGATAATATGCTACTTAGAGGGTTTAATAAAGAAGGATTACTTTCCCGATATCGTATAAGCGTACGCAAGCTGTTGTTCTTTTGTTTTGTTTTAAGAACGTCAACAAACGCTTCGTATATTTGGGGTTCTTAGTTATACATTAGAACATATTTATAGTTTGCACACTCTTATAAGTGTAAACACTTACTTGTTAAAGAGGAAATACACAAAAGCCCAATTTAGAATGATCGTGAATATCTTTATGTTGGCGTATGTTTGGGCTAATTTAAGACTACATTTAGATTGATAGAATTTTTTAACACTCGCCAATGAAATATGATGACTTGCTTACAGATATATACTTAAAGCCCGAATCGGCTTGACTTTAACTCAGTTGTTTACTTACTCAACCCTGTGGAGGAGCAGGGTTGAGTTGGCTTGATATTGGACACCCTTTTATGGCATTTGGGTGTGAAATACGACACCATTTCCAGTCTATCCGAGATAATGATGGTAAAGGAAAATGCGGTATTAGTTGCTTAAAAAAAGTCCGGGAAGACGTTTTTGTTAGCCTAGGGGACAAACTAAAATACCTTCCTCGAAAATGGCTGAAGCAAACAAAATCCTAATCACTAATTAAACAAATATCACAATACCCCACATGACTTTGGTTCAGATAGTGTTAACTTATTGATTCCTGTCCCCAGCTCTTCTGTACGGCGCGGTAATTGACAGCATGATTGATTTTAAATATGTAATGCCCAATTCAGGTTTCGTTGTTTCGCTCTCTAACTTTTAAACGTATAGCCCTCAGTATGTGGACTTTATGGGAGTGAGTGTGTGTGTGTGTGTGTGTGTAAAGTATGTGTGTTTGTGTGTGTGAGTGTGTAAAGTAATAATAATAATAATAATAAACGGTTTATTAAAGAATGGCAGCCTCATGAGCTGAAAATACACATTTTACAATTAGTGGATGAACATGAGATGTACAGATATGAAAAAGGTAAGCTCAGTTTACAATGGGTGAGTATAATATACTTTACATTAAAACAAGAAATTAATACAATAATTATGCTAGTGCAAAATACAAATTATCATAAATTAACCATGAGAGTAAGTGATTTACAGTGCATATACAGTACACATTTATTTTACTCATATATATACAGAACATACATATATACGCATACGTACACACATAAATACGCATATATATATATACATACATATATAAGAACATAAGAACATGCAGTAAGTGTGCACATGCCCGTATACATAAACGCTCACGTATGCAAACAAACATACATACATACAAAAACTGTTCTGGTAGGGTCAGGTGAGGCTAATAATGGGAGTTAAATCCTTGGGAGAGATTAAATGAGGGAATTGGAAAAGGGTTAATGGGGCAACGGACTGTAGGTCAGGTAAAGCCAATTAGAATGGAATGTCAAACGTCGGAAGAGATCAAATGAGGAGTTTGAAAAGGGTTAAGGCGAAATGGCCTACGGGTCCGTACAGGTAGGGTCAGGTAAAGCCTACTACAATGGGAGGTAATCCTCGGTAGAGAACAAAAGAAGAATATAAAATAAGGAGAGACAGCTGGGGGGAATTATAGTATATGGCACATTCTTCAGTGTAGGTGTGTGTGTGTGTGTGTGTGTGTGTGTGTTTGTTTGTTTGTGTGTGTGTGTGTGTGTGTGATAGAATACTCTCAGCTGGGCTCGAGCCTCGAACCACAAACAGTATACACTATAGACACATACATATATAGATAATTAACGCATACATACATACACATATACGCACACATACATACACATATACTGCACATACATAAATGCACATATACATATACACACATATACATAAACAAACTCAAGCAAATACATACATATATTCTAATACACACACGCACACACACTTATGCATACATTATTAAAGGAGGGCGCGTATATATGGTGTGACAGGCCGGCATTACACATTATTAATAATATTTACAATGGTTGGGATAGGACTATTTTTGTATCTGTCAGTTCTTGCCCTTATTGGTTGGAGTGTGTTGAAGTGTCGAGCTGCACGTGTTGGTCTAGGGGCGTCTGGTGGAAGTAAGTTTCTGTGTCGTGGGTGAACAAGTAGCTTAGATGCAAACTGCTTGAGTGTGTTGTAGTGGTGGGTTGAAAGTGCAGGTATGCTAAGGGTGGTGCGAGCTTCCTCGTACCCTGGGTATGTGCCACCCAGGATGATCCTGCATGCCCTCTTCTGCACCCTCTCCAATTGACGTTGTTGTGTCAGGGTTAGAGAGGAGGACCAGGCGGGAGAGGCGTAGGTGAGCTTAGGGAGTATGAAGATGTTATATATACTCTTCAGCTCATTCTCCGGCGCCCCCAGGGATCTCAGCCGCCTTAGCATAAACAACTTGTATGTGGCAGTCCTGACTGTGGTAGACACATGTTTCTTCCAGTTCAGCTTGTTGTCCACAGTGATTCCGAGGAGTTTGGTGGACTTAACAAGCTGAAGGGGATGAGGACCAATTGTGACAGTGGGTGGAGGAAGGTCGGTAACGGAGGTGTTGATGACCACTGTCTTGTCATGATTGAATGTCACATGATTGACTGTGGTCCAGGCTTGAAGATGGTCGAGGATGTCTTGTAGGGGGTCATAGTTAGGGGAGGTGTTATCGACAGTAATGCCGACTGTCGAGTCGTCCACGTACTTCCAGTGGAATGGAGTGTCCTTTAGGGCATCATTAATCAAGATGAGGAACAATAGAGGCCCCATCTTTGTGCCCTGTGGGTATGTGTGTGTGTGTGTGTGTGTGGACAAGCATTGATGGTTTCAAGGGCATAAATGTCATGCTAGTTGTAGGTTTAACCCTTATTTAGCGGCGAGCAACATAAGTCGAGTTAAATAAAGCTGGACTATGTGGCGGCGCTCGACATAACTCGAGTGGCAATTTCAGCACGTAATGTGGCTGAGAGAGAGAGACAAGTGGTGGCAGGAGACTAGCGAGCGTATGACTGCTCCAGACCACCGCGGCGAACCTACTGACACAAATCTCAGCTCCCTCCTCCCTCTCTCACTCGCTACATACTCAATTATGTACTGAAAGTACCGAATTACCTGCTTTTTGCACTCGCGTTGCACGGTTATTGCAAGAAAACTATCCATCATACAAGGATCGTTATGGTGTCATTCGAAAGCTCTGTTTATGCCCTTTCAGGGATAGGTACTTGTTTTACGTTCTGGGTCTTATTTAGGCATGAAAATGATCACGTAAACAGCCCTATTTTGGCTAAAAACACCCCGCTGTGCGGTACACATAAATAAACCGCATAGGCCGCTCGTAAGGTGTTAAATAAGTGTAAAAGTAGATTGAACTAACAGTTTAAGTATAAACACAGTTTTAACACAATCACTGCAGCAAGGTTATAGATGGCTGTGTAGGCCCAGACAGGGAGTTTATGCCAATTATCGCTCAATAAACATCGCCCTACCGCCGCATATGTAGCCCTGAGCAAACTGAAACGAGTCCCAATGGAAATTCAGGTCAAATTCTCTCTATTGAAGTCTACTTAATTTATTTTCCTTATCTAGCATTGAAAATATCAACCAATACTTTTCTGTTTATAGTGAGCGGTGGGGCTCCATAGCGAGCAATTTGTTACTTCCTCTCTCTCCCTCTTTGTAATTTTACGCTCAAAATACCTCAATAAAATAAACCGCTACATTATAAAGTTTTGTGGTTAAAAGACAGTATGAGTTATGGCCTGTAACATAAATTGAACCTCACATATGTACCTGGTACTTAGCTGTCACAAATACAAGTAGAAGTTGACCTTCTATCCTTGAATTTCAGCTTCTAAGACATCTATTGTTTGGAAACAGACCCTCCCACAACCGAAGCCTGTAGCAGACAATTATTACTATGGGTGGGAAGGTTAGAAACTTATGGAAGCGTTTGGCAACAAGTGGAGTGCCTTCAAGCATTGGTGCTATCAACTCAGCCGCTAATACCAAAACATTGGGGTACGTCGCCCACATTAAACACATTTTTACATAGGACATACCAGAACTCGCAGGCAGTGAAAGTTTTAGAACATTTAGAGACAGAATGATCTTTGTTAGGTTAGGTTAAGTAAGGTAGGTTAAGTTAACTTGGTTGGGCTAAGTTTGATCTACATAGTTTTCTTTAGGCTTAAAAACGAAAAGAAATACTCGCTACCATGCATACTCACGTCTGTACCAACAGACACACCATTGCTTACATGTTTGTGTGTGTGTCTGTGTGTGATACTATTAGACGATTTTATTCAGTTTGAAAAGGACCTCCAGCAATTAACAGGCTTCAACCTATCTCACTTAACTCTTTTTACTATCAAAGATCCTTCTAAAACTGCATAATATCGTTTAAATATATAAATAAATAAAAAGATGTCGCCGGTACAAAAGGGGTTAAGGAGTTTCTGATCTGACACCTTCAACGGCTAAGTTATCCATGAATTATTTAGGTACCAGGCTCACACGTTCTCTCTCTCTCTCTCTCCTTTTATGCTATCCTCTACTTCGACTTTCCCTTACTATCAGGGTTGCTATCTCAACTAGAATTAACACTGACCACCTCAGTTGGGATCGTAAGGTCTGTGTAGCTATTGTATCTATGTATATTTCTCCCTCTCTTTCTCTTATACACTTACACACACATTCTCTCTCTCTCTCTCTCTCTCTCTCTCTCTCTCTCTCTCTCTCACGCACACACACACACAAGATATATACTGTAAAGACTGACACCTCCCGATCACCTCACATCTCCCGCCTCAATACCAGTCACGACATCCTCACATCCTTCACAGACCAAATAATATAGAAACCGATGCAATAGTAGGTGAATATGATAGTGCTAGTGTACAGTGCATATATATATATATATATATATATTGTTAGAGGGGGGCTGGGGCAAACAGATGCTTACATAGCCTAGCCCACAGCACCGTACTACCCTGCAACAGACACGCTATTAATATCTGACTCAAACACCAAGACACGCAGGTTCTCTAGGAAAAATGGTTATCTTCCTCTTTGCTCTATTAAAGCAGTAACAAGGAGACACAAAAATATCTAATGTCCCCGAGTCTGGTTGATAATGCGATTTAGTATTCAAGAGTACTTCTAAGGTTATTCTCGACTGCACATAAATGCCAAAACATAACACTGCTAGACCCCCAGACACTTCATAGTATGCCCAATCGCTTAGGAATTAGGAATAATATGAAGCAGAAACATGAGGAATTAAGTCTGAGCACTATCCTAACATAAGAAACACACTAGTTGGTATTCCAGTAGGTTGGGGGCAGGCTGCACTTGAGCATACCGCCCAAACCACTGTGAATATCAACTTCAATAATAAAGAATAAATAGGGGAGAGCAGTGATCGTTCGGACGGAAGGATGGTTCGGACAGTGCATTTCCTGAGAAACGTATGGGACCTAAGGCCCCGAGATTTTGCGTGAAACTGCGAGAGTTAGTCTACTTTCATCACGCGCGATTTGGTTCCTACATCAGCTACACTTTTTAATGCAGGTCCGATTTTATGGTTTTTTGCACTTCCTATGTAATATTTTCACTTTATATTGTAAGCTCTACCTCCATGAATATGTCAACCAACGAAATATGCATTATTATGGTGAAACTATGTTGTATGCCGAAGATATTGCCGTAAATAACAACTGCTGAAGTCGCTTGTGTGAACGTTGAGCGTACCCATCAATGAACTATATAGATTCGGGATCATTCGGACAGTTGAGGGTGGTGATGGTTCGGACCAGTCCGAACCATCCTTCCCACTAATTACCAAAAAATTACCTTATCAATTGATAACACTACATCTTGTAAACATCTATATTATGAACACATAGTGAAACACAACTCTTAATATCCATCAGGGAATAACATATTTATATTTTATTATGTATTTATCTGTGCTAATACAATATAATATAAACTAAGTCAATTATGTAATTTATTTGAAGTAACATAGTCCTAATCCATACATATAATATTGTTTATACAAATAAAGGTACTGTATGTTTATTTGATTTATGGATAAGTACATTATCCATAATTCTGGTTAACCCGGGAGCTGCGGGGAGACTCTTAAGAGTTCCCCCGGCGCACTGCGGGGAGACTCTTAAGAGTCAGAGAAAATAAAAATCAACTTTTGACATCGAAAAAAAAATATTTTTTTATATTTTTATTTTTTTATTTTTTTATTTTTTTTTGGCCCCTGGGCCATGCAAAATCTCAGTCCTCTACCTCCCCTCCTTCCCCACTTTCCTCCTCTCCTTCAGTTATCACCTATTTTCCCTGTTATTCCCTTATTCTGAGGTATATTTTTGTGCTAACATTAGAAATCCGATTGGAGGGTGTGGTCATCACTGATAGCAAGCGAGTGCAAGAGAGAGAGAGAGTATCGATCGACTGTGTCTCAGTGGCCTTGGGGGAAATTGGCGGGAAAGCAGATTGCCTCACCCATACATTATACAACTCGCGGGCTATATCTCCGATTTTGACCATCCAAACGCTGTTTTCACTCGTTTTATTGTTGTTTCAGGTTAATACCTTTATAATCAACCCATAATAGGCGCATATGGATAAGTATTAATGCTATTAATGGCACAATGAATATTTTAGTGGCGGAAACACCTCAAATACGTCAGCACAGGGGGACGTTTCCAATTACCCCCATGCGCACTTCAGAGGTTTAAGTATAATCCAGTTTGTTTTCAATATTATTTGTTTATAAATATGAAGAGGTTAATTTTGATTATGAAGTTTAATTTTGTATTTTAGCAAAATAAAATGCCGTTGAATTGATAAATTCTTGTTTTTAGCAAATCCAACTCACATAATTTTAATATTATGCCAATTAATATACGTGACTGAACCATCCCACCCTTCTGACTGAACCATCACCACTGGTAGGGAAGGTTCGGACGATTTAGAAACTTGTATTTCGGGAACTATAGCTCAAAACTGAAAAGAGCTAAGGGTTTGAAATAATTAGGCTAAAGAACCAAATAACGAAGCAACATTTTAACATCAACTAGATTATACTACTGCTTAAACCTGAATTTCTACAAATATTTAAAAAAAAAAGTCCGAACCATCACCGCTCTCCCCTACATGTAATAATAATAAGCAATGCAGCAGAATAATGGAAGGAAACAGTGTAGAAGCTTATAATTACGATTTGCCAGAGAGAGAAATATGCAGTGAAACTAAATAAATTCTAGTACTTAAACTAATGAGGTTAAAACAAAACCAATATGCTTATAATGACTCCAGCCCTTCAATGCTTCGATCTAATAAGGAACAAAATGATTAGATGCGGTAATAAGGGAAACTTAAGAAGCAAGCTCGACCAACATCAAACAGTGATGTTGTCAGAGCGAGAGCCAAGACTGAAGTGAGGGTGGGGCCGTGGGAATATTCTCATGAGGGTCCCATGGCCTCGCCAGGAGAGGGGTGAGAGCTCCAAGCATCATTAGACTGCACAATTATACTAGGCACTCGTGCTCTCATTAACACCACAAAAGTAATCAAGTAAAACATAAGACAACATTGTGTAAACTTATAATAACGAAACAATTGCACCAAGGCTAAATAAACTAACTAATTATACTACTAGCCGAACGGCAACACATATTGCAAGGCGCCACACCCGGGCTAGCCACGAGGGAAAGAAAGGAAAAGGGATAGCAAGCAACTAGCCTCTCCCAAGGCCCTCCACAATAGACCTCGTGAATTATACAAGTTAAAACAAACACTTACAGCTGACATATCTGGTGGAAGTGACACCCTCACACCCAGGGGGAGTCTGTTGGTGCATCTTGAAACAACAGACGGCTCATACTTCAATAACACTACAAGACACACAACTACAGTCTTTTTTATTGTATTTTTATAGTTTTATAGTTTTGTATTTAAATATTTTCTTCTATACAGAAACACAGCAACTCCTATGATGGGCTACATACTGCAACCAACAAGCAACAGATGTAAACATGCTAATCAAACCAAAGTAGGAGGCTACACCAACACTGACTGAACGGCGAGGGTTCTCCTTAAAACATACCCTCCCGTGACAAACAATCAGCCAGAACATTATCAGTGCCCTTAACCTAAGACGTGCGCATGGGGGGTATGAGACACCACACGCCTGTGCGCACATATTTGAGCTGTTCCCATCACTATTATCATTATTTTACCATAAATAGCATTAATACTTATCCATATGCGCCTATTTTACGTTGATTATAAAGGTATTAACCTGTTACCGCAATAAAACAAGTGGAAACAGCGTTTGGATGGTCAAAATCGGCGATACAGGCCGGGAGTTACATAACCAAAGGCTGAGGCAACCTCCCTCCCCTCCACTCCTCCCCACGTCTGGAGAGAGATTGTCGATCGATACTCTCTCTCTCTCTCTCTCTTGCACTCGCTTGGTAACAGTGATGACAATGCCCTGCTTGCAACTCGCTAATATTAGCATGAAAATGGACCACAAAATAAGGGAATAACAGGGAAAATAGGTGATAATTGAAGGAAGGGGGGGGAAGTGTGGAAGGAGGGGATGTGGAGGAGTGATATTTGGCATGGCCCAGGGGCAAAAAAAAAAAAAAAAGGTTCAAGTTTTTTTGGGGTGTTTTAAATGGATTATTTTAGGCCCAGGATCTTAAGAGTCTTCCCGCAGTCGCCCGTGGAAACTCTTAAGAGTCTTCCCGCACTTGCCGGGTTAATATGCCACCCATCCAAACTGGGTTCTGGCAGCAAAACATCACCTGACACTGATAAACTGCCCAGTCCATCACAAGACTGGCACTTCTCTTCGCTCTCTCCGGCAACGGGACCTGCCAATAACCTGTCACTAATTTCACCTTAGTGATAAACGTGGCAGCCCGTAATGGATAGGTGTCTGTCTGGGATAATGCACTAACACTACTGCAATCAACACAAAAACGGATCTTGCCACTCTGCTCAGGTTGCAAAGTCACTGGCAAAGACCACTCACGATATCCCTTATCCCTCAGACCCTTCTCCAACACGTAGTAGGCTACAGCTCTGCTTTTAAGACAGGCTGTCGAGCAGGATTTATACGGTAGGGAGCCAACTTGAGCTTTGCACTGTCTCCAGCCTCTATGTTGGGTGCCACCCCGGACATCAGGCCTGGAGAATCAACAAACATGCGGAAGTACTGCCACAGCCTAGTAAACAACTCCTCTTGGCGCTTAGGAACAAGAGGGTGCAACTTATCTCGAAGAACAACATGCTCATTTCCCTCCCACAACCCAGCCGGGACCGCAGCCTCTAAACTATAGTCTCCCTCCTTCTCCTCCTCCATCCCTAATACAGCCAGGTCATGAGAGGAACCATCTGTACCACCTGTGCAGTCACTCCCACAGTTCACAAGTACTAAGGTTTTCCCGCCGATACCCTACATGCGCACCCCTGCATTCCTTGCGGCTACACCTGCCTGCACAGCATCACCTCCTTCAGCGCCACGGCCAGATGCAGTCGGTCTATGGTAGGGCTGTTGCATTTTAATAGGGCAGCATTGGGAGGCTATGCGACGGTCGGGCGTATCTATTACATAGTCAACCTCACCAATCTGCTTAATGACCTGATACTGACCACAAAACTTAGCAGCCATGGCTCGACCCTGAACTGACAACCGTGCCAAAGCCTCGTCGCCCACCTTGAACACCCTAAACTTAGCCTGTTTGTCACAATGGCCTCTTATCTTCGTGTTCATGCTGCTAACTGGGATAGCCTCCGGGTATCTAGTGGTAGTATCAATTAAAGTGTGCAAGTATTTATCTCCCGAACTGGTGGGTAATAAGGGACCATCCATGTCAACTATGACACAAGTCAATGGCAGTTCAACTGCAGGTGTAGGGATCAAAGGTGCCACGGGTATTCCTGGGTGGGGTTCTCCAACTAGCTTACCAATATGACACATAAAAAAAGAAGCCACCGAAGCATGCATATTAGGCCACCAAAAATGAGAAGGTAGCCTATCAGTAGTCTCACATACCCCTAAATGACCCGCCAGTGGTGCCGTTAGCCTAACCAGCTCCTCCCTGAACTGGGCAGGCACCACTAACTGCTCTTCCCCCAAACCTGAGTTCGTATCCGGCTTCCACTGCCGATACAACAATGCCCCTTTCACAGCAAATTTCTCTGCTTGACCATTCTTCCCACCAGTTGTACCTACCTTCTTAAACAGGAGGCCCAGACTCGGGTCCTCTTGCTGCAACTTGCTCAGTTTGTTTCTAGGTAGCTCCATCAAGGCAGTTACCTCTGACCTCTCAAAAATATCAGAAGGTTGAATCGGTATCGCTATGTCAGACTCCTCGTCCGGCACTAGGTCACCTCTACTAGTATTGGTAGCCTCACTAGGGTCAGCCAAGCCCACAGCTGCCTCCGGACCAGTGTCATCTAGTAGTGCATCATGGGATGGCCCGCACTCATGGCTGTCGGCCCCCGCATCCACTAAATCATCCACCTGTTGTGCCAAATGTGCCACTGATTGGGTCACTGGACCAACAGGGTAGATAGAGTCCATGTTATCTTCTTGCAAACAACCACCACCGGGGGGCACAAAAGCAGCCTCAGTGACGACTATAGGAGGCAGGAAAACTACATCCTAATAAGGAACAAAATGATTAGATGTGGAAATAAGGGAAACTTAAGAAGCAAGCTCGACCAACACCAAATAGTGATGTTGTCAAAGCGAGAGCCAAGACTGAAGCGAGGGTGGGGACGTGGTAACATTCTCATGAGGGTCCCATGGCCGCGCCAGGAGAGGGGTGAGAGCTCCAAGCGTCACTAGACTGCACAATTATACTAGGCACTCGTGCTCTCATTAACACTACAAAAGTAATCAAGTAAAACATAAGACAACATTGTCTAAACTTATAATAACGAAACAATTGCACCAAGGCTAAATAAACTAACTAATTATACTACTACCCGAACGGCAACACGTATTGCAAGGCGCCACACCCGGGCTAGCCACGAGGGAAAGAAAGGAAGAGGGATAGCAAGCAACTAGCCTCTCCCAAGGCCCTCCACAATAGACCTCGTGAATTATACAAGTTAAAAAAAACACTTACAGCTGACATATCTGGTGGATGTGACAATATATATATATATATATTCTGACATACGGAGCCCTGTATGTTAATTTAAGAGTTAGAATTAGAGTTGAAGGAGCCCACTACCCAAACGGTGAAGCAGACTAGCGAACGAGCGAGTGGGCAAACCATCTCGCCCCATACCAGCATGCTAGCCTTCACACCTCGATGACCGATGCTATGACGTATGATCGACGCCAGGAGCTGTGAGTGGACCACGCACCTGTTATGTGATTCGAGGAGCTATGATTGGAGCGCGCACCATCACTCGCCTCCTGATTCGTTCCTACACCATCATTGTTTGGTATATAAGACCCGAGTTGTGGGCATTCAAATCAGTCTCATTTGGAGTTGGGGAAGGTGAACTTGCAGCTGGAGGAAGACGGGGTGAAGTATTATAATGGGATTGTGACTGTCAGTCAGATTATATAAATGTGTGTTAAGTGTGTTCGGTGTAAACACTTATGTTATGTTGGTTAGTGAGATATGTGATTGGGAATTAACGTGAACGCTACTATTATGTGTTTAACTATTTGATTGGGAATTAACGTGAACACTATTATTATGTGTTTAACTATTTAATTGGGAATTAACGTGAACGCTACTATTATGTGTTTAACTATTTGATTGCGAATTAACGTTAACGCTATTATTATGTACTTAACTATTTTAGTTGACTAACTTGTGGACTAAAGCAACTCTTTAAGTAATTGGGTTATGATGAAAGTAATACTATTGTTTTATATTAATACTTACGAGTTCCTTTCATTTTCTTTGAATTAAGCTTACATTGCTTAATGGTGCTTAGTACGGTGATGCTATTGTCTCGTATTAGTAATATCGCCTTAGACTAACATGGCTGTGTTAATATTACTTATAGTGATTTTCTAAGCTGAAGAAAATTCTTTTGCTTCAAAATATTATATTTTGCTTTTCATATTATTTGAGTGAGACCTGAATCGAATCTATGAAACGATCCTGTAACTTTATTTACTCATAATCAAACCTCAATGTTACGTGGTTAAGAAATAAATTTAACTAATTATTAAATATATATCTAACTTTTTATGTGACTTTGATATTACTCCTGATGATAATAATAATATAATACTATTAACGTAAGACAAGAACCAAGAATAATTACATTAAATATAAATAAAAGGACATAGAAGAAATCTATCTATTCATTTCAAAAAGGGTAAGAGACAGAAATATTCTTACTTTAATTTATCTTTCAAGACTTTTATAAAATTAATAGTCCTTCTTTAGCTATAACTTATTCGGTTCATAACCATAGCCTACTAAGCTTCGGTTAAATAATAATTCTTTATAAATACTACATGACTTAATTAGTTTCAGTATTTTCATAATTAAAGAGTATCAGTCAATAAAGGATACTAAGTCCTAAGATCCAAAAGGAAAGGAAGCAACAACAGGAAATTATTTTATTAGATTTTACTTTTGTTTTGCCTTCAGCTGACTGATACCTTAATATATATCTCTGTGCTATCTAGATTCATCAAGTTAACCACTTGAGGATCAAGATACGTAACAGAAGAGTGGCGACCTTGCCAGGATAAATGCCAGTGCAACGACCGAACAATGTGAATATCAATATCGTACGGCTCAACTAAATGTCAATACAAATGCTCCCTTAATTGCTCCCCCTCTGGGATTGACTATGACTAGTGTCATTCCACCTTTCACTGAGGATAATGTGCAGGATTTCTTTGTTTTGTTTGAGGAAGTTGCTGGAGGTATGAAGTGGACAAGAGATCAATGGCCTTTTATGTTACAAACTGTTTTGACAGGGCAGGCTCGAGCCACGTATTTGTCAGAAGTAGCAGAAGTTAGGCAGGATTATGACAATCTCAAAGAAGCTATCTTAAAAACCTATCAATTGCAGCCTGAGGCTTACAGGCAATCTTTCCGAAAAAAACAGAAGAAAGTAGAAGAAACCCATAAGGTATTTGCCAGGACCATGACTAAAACTTTCAATCATTGGGTCAAGAGTAAGAAAGTCACAAGCTACAACGATCTGAAGGAGTTGGTCCTGTTAGAAAATTTCCTATGGAAAATTGATTCTTCTGTATCCTATCATTTAAAGGGGAAAAAGGTAGATTGTCTTGCCGACGCCGCTGACATGGCTGACACATACGTGCTCAACAACAAATTTCGTGGAAAGAAGCCCTACGATAATTCTAGTTCTAATTTTAAGTATCCCAATCACAAATCTGACCGACCCAGTCACAAGCCTATAACGTCTTCCCCAGCTAGCCAAAATAGAAATGTTCCCCCAACTAAAAATGCGACTCAGGACAATGGTAACAGAGGTGGGCCCCAAATAAATAGTAATGCTCAAAGAGGGAACGTTCCCGTATCCCCTAAAGTATGTACTTTTTGTGGCATGAGAGGCCACCTAGCTTATCAGTGCTGGGCCAAGGAAAAAACCGAGAGATCGGGGCAGACAGTTGCCGCCGTATCTCAAATTCCATGTGTGCCTTTAATGCAGGGCTCCCAACAGAAGGAGTCCGTAGCACCAAATGTTCCTTTAATGCAGGACTCCCGACAGAAGGAGTACCTAGCACCAAAAGTTCCTTTAATGCAGGACTCTCGACAGAAGGAGTACCTAGCAGCTAACGTAAACCATCTAGACAGGGGTGTAGTAGCATGTGTGGTGCAACCCACTAGGGTTAAGCCAATAATAATTTCACCATCAGTGCAGGACAGTTACCGTCCCTTTATTTCATCTGGCAACGTGAGATTAAATGGTTGCATGCATGAGGTAAAAATTCTGAGAGACACAGGTTCTACTAGCACCCTCATGGTGAATCCTTACACTGAGTGCCCACCTGGCGAACCAGTTGTAATGAGAGGTGCTGGAGGCCAGTTTTATGCATACTTGGTAAAAGGCGAAATTGAATGTGAGTTACTACAGGGTGAGGCCACCATAGCTTTGTGTAGGTCCCAAGATATCCCTGTGCCTGGGGTAACACTCCTTTTGGGGAATGATGTAGCAGGTGAGAAGGTCCGACCAGACCCCATTTTGTCACTTTCCCCTGTTAACGAGCCACTAACCGGTGAGCTCGACAAGGAGTTGCCAACTGTTTTCCCTGTGTGTGCTGACACACGTTCAATGTCTCAAGTAGCAGTTCCCTCAGACAGAAATGTACCGAATGTAAGAGTTGATGAAAGGGATGATGAGAGTGTGAATGATGCTCCAACTGTGCCTGATGATGTGACTGAGGTGGATTTATCTGACACCTTTATGGCTCATCTTGACCCTAACGATGACCATGAAACCCCTCCAAATTGTCCTAGCGGCCTGGTAGAGCTACAGAGAGATGATAGTGAATGCAAGGAGTTAGCTGCCAGGTCCGTGAGTGAAGAGGAATGCGAGAAGGATTGTGGTGAATGTTTCTACCTCAAAGGAGGAGTATTGTGGCGAAGATGGAGACCGCCACACAGACCAATCGATGACGGGGCTTGGGACGTCCATCAAGTAGTAGTCCCCAAACCTTGTCGTAAAGATATCATGGAAATGGCACATTGTATACCATTGGCAGGACACCTAGGTGTGAGAAAAACTCTAGACAGAATCAGATCCCACTTTTACTGGCCAGGAATGCGTGCAGATGTAGTGGAGTGTTGTAGAGTGTGTCACACTTGCCAGATGACCGGAAAACCCAATCAGAAGGTGCCTGTACATCCTCTGGTGCCCTTGCCCGTTTTCGAGAATCCTTTTACTCGGGTGGTAGTGGACATTGTAGGCCCATTGCCTAAGACTTCCCAAGGTAACATTTATTTATTAACTATCATGGACATGGCAACTCGCTACCCAGAGGCTATACCCTTAAGGACTACCTCTGCTCCAACAGTTATCAAGGAACTGCTCAAATTTTTCACCAGAATGGGTTTCCCCCATGAGGTGCAAAGTGATCAAGGAACTAATTTTACCTCTAACATTTTCCAGCAGTCCCTGAAGGAGTTGGGTATCGAGCATGTAAAGTCTAGCACCTACCACCCAGAGAGTCAAGGGGTTCTCGAACGATATCATCAGACATTAAAGGGAATGTTACGTAAGTATTGTACAGAGACCGGAGTTGAGTGGGATAAGGGGGTACCTTTTCTTTTATTTGCTACTCGTGAGGTTCCAACTGAATCCCTGGGTTTTTCCCCTAATGAGCTAGTTTTCGGTCACCAGGTAAGAGGTCCTTTGCAACTATTGCAGGATAGCCTAGTTGGCCAGGAGGGGAACCAAAACCTCCTCAAGTATGTTTCAGATTTCAAAACTGAGATCCTCATGTGAGTTTGCCGCTCAAAACTTGACAGTGGCTAAAAGCTCCATGAAGAAATGGTATGACAGAAAAGCCCGTGAGAGGAGTTTAAGCCCGGTGATGAGGTTTGGTCCTGCTCCCCCTTTTTGGCCAACCTTTATCTGCCAAGTTCAGGGGCCCATATAAGATCATTCGGAGGGTGAGCATTACCGATTATCTAGTAACTACCCCAGACAGGAGAAAGCCCACGCAAGTATTCCATATAAATATGTTGAAGCCCTACCATAGGTCCCCTGATTCCTCTCCTCCAGATTCTCCCACTGTGGCAGTGAATGTCAGGACCTGTGAACAGCCTGGTGCGGACAAAGTCTTCAGTTCTCTTACTGACCCGCAACAGACTGTTCCAGAGCCTGAAGGTATCCAAGGGGAGGTGTGGTGGAGTGGTCTTGCCACTGGCCTGGTAATCCAAAGGTCCCGGGTTCAAATCCCGATGTATCAATGGGAAGATATTATTGGGATGGAACCTGGTATCAGTGCATTCAAGCCCGAAACGCCCAATAAAATACCCTCATTGTTCCCCGATTAAATAGCAGTGTATGAATATTCCCATATTCAAAATATGCTATAGGGGTGCAATGCCTGGTGAGTTATCTGCTCAACAGGTGGCGTTGTGTGTGTGTGTAAGTGTGAGAGTCCGAGTGTAGGGGGTGAGACAGTGAAGCACGGGAACGAGATGGCTTCAGAGATGGGGTCGTTTCGGGCCATGAGTGAGCACCGTGCCTCATGTGAAGGCAAGATGGCAGGTGCTCGTTGTACTCTACTGCTTCACATGTCTCACTCCCTGGACAGACCTCACGGGTTCACTCCTGTAAGCGGTGAATGTTAAGGCTCTCAGCCTATGCCCGAGAGGAAGTAAGTTGGAATATAGAAAAAAAAAAAAAAAAAAAAAATGAAGACTTTGACTTGTCATGTAGCCTATCCAACTTTCAGTATAATTCAGTGGCTTTGAGGGAATTACCATCTAAACTATGTCATCTTCCCTCTGATCAAGCGAACCAACTAATCTCTGTTTTATCTCAGTCTCCCAGTGTGTTCCGGGATACTCCAGGGCTCACTTCTTTGGCCGTGCACGACATCGACGTAGGGGATGCAACTCCCATTAAACTATCCCCCTACCGTGTCTCGCCACAACGCAGGAGTATACTGCAGGTCGAGCTTGACTTAATTTTTTCAAACCAGCTGATCACAAGGGCCTTCAGCCAGTGGAGTAGTCCGGTCATACTTGTGCCGAAGCCAGACGGGAGCCATGGGTTTTGTAGGGACTATAGGCAAGTCAATGCTGTCACAAAGAACGATACCTACCCACTGCCACGGATCAAAGATTGCATTTACCAGTTTGGCCTCATGCAGCAGTAAGTATAATTTAATGAGAGGATTTTGGCAATTAGCTCTCCCTTGTAGCGAGGTAAATATCATGCTTTTGTAGTGCGCTTTTAAGCCTTCAGCTGTGAGATGCCTTGCAGTTCGAATAACGCTCCAGCTACGTTCCGGCTATGTTCTGATGTGGTACCTGGAGACGTTGCCTACTTTGGGTGATATCCTTATTATATCCTCATTATAGTCTTGCTGTTGCCAATCTGGTGGTGAATCTATTTATGTATTATGTTTAATATTATGTACTATACTCCTTAAACTCTTTTCTAGGGGGAGGTCTGACATACGGAGCCCTGTATGTTAATTTAAGAGTTAGAATTAGAGTTGAAGGAGCCCACTACCCAAGTGGTGAAGCAGACTAGCGAACGAGCGAGTGGGCAAACCATCTCGCCGCATGCTAGCCTTCACACCTCGATGACCGATGCTATGACGTATGATCGACGCCAGGAGCTGTGAGTGGACCACGCACCTGTTATGTGATTCGAGGAGCTATGATTGGAGCGCGCACCATCACTCGCCTCCTGATTCGTTCCTACACCATCATTGTTTGGTATATAAGACCCGAGTTGTGGGCATTCAAATCAGTCTCATTTGGAGTTGGGGAAGGTGAACTTGCAGCTGGAGGAAGACGGGGTGAAGTATTATAATGGGATTGTGACTGTCAGTCAGATTATTTAAATGTGTGTTAAGTGTGTTCGGTCTAAACACTTATCTTATGTTGGTTAGTGAGATATGTGATTGGGAATTAACGTGACACTACTATTATGTGTTTATTGATTGGGAATTAACGTGAACGCTACTATTATGTGTTTAACTATTTAATTGAGAATAAACGTGAACACTATTATTATGTGGTTAACTATTTAATTGGGAATTAACGTGAACGCTACTATTATGTGTTTAACTATTGATTGCGAATTAACGTTAACGCTACTATTTATGTACTTAACTATTTGATTGGGAATTAACGTTAACGCTATTATTATGTACTTAACTATTTTAGTTGACTAACTTGTGGACTAAAGCAACTCTTTAAGTAATTGGGTTATGATGAAAGTAATACTATTGTTTTATATTAATACTTACGAGTTCTTCATTTTCTTTGGATTAAGCTTACATTGCTTAACCTCTGAAGTGCGCATAATTGGAAACGTCCCCCTGTGCTGACGTATTTGAGGTGTTTCCGTCACTAAAATATTCATTGTGCCATTAATAGCATTAATATTTATCCATATGCGCCTATTATGGGTTGATTATAAAGGTATTAACCTGAAACAACAATAAAACGAGTGAAAACAGCGTTTGGATGGTCAAAATCGGAGATATAGCCCGCGAGTTGTATAATGTATGGGTGAGGCAATCTGCTTTCCCGCCAATTTCCCCCAAGGCACTGAGACGCAGTCGATCGATACTCTCTCTCTCTCTCTCTTGCACTCGCTTGCTATCAGTGATGACCACACCCTCCAATCGGATTTCTAATGTTAGCACGAAAATATACCTCAGAATAAGGGAATAACAGGGAAAATAGGTGATAACTGAAGGAGAGGAGGAAAGTGGGGAAGGAGGGGAGGTAGAGGACTGAGATTTTGCATGGCCCAGGGGCCAAAAAAAAATAAAAAAATAAAAAAAAAAAAATATAAAAAAATATTTTTTTTTTCGATGTCAAAAGTTGATTTTTATTTTCTCTGACTCTTAAGAGTCTTCCCGCAGTGCGCCGGGGGAACTCTTAAGAGTCTCCCCGCAGCTCCCGGGTTAATGGTGCTTAGTACGGTGATGCTATTGTCTCGTATTAGTAATATCGCCTTAGACTAACATGGCTGTGTTAATATTACTTCTAGTGATTTCCTAAGCTGAAGAAAATTCTTTTGCTTCAAAATATTATATTTTGCTTTTCATATTATTTGAGTGAGACCTGAATCGAATCTATGAAACGATCCTGTAACTTTATTTACTCATAATCAAACCTCAATGTTACGTGGTTAAGAAATAAATTTAACTAATTATTAAATATATATCTAACTTTTTATGTGACTTTGATATTACTCCTGATGATAATAATAATATAATCCTATTAACGTAAGACAAGAACCAAGAATAATTACATTAAATATAAATAAAAGGACATATAAGAAAACTATCTATTCACTGTAAAAAAGGGTAAGAGACAGAAATATTCTTACTTTAATATTTATCTTTCAAGACTTTTTATAAAATTAATAGTCCTTCTTTAGCTATAACTTATTCGGTTCATAACCATAGCCTACTAAGCTTCGGTTAAATAATAATTCTTTATAAATACTACATGACTTTAATTAGTTTCAGTATTTTTCATAAGTAAAGAGTATCAGTCAATAAAGGATACCAAGTCCTAAGATCCAAAAGGAAAGGAAGCAACAACAGGAAATTATTTTATTAGATTTTACTTTTGTTTTGCCTTCAGCTGACTGATACCTTAATATATATCTCTGTGCTATCTAGATTCATCAAGTTAACCACTTGAGGATCAAGATACGTAACAATATATACAGTACATATGTATATATATACTATATATATATATACAGTATATAATATACATATGTATATATATATATACAGTATACCGGTATAAGAAAAGAAAAACGTTAGGAGAAAGAGAAGAAGAAAGACTAGGAGAACGGAAGCAAGAAGAAGAGGGGAGACAGCGGAAGGAGAAAACGAAGGCAGACAACGCGACCCCACCCAAGACAGGAATGTCCAACCCAACAACACTGACCGCGATCCTCAGGACCGGCAGGGTCGCCACAGTAATAGAAACATGCCCGATCACCCCGGGAAAGACAATTTGCCTCGGGGTGAAGCCGTCCACAGCAAATAGAAGAGTCATCTTTTCCCAAAAGTTCTAAAAACAGGAAATGATAATAAAACATGTATAATATTATATACAGTATTAAAGATAATAATAAACATAAAAAAAACATTATGTAAAGAGTATGTATTAATTTTAACATATAATATGTCACAAGACAGATTCACTATGTACCAAGATAGTGATCAGATGAAAGAAACATGTTGAAGGACTTCGTCAAGATACAAAAGTTCTAAAATCATCTTACCGAGATGCTTCTATCTTTTAAAGAAATAACAAACACCTATGTACACGTGTTCTCAAATATTACCATTACTCAATTTTTTAAACAAACCACATGTTCTTCCTTCCTACTTTGGAGAGTCGTAGGCCAACGAACATTTGCCCCACAGATAACAAAAGTTACCATCAGGGGTACCAACAGAAGTTCACCAGCTAGGACCCCTATAAACTCTGTAGATCTGTCTCTTATATATCTTTCCATATAGAAAATATCAGTATTACCTTTGTTAACTAACTCTAGCATGACCATATATTTATGTTCCCCATATTAACCGCTGTAGGCCCTTGTCTGCAAATCTACAACTTCACAACCGCAACGCTACAGGACGCGTGACATAGCTGACCCTCAGTATTGCCAATTCAGCCTCCACGTATGAGAATCCTACAACTCTTATAAACATGTTATTTTGGATACCCAGAGCTTAAAAAACTATCAATGTTAAGTCTACTAAGAAAACCTAACATCGTCAGCTATTCTACGATTAATATTCAATCCCACAGGCCTTGTCTGAAAACAGTATAATGTGACGCCTACCAGCGTTGGCAAAATCGCCTCCCGGTAGCCACTAGCGCTCGCCAGGGACATTGAAATGGGCTACAGTTATCAGAGAATGTTGTTCTTTATTTCCTAGCAATCGTATTGTTACAGACAGTTCAGTGGTGGTCTTTATTTTCGTCTGTGACAACGAGAAGTATTTTATTTCATTGATAGAATATAAGATGCATAGTGTGAAGTTAAGGAGAGAGAGAGAGCGGGCAGCGAGGGGGTAGTGAGTGTTGCCTCCCTCCTCCCTCCTCCTCCCGGAGGAGTTTCTCCCTCCCTCGCGCGGGCTTTTCCACGCCCTTGATTGGCTGGCTGTGTCACGTGACACCTGCGGCCTTGTGACGTCTCGGACTGTGATAGGCCAACCACCGCGTCTTTGTGGGCTCCTGTGTTGCGGGGGTCCACCGGAGCTGCCTTCAGTAGAGCAGGCTAGGGACGCGCACGACTAACACCCTTTTTACAACTGTCTCCCATATCCCCACCATTCTGATACTGTCTCTCTCACTCTACTTCTTCTCTTTCATTCCTCTAATCTTTTAACGTCACAGCACTCCCTTTGGGTTCTGCACACGATTTCATATCAGCCCATCGTATTGTGTGCGTCGCTCTCAGATATATTTACATGTATTAGAATAGGCTATAAGGCTTCTTAGTCTATGCAGGTTTGATGACTCTGTGTGTGTCTCCCTCAATGTTCTTAGTTAATGGAGGTTTGATAACTCTGTGTGTGTCTCCCTCATTATCAGTAGTGCTCTGCTTGGTTATTTAAGGGGACCGACCGAATAATTACGCTACTTCCAGGTCTTACTATCAATTTAAATGAAATTTGGCACAGGTGTATATGACCATAAAACTAGATAAAAAAAAAAAAAAAAAACATTGTTTGCTTATTTCTTGCAATTTAGGTAAAAAAAAATGAAAATCATAGTACTGCAGAAAATGATAAACTCCTACATAAATCCCCATAGCACATGTTTTATGTGATCAAACAACTCACAAAAGGTGTATCTATAGTTTCTATAAAACACATTTTATATATTTTGTGTATTTGTTCGATTTAGGTGATGACGGATTCAGGCGAATATATTTATAAAAGAATTACAACTTTGACGACATATTGCGAAAATGTTTAAATTATTAGAGTAAATTTGGTTGATATGCCTTTTAGTGTTTTTAATTACCTTTCCAATGGTATATACACCATTCCAATAGGTCCAATAATAACTGTAAAATAACATCCGATAGTGCGGCAATATAGGTTCTGAGAAAAACAGGTGAAAGTCTAAGGTCATTAGGTGAACATTTTTACCTTTGTTTTTTAGATTTACAATATTTTATGCGGGAACATGGCAAAGTAGAAGATAAAGCGTATGGTAGGTTGTAGAGTAGCTTACGCTCTATCGATTTATATAGGTATGCTCCTCGTACGACCAGTAGTTACTGAGCATGTTAATTTCAAAGTTCGCTATATAACGTTTTTAGAATTACAGGAAAAGTTTGGAAAACATAAAAAAATACTATTTCCAATGGGTTTTCATTAATAACATTTCACTGGCTTATGAAGGGATGTTGACTCTTGTTGAGTAAACACCTATTGGTGTTTTCAGGATTTCGAGTTTTTAAGCCTAAATTAACCGGTCGGTCCCCTTAATGCTAGACTGGGATAAGGTTTCTGTGTCCTTGTCACCGATGTGTGTATGGTTCGCTTATACCTACACGACTTCGACGGTTTCTGTGGTAGCCTAGGTCGTCCTTTTGGTTGTGCCTTTTGCGAGTGCAGCATCATGTTGTAAGAGGGCATTAGCCTACTACCTTATAACACAGTGCTGCCTCTTTGCTTGACTTTTGAGGGATCGCGAGGGTAGAGCCAGATACTTGAGATCTGGGTTTACCAAGAGAGCATCCCCGTCATTAACGTAACTTTAACCATACCGCCTTAAGGACAACGCTAGGCTATGAGCCTGTCTTGCTCAGCCACAGTTTCCTAACCTTGATATCCAGCTAGACTTTATTCACTTAGCAGACACTAGTTAGGACATAAGCTCTTTTGATATGTATGCATTATTATTCACAAGCATTTATTAGTCTAGGTTGTTGTTGAGTTGCACAACCATAGTAAACTGTTTCGTTGATAAGGAAGTACTTCTTTCTTGTGTCGAGCATTACTACCGTTGCGCATTTATAGTATTCTCGTGTCAGTTAACATTATATGTCCTATCTTTTTGTGTATTTGCTTTACATGTGTGGTGTCCTGCCTCCTGCCTTTATTTATAGTTAAGATACGAGCATCTTATGAGCATCAGACATTCTTCAGAAGTTTCCAGGTCTATGCTGTAGGACTATACTTCACCTGCTTTCAGATAGGAGTGAAGGGTTTATTGTTGTTTAGAGTAACTGTATTAAAGCATCTTTTTATTGTATTAAATCTTGCAGTGATTTAATTGATCTTCCCATAGATTCTTGTTTATGCATTTTAATGTAACTTGCATCCTGTGTGTTATCAGGCTATACCAGTGTGGGTTAGCCTGAAGTAGAGTACATTTATGCCCAGTTAAGGATACCCCGTTATCACAGATTAAGTCGGAAGGGTATAGGTGTTTTGTTCGCCGGCATATAAGTTCAAGGGTTTGGATCTAGCGTACCGTTGTTACATAGTGCCCTATTACTAGTCCAATCTTTAAGTGCCCTTGTTTTGTTCGTAGCCCCGGTCGTAACAAATGGCGACCTTGCCTAGTATCTTAATTTAGTAGAAGACTAGGATCCATTTGTTGATTATTGCAGCAATAACAAATGGCGACCTTGCCTAGTATCTTTTCTTAGTCGTCACAACAACCTGGTGAACTAAGAAATAATTGCAGGATTTTTGGACATTTGTTTTTGAGGAATATTTTGGACACGTGAGAATTCTTTTGGCAACGTGGTATAGCACTTGAGTTGTCTTCCAGCATTTTTGAGTGAACAGTGCTACATGAGAGTAGGTACTTTTTTTTTTTTATAAACATTGAGGATTTCCGGTGGATCAGTGTACAGTGGGGACACAGTACGGGAAGCTGGTGAAGAGGTGGAGAAGGTGGAGTTCTCTAGCGGCGCTCGGGGGATAAACAGTGAGGAGGATACTAGGATATTTTTTGGAGGAGCCTGTGTCAGCGTGTCGGGTGTCGGGGCTAGACCGGTACGGACTACAGTGTGTAGCCACGGTCTTAGGGTTTTCCGGTACTAGCAGTTTGTCGAGAGGTTAGCTGGTTACCTGTGTGCTCGGTGGGGTGCGTGGGGCTTCGGGTGGAGCGGGAGCTGGGGCAACTTCTGCCCAGCCCCCATTCCACTCGACTCCTACCATGGCGCCCCCTCGGGCTCCGGAGCCGGGTACGTTCCCGCAGGCCGATACCCGCTGGCAGTTGGGTATGCCTCTAGGTGGCTCACGAGATGGGTCCCCGATAGTAGCACCCCCTCCTCAGGGTTTGTCTGCCGAGATGTTGTTTCAGCTCGAACTCGCCAAACTTAATCAGCAGGCTGAGCAACGAAAGCATGAATCTGAGATTGAGATGGCTAGGATTCAGGCTGAGGAGAGAAAGGCCGTACGGGAGGCTGAGCTTCAGGTTGAGGCTACAAAGTACTGTGCAGACAGAGATCTTGAGAAGTCTCAGGTGGAGTCGACAGGGCAGCGTCTCGGTTCTGGGAATCGAGGTCTTGATCAGTCTTTATCGCACCTGCTCAAGTTGGTCCCTGTATTTGATGAGTCGGGTGTCACCGATTTTTGTTTGCGTTTTGAGAAGAAGTGCCGGGAGCACCAGTGGCCCGAGGTTAAGTGGGCAGCCCTTGTTTCCTCTAGGTTGGTTGGCAAAGGAATCAGGGCATATGATGCGTTGCCCTTGGAGTCTTGCATCAATTATGAGGTGTTGAAGGAGCCTGTCCTGCGGGCATATGAGTTGCAACCAGAGACTTATAGGTTGAAGTTCCGGGGTGTTACGAAGGGTCGTGAGTGCACCTTTCTTGAACATGCCCGGGAACTGTCTGACGCTTTTGGGAACTGGCTGAGATCGGAGAAGGCAACGACGTTTGATGAGATAAAACAGTTGATGCTTCTCGAGCAGTTCTTTAAGTGTACGGGCAGCGACCTGACGTTGAACCTTAAAGAGAAAAATCCTAAAACTCTACAGGAGGCAGCTGAGATGGCTGACCGTAGGCTATCGCTGATTCGTGGGTGCGGGTCTGCATAACCGAACGAGGCAGGTAACAAGGGGCGCAACACTCCACCCCCCCGAGTCATTGATACACCATATAACAACGAAAATAAGAGCAACGATGCCAATTTTGATCACCAACCGAAAACCGTCCCGTTTAAGAAGGGTCAGGGCCCTTCCCCAGCTCAGGGGAAGTCCAAGGGGGAGGTAGAGTGTTTTCATTGTCATAAGAAGGGGCATTTTGCACGATCCTGTCCTAGCAAACTACCTACTGCAGTCATGTCTTTGGCTCGCAACATTGGGGTGTCTTTAACACCTTAAGAGCGGCCTATGCGGTTTATTTATATGTACCGCCCAGCGGGATGTTTTTAGCCAAAATAGGGCTGTTTACGTGATCATTTTCATGCCTAAATAAGACCCAAACGTATCTATCCCTGAAAGGGCATAAACAGAGCTTTCGAATGACACCATAACGATCCTTTTATGATGGCTAGTTTTCTTGCAATAACCGTGCAACGCGAGTGCAAAAAGCATGTAATTAGCCACTTTCCCGATACAATTCCTTATATAGCGAGTGAGAGAGGGAGGAGGGAGCTGGGATTCGTGTCAGTATGTTCGCCGCGGTGGTCTGGAGCAGTCATATGCTCGCTACTCTCCTGCCACCACTTGTCTCTCTCTCTCAGCAACATTACGTGCTGAAATTGCCACTCGACCTATGTCGAGCGCCGCCACATAGTCCAGCTTTATTAAATACGACTTATGTGGTGAGCCGCTAATTAAGGGTTAAGGTCTTCTGCTATTACCTGGGGTGATATGACAGATGCGGGGGCACAACCAGTGAAGAAGTGTCCGGAAGGCTCGAAACCTGTCCGCGATGCTTTTTGTGGCCATCGAGGGCGTGGCTGCGTGAGTTGGGCTGGTTGCAAGTATGGGTTGGAGTTGCTGCGAGATACAGGTGCATCCCAGACATTGATGAAGAACTTTACAGGCAAACCTATAAACGCGGCAGGGGTGGTTGTGGTGCAGGGTATCAATGCTACAAGGTCATACCCGTTGGTTCGAGTAGAGCTGGAGGTTGAAGGTGTGACACGAGAGTTGGATGTCGGAATCGTGGAGAAACTGCCAGTAGAGGGCGTCGACCTTCTTCTCGGCAACGACTTTGCGGTACCTGCTTCTGAGGTTCCACCCTTAGTCGGTGCCGAGAGGGCGGCCGAAATGAGTAGGGAGGAGCAGAAGTTGGTCGAGAGGTGTTAATCTCGTGCATCTAAAGTGTCACAGTCTATTCCTCAGTCTCTAGACCAGCGGAGGAACGGTCGGAAGGAGCAAGCTAAAGTTAGGAGTTTTGCGAGTTTTGCTCCAGCGGCTCTCCTTAGCGACTTAGTACTTGACCCAGAGGTGAGCTCCGGAGTGGCCCCAGAACCTGTCACCCCTAGTGACATGGTTGGGCGTGATGGCACTCCGCGACTTAGTAGTTCCCAGGTGGAGGAGAGTTGTGGGAACGGGACTATTGAACACGAGGACGGGGAAACATGTCATGTGAACCTGTTGGAGGAGTTTGTGAGGCAACCACCTGAGCAGCCTACTGTCCCTGCGTTGGTCTGCAGCGGCCAAGGTGAAGGAGAGGGGGGCAGTAGGGCACAGGTGGAGGAGAGTTGGGATTGTCATGTCTCGGCGGAGCAGTGGGCGGGGGACACGAGTCTGGTGGCTGTGGAAGCGCTAGAGCACCTGCCTGAGCAGCAGTGTGCAGCGCTCCAGCACCAGCTCGGCTCATACCCCACTGGTCGTGCCGAGCACCCGAGCCTCACAACTCATGCGGTGCAAGATGTTCCGCGGGCAGGTCACTTGAATGTTAGGAGACCGTTAGCCTCGTTGTTTCGGTGGTTCAAGGTGGGCGACGAGGCTTTGACATGGTTGTCAGGTCAGGGTCGACCCATGGCTGCCAAGGGTGGTGGTCAGAAGGAGGACATTGAGCAGATTGGTGTGGTTGGCTGTGGAGTGGATGTGCCCGGTCGTCGCATAGCTTCCCAATGCTGCTCTAGTCGAATGCAACAGCCCTGCCATAGACCGACTGTATCTGGCCATGTCGTTAAAGGCGGTGATGCTGCGCAGGCAGAGGTAGTCGTAAGGAATGCGGGGGTGCGCATGTACGGTATCGGCGGGGAAGCCTTAGCAATTATGAACTATGGGAGTGACTGCACAGATGGTACTGATTGTCCCTCTCCTGACCTGGCTGTTCTAGGGACGAAGGTGGAGAAGGAGGGAGGCTATAGTTTAGAAGCTGCGGTCTCGGCTGGGTTGTGGGAGGGCACTAGCCATGTTGTTCATGAGGAGTTGTTTACAAGGCTGTGGCAGTACATCCGCATGTTTGTTGCTTCTTCAGGCCTGATGTATGGGGTAGAATCCGACATGGAGGCTGGAGACAGTGCAAGGCAGTTGTGTACTAGGCTATGGCAGTACATCCGCATGTTTGTTCATTCTCCAGGCTTGATGTACGGGGTAGAATCCGACATGGAGCCTGGAGACAGTGCAAGGTTCAAATTGGCTCCCTACCGTATAAATCCTGCTCAACAGCCTGTCGTGAAAACAGAGCTAGATGACATGTGGAAAAAGGGTCTGAGGGATAAAGGATATCGTGAGTGGTCGTTGCCAGTGAGTTTGCAACCTGAGTTGAGTGGCAAGATCCGTGTGTATGCTGATTGCAAGAGTGTGGAAGCATTATCCCTGACAGACGCCTATCCATTACCTAGAGTTGACGATACCATAGACCGCATCGGGGCTGCCTCGCTCGTCACGAAGGTAGAACTAGTGAAAGGCTTTTGGCAGGTCCCGTCGCCGGAAAGAGCGAAGAGATATGCCAGTCTTGTGATGAACTGGGCAGTTTATCAGTGCCAGGTGTTGTTTTGATGCCGGAACACATGTTGGATGTGTGGTAACTGTGTGATAATGTTTTGGCTGATTGTTTGTCACGAGAGGGTTTGTTTGCAGGAGAACCCTCGCCGTTCAGTCAGTGTGTGTTGAGAGTGGAGAAAAATCAGGCTTGCCCCTATAGAGCAGCCGTCAAAAACAACATTAACCCTTAAAAAGCGGCTCACCACTTAAGTCGAGTTAAATAAAGCTGGACTATGTGGCGGCGCTCGACATAACTCGAGTGGCAATTTCAGCACGTAATGTGGCTGAGAGAGAGAGACAAGTGGTGGCAGGAGACTAGCGAGCGTATGACTGCTCCAGACCACCGTGGCGAACCTACTGACACAAATCTCAGCTCCCTCCTCCCTCTCTCACTCGCTACATACTCAATTATGTACCGAAAGTACCGAATTACCTGCTTTTTGCACTCGCGTTGCACGGTTATTGCAAGAAAACTATCCATCATACAAGGATCGTTATGGTGTCATTCGAAAGCTCTGTTTATGCCCTTTCAGGATAACTTGTTTTACGTTCTGGGTCTTATTTAGGCATGAAAATGATCACGTAAACAGCCCTATTTTGGCTAAAAACACCCCGCTGGGCGGTACACATAAATAAACCGCATAGGCCGCTCGTAAGGTGTTAAAATTAAATACAAAAAATCACATAAAAACTCTTTCTTTTGATAGTTAATTATAAGTTGCCTATGTTATAGCTAAAGTCCTAAGTTAAACCTGTCTTTCAATTAGTAGGCTGGGCTCTGTGAAGCTCGCTCAGGGAGCATAGCAGGCTAAAATTATACTATTATGTTTGGGAGGGGTTATAAGATTTTCTTTATGTTGATATGTTGCTTTATGTAAGAACTAAGCTTTACATTTCATTTCTGATCGAGTGGCTAAGTGTGGCGGGTCTTGTCGGCATTCTGCTTTGTCAGATATCGTGCTCGCCTAATGTTGAGCGTCCTATATCTTGGGCGGGGTGTGACGCTTACCAGCGTTGGCAGAATCGCCACCCGGTAGCCACTAGCGCTCGCCAGGGACATTGAAATGGGCTACAGTTATCAGAGAATGTTGTTCTTTCTTTCCTAGCAATCGTATTGTTACAGACAGTCCAGTGGTGGTCTTTATTTTCGTCTGTGACAACGAGAAGTATTTTATTTCATTGAGCAGATGCATAGTGTGAAGTTAAGGAGAGAGAGAGAGCGGGGCGGCGAGGGAGGGGTAGTGAGTGTTTCCCTCCTCCCTCCTTCCGAGGAGTTTCTCCCTCCCTCGCGCGGGCTTTTCCACGCCCTTGATTGGCTGGCTGTGTCACGTGACACCTGCGGCCTTGTGATGTCTCGGCCTGTGATTGGCCGACCACCGCGTCTTTGTGGGCTCCTGTGTTGCGGGGGTCCACCGGAGCTGCCTTCAGTAGAGCAGGCTAGGGACGCGCACGACTAACACCCTTTTTACAACTGTCTCCCATATCCCCACCATTCTGATACTGTCTCTCTCACTCTACTTCTTCTCTTTCATTCCTCTAATCTTTTAACGTCACAGCACTCCCTTTGGGTTCTGCACACGATTTCATATCGGCCCATCGTATTGTGTGCGTCGCTCTCAGAGATATTTACATGTATTAGAATAGGCTATAAGGCTTCTTAGTCTATGGAGGTTTGATGACTCTGTGTGTGTCTCCCTCAATGTTCTTAGTTAATGGAGGTTTGATGACTCTGTGTGTGTCTCCCTCATTATCAGTAGTGCTCTGCTGGGTTATTTAATGCTAGACTGGGATAAGGTTTCTGTGTCGTTGTCACCGATGTGTGTATGGTTCGCTTATACCTACACGACTTCGACGGTTTCTGTGGTAGCCTAGATCGTCCTTTTGGTTGTGCCTTTTGCGAGTGCAGCATCGTGTTGTAAGAGGGCATTAGCCTACTACCTTATAACACAGTGCTGCCTCTTTGCTTGACTTTTGAGGGATCGCCAGGGTAGAGCCAGATACTTGAGATCTGGGTTTACCAAGAGAGCATCTCCGTCATTAACGTAACTTTAACCATTCCGCCTTAAGGACAACGCTAGGCTATGAGCCTGTCTTGCTCAGCCACAGTTTCCTAACCTTGATATCCCAGCTAGACTTTATTCACTTAGCAGACACTAGTTAGGACACAAGCTCTTTTGATATGTATACATTATTATTCACAAGCATTTATTAGTCTAGGTTGTTGTTGAGTTGCACAACCATAGTAGACTGTTTCGTTGATAAGGAAGTACTTCTTTTTTGTGTCGAGCATTACTACCGTTGCGCATTTATAGTATTCTCGTGTCAGTTAACTTTCCAGGTCTATGTTGTAGAACTATACTTCACTTGCTTTCAGATAGGAGTGAAGGGTTTATTGTTGTTTAGAGTAACTGTATTAAAGCATCTTTTTATTGTATTAAATCTTGCAGTGATTTAATTGATCTTCCCATAGATTCTTGTTTATGCATTTTAACGTAACTTGCATCCTGTGTGTTATCAGGCAATACCACTGTGGGTTAGCCTGAAGTAGAGTACATTTATGCCCAGTTAAGGATACCCCGTTATCACAGATTAACTCGGAAGGGTATAGGTGTTTTGTTCGCCGGCATATAAGTTCAAGGGTTTGGATCTAGCGTACCGTTGTTGCATAGTGCCCTATTACTAGTCCAATCATTAAGTGCCCTTGTCTTGTTCGTAGCCCCGGTCGTAACAATAAAAATACAGGCGAGCGAGGCTAGTGATACACGCACCCTTCCGATGACGCCAGGGTTGCCAACATAACCCCATGCCCGACCAGCGTTTACTTATGTACATTACGTATGTTCTCTATATACAACACCTAAAGTAATTATTAACCCGGGAACTGCGGGGAGACTCTTAAGAGTTCCCCCGGCGGACTGCGGGAAAACTCTTAACACCTTACGAGCGGCCTATGCGGTTTATTTATATGTACCGCCCAGCGGGGTGTTTTTAGCCAAAATAGGGCTGTTTACGTGATCATTTTCATGCCTAAATAAGACCCAGAACGTAAAACAAATACCTATCCCTGAAAGGGCATAAACAGAGCTTTCGAATGACACCATAACGATCCTTTTATGATGGCTAGTTTTCTTGCAATAACCGTGCAACGCGAGTGCAAAAAGCATGTAATAAGCCACTTTCCCGATACAATTCCTTATATAGCGAGTGAGAGAGGGAGGAGGGAGCTGGGATTCGTGTCAGTATGTTCGCCGCGGTGGTCTGGAGCAGTCATACGCTCGCTACTCTCCTGCCACCACTTGTCTCTCTCTCTCAGCAACATTACGTGCTGAAATTGCCACTCGAGTTATGTCGAGCGCCGCCACATAGTCCAGCTTTATTTAACTCGACTTATGTGGTGAGCCGCTAATTAAGGGTTAAGAGTCAGAGAAAAAAAAAACGACTTTAAACATCGGAATAAAAAAAAAAAAAAATTTTGCCCCTGGGCCATGCAAAACATCACTCCTCTACCTCCCCTCCTTCCCCACTTTCCTCCCCTCCTTCAGTTATCACCTATTTTCCCTGTTATTCCCTTATTCTGAGGTATATTTTCGTGCTAACATTAGCGAGTTGCAAGCAGGGCCTTGTCATCACTGTTAGCAAGCGAGTGCAAGAGAGAGAGAGAGAGTATCGATCGACTGTGTCTCAGTGGCCTTGGGGGAAATTGGCGGGAAAGCAGGTTGCCTCACCCATACATTATATAACTCGCGGCCTGTATCTCCGATTTTGACCATCCAAACGCTGTTTTCACTCGTTTTATTGTTGTTGTTGTTGTTGTTGTTGTTTTTCCCCAAGCTGCCTGGCCGAACAGCCCCAAGGCCCTGAGCAAGGCCAAGGCCACAACCGAGCGCCCCCACAGAACCCTCCCTGCCGACCACAATAAAGCCTGGGTGACCGAAGCCACTCCATGGCGGGAAGCTGAGGAGGGTGCGGAAACGCCCGGGAAACCAAAGCCCCACCCAGGGCCCTTGTCCCCTCAGCAATTATGAAGAGAAAGTTGAGGGGCAAAGGAAAGATGTGACGCTTTGGCTTCCAATCTTGGTAGATTAGGAGGTCAATCCACGCAAGAGACGCCGTCACTTGAGATCTAGAAAATATATAAGTAAAAGGAACAGTCAGAGTAAGCTATGGGTATGGCAGAGATCGCTCAGTTCTCACTCTGATAGACCAGCCCATCACCACATGACTAGAACCCAATCCTCTCAGCATCAGCTAGGAAAGGCCCTAGAAAGCCGCCTTTGGCGGGGGGATAGCTCCCCTATTTCAACCCTTTTCGGGGTTGGGCACCCGCCCTAGGTTAATACCTTTATAATCAACCCATAATAGGCGCGTATGGATAAGTATTAATGCTAGTTATGATAAAATGAATATTTTAGTGATGGAAACAGCTCAAATACGTCAGCACAGGCGGACGTTTCTAATTACCCCCATGCGCACTTCTTAGGTTAATAATAACTCTAAAAAGAAAAGCTAACCTTCCCCTATAACTCTATATAATATTACCAGTGACAAATTCTTGTAGAAGCAAATAATAAGTCCACGACGCAGGGAAACCTCACGTACAATACTCCCTTACCCCCTTGAACTCTCACGCTCAGAGGTCAACTAAAAACACCCTCGAAACTCTGTACTAAAGTTAGAATATATCCATTCCCCCTTAGTTCTCACAGTAACTTAGAAAGGCAAATAAAACCTTGATTTGCCTAACATCTGCCCATCATATTATTTTGAATTACTCTTCAAGTATAGTAGAGTAGTATCATAAAGTAACTGAGATTCACCTCACCTAGGACAAGAAGGACTTCTTGTCCTACTAAACAGTGCAGACACACGCCCTTACTATCCTTCGACAGAGAATGGGTACCGGTACCCTCCACTACTGGTGCACATTAGGCCAAGGAAGTTTGAAGGAAAGTAAGTAACTATAGCTCTCTCAATTGTCGGCACCCCGCTTTGAGAAATATTATTTTTACCCTTCCTAACAGTCTGGATGTACGGCACCCCGAAGTCCTTAGACTGTCTGTGAATAATAAATCCTATTCTAGGATCTTTGTTAATTGTGGCAACCCAATCATTTAACATAGAGACCTCTAGTAGGCTGTATCTTCAATATTAAAATCTCAAGTGTGTAGGCAACCCTATCTATCTCTATCTATTGCCTGACGCCGTGATCCCCGAAGGGGTTGCCACGAACAAACAGCCCCATGCACCCCTGTCCCCAGTCAGTCGATGCCCCTCCTCCCAACCAGCACCGCCTTCATTCATATACTTCCTCACTCCATCCTTCCACCTTTCCCTCGGTGCACCTCTCCCTCTCTGTCCTTCCACCTCGCTCTCGTACACCCTCTTAGTCATTCTCTCGCTTTCCATACATTCCATATGGCCGAACCATCTCAAGTTGTTCCTTTTCACACTTTCCAGCACATCTACCTCCACACCACACCTCCTTCTTACTTCCTCATTCGTCTGTCTATCCCTCCATGTAACTCCGCACGCACTTCTCAAGTAACTCATTTCCACCGCTCTCACTCTTGGTCTAAGTCTCTTCCCGAACTTCCATGCTTCGCTTCCGTAAGTTAGTGTCGGGATTACCACACTGTCATGCAAGGACTTCTTCACTTCCATACTGACCACTCTATTTCTTGTTACTGCTTTCAACGTTCCTACAACTCTCTTCCCCTGTAGCACCCTCTCCCGCACTTCTTCATCCATAGTCCCATCTTTACTCAACACACTGCCCAGATACTTAAAAGAGCTGACAATCTCCATAGCCTGACTGTTCAACTTCACCTCACACTCTGTGACTTCACCCCTTTCGAAGACCATAACCTTGCTCTTCCCCGCAGTTACCTTCAAATTCCGTTTTTCGCTCACTGTTCCAAACTCATTTACCAGACCCTGCAACTCCCATTCATTATCGCTCATCAGAACTGTATCATCCGCAAACAGCAGTATAGGCAGCTTCCACTCATTTCCCTCCCTTTTCAGCGATACACCAACATCCACTGCTCTTCCTAGTATTTCTTTCATGACTCCATCCATATATACAGTAAAGAACCACGGGGACATCACACACCCCTGTTTCAACCCAACACTCAGGTCAAAGAACTCGCTCTGCTCATTCTCCACACGTACTGCTGCCTTTGCACCCTCATACATGCTCTTCACTGCTTTCAGCAACTTGCCATGTACTCCGTATATTCTAAGTACTTTCCACATGCCTTCTCTATCCACTCTGTCATAGGCTTTCTCCAAGTCCATAAAGGCAACATACACCTTTTGTTTCTTCTCCAGATATTTCTCCACAACACAATTCAGGGTAAAAATCTGATCTACACATATTCTTCCCTTCCTAAAACCTCCCTGCTCGTCGCCTATCCATTTCTCTGTTCTCACTCTCACTCTCTCAATCACTACCCTACTGTACACCTTCCCTACTACGCTTAAAAGACATATTCCTCGGTGGTAACCACACACTCCTCTTTCCCCTTTGCCCTTATATAGGGGGACTATTATGCCAGTCTTCCAGTCATCGGGTGCATTCCCCTTCTCCCATGCTAGTTTGCACATTTTCCATACCCATTCGATCACTATCTCACCACCATACCTCAACATTTCCCCACACACTCCATCTGTTCCTGGTGCTTCCCCAAACTTCACTCTTTTCATGGCTTCCCACACTTCTGACCTCCTGATCCCCACCTCCTCCTCCACTACTTCTCTTCTTCTCCCTCCCATACCCCATCCAACTATGTTTGCTGGCTCTTCATTCCTTACATTTAGCAGCTCGTTGAAGTACTCCCTCCATTTTTCGACTCTCTCTTGCTTCTCGGCTAGCATTTTCCCATTCTTTTCTTTCACACCCTTACTGTTTCCCTTGCTACCTTCCCTAACTTTCTTGACTTCTTTCCAGAACAGTTTCTTACACTCCCTCCATTTTACACTCAGATTCCTTCCAAATTCCTCATCTACTCTTCTCTTACTTTCCTTCACTACTCTCTTCACCACTCTCTTTCTCTCCACATATGTCGCTCGTTTCTGCCTCTCCAAATCTTCATTTTCTCTACTACCCAACCACTCTCTATACGCTTTCTTCTTATCTTCCACAGCTATTTTTACCTCTTCTGTCCACCATGCTGTACCTTTCACTCCCCTCCCTCTTCTCCTCACATGCTGCACAGACCTCTTTCTTAAACACCTTGCTTATCTCCTCCACTTCCTCCATATCTTCCAGGTCGAACCCACCTAGTCGTCTTTCTACTGCTCTCCTGTACTCTTCCCTGATTTCCTCCTCCTGCAGCCTCTCCACCCTCCTCACCATTCCACCTTCCTCTCGCCTCCCTCCAGCTCTCCTCACCCACTTCTTTTGAATCCTAACCTTAGCTACTACTACATAATGATCAGACAGACCCCCTCCAATACCCCTATGCACCCTATAGCATCCATCACAGATTTCTTCATTCTTTCATCCAACCCTCTACTTATATTTTAATGTTTTTATTTCAGCAATAGTAACCTATATATAAGTGACTTTATTATTTCTGGCACCCCAGGAATTAATCTAATTACTTTCGTTAGGTTATATTTCTTTATAGTTAAAAGTTGAAAGACACAGGCACCCCTACCTTTCAACATTTCACTATTGGAAATTACACAACCATTACTCACAGAAGATCTAAGTTCTAAAACGATCTTTTGTGTTATAAGGGTTTAGCGAGACACCCTCACAGGAACTCTGCATATATAAATCCTAGGCGCATTTTGTCTGTGGCACCCCACCAGAATTTGCGACTAAAAGGTTAACACCGCCCTGAGTTCTTTGACCCTCTTACAACGGTTAGTGACAGTCAAGAAGAGCAATACCTAAACTATTCTTGCGTTCGTCCGATATTGTGTTAATCCGTCATCACTGAGACACAATATTTAAAACCCTACTACAAGAATACCTTAACAGAACTTCATCACTGGTTAATTTAAAGGTCAGGATAGTCGAGTATATTTGATAAAGCTATAGGCTTAAATACTCGCGTTAGTCCGATATGGTGCCCAACTGTTTCATTACAAGTTACGGAGCCATATTTAAGACCCCACGCCCATTAACCCAGATGTAACTTAACTTCACACGACCGGCCAACCTGGACGGCCCACGGAGCATCAGAAGACATCATCAACTAGTGTATATCTTTTCAAGGAAAAGAAAGAATATAGAAATTACCAAAATCAGTATCAGTGACGAGGTACAAAAGAAGTTAGAGTTCAAAAGTGATAAAAATAAACTGAGTTCCTAATACCTCTTAATTAGTGAAAAGTTCGTAAAAGTGTTCAACTAAGTTAATTTATGGAAACAGATTAATATTATGTATGTACTAGTAATAACCATATTTAGTACGACTTTACAACTCAATGAATTACTAATATCCAGAATAAGACGGATTATGAGCATCACCTAACTCTGCCATATATCCGCCAAGTGATAAAAATCACCCCTAATCTTTGAGTTAAAAGAATAAAGTATTCCAGTAGCCTAGTCTATAGAACCAGATTAATAATATGCGTGTTCAGTGATAAATACGTATAGAATACTTCTTTAACTTAATTAGTGAATTTATACCAATTAACCCGGGAGCTGCTGGTAGACTCATAAGAGTTCCCCCGGCGCACTGCGGGTAGACTCTTAAGAGCAGAGCCTTTGAACACGTACCAAAACCGCGCGTTTATAGCCAGGCGGCTGAAAATTGGTGTGGGTATAGTACTACATGTCAACTCTCGACACCACCCCGCCAAACGCTCGCCCCGCACTCGTGCAAGCACCACCGCGCCAGTAACCACGCACTAGTCATGGAGCCCACACGTCCCTCACGCTCGCTCCCTGATGACACAACCAGCCCTCCTTCTGGTGGTGTTAGCCGCCGTGGAAGGCAGAGGGTGGCTGCTAAAGACCCTAGCTACCAGTACGACACGCCCTACAGCTCGGAGGACGAAACACCTGCACCCAAAGCACGAAAAACACGTGCAAGCAGGGCAATGGCACAGAGGTCATTGGTCTTTCGGGACACTGCCACCACGACCCAGGCCACTACAACAACCACTACCACCACCACTGCCACCACTGCCACCCCTGCCACCCCTGCCACCGACGCAGGAGGCCGCCCTAGGGCTGCAGAACCTGCGGGGGCAGGAAAAATTAAAGGCACGGGCGTAGGGAAAAGAACCCGTACGCCAGCCACAGTGCCCCTACCACCACCACCACCAGCCGCCCCTGGCCCGGCTGCCCCTGCCGCCCCTGCCGCCCCTGCCGCCCCTGCCGCCCCTGCCGCCCCTGCCCAAGGAACAGGGAAGGGGAAGGGGAAGGGGAAGGGGAAAGGGAGAGGGAAATCGACTGCTGGCCCTGGTGTCCCTGCCGGCCCTGCTGCCCCTGCTGCCCCTGTTGCCCCTGCTGCCCCTGCCGCCCATGCCGCCCCTGCCCAAGGAACAGAGAGATGGGCGACAGGCACCACCATCATCTTGCCATCAAGGCCACGCACCACTGCTGCCCCTGCCGCCGCCCCTGCCGCCGTCCCTGCCACCGCCTCTGCTGTCCCTGTCCATAAGACTCCCGCACGTTCCAAAGTGACCCGGAAAACTCTGACACCATCTAAGTATGCCGCCCTGCTGTTTGATGGTGATTCGCAGGACATAGGCAGCCCGGGTTTCGACGACGAAGCCCTAGCACGGGACCCAGGGTGGGGGGATTTGGGAGTGGACAGTGGGAGTGAGTCCGACGTCGGTGACGAAAATGAGGAAGGGCATCGTCTGTCAAGTGAAGAGGAGGATAATGATGATGAAGTGCTGTATCGCGACCATGGAAGCGATATTTCAGACGATGAAGCAGACGCAGACGACATTCCGATCCCTCAGCTGCCTTCGTTCGATTGGTCTGACGGGGTAAATTTTGTACCTAACGTGCCCCAGTTCAATCCTGGGACATCAGGAACAACTGACGACTGGCCCTGTGATGATCAAGCGAACGAAAGCGACTTCTTCCTCGCTTTTTTCGATTTTGAGGTAATGACGTACATCGTTGCCCAAACAAACGCCTACTACAGGTGGGTGTTTGGCAGATTGGACGTCCTTTCTCCAAAAGCGAGAATACGAGGCTGGGTGGATACGACTGTGGAAGAATTTCTGACGTTCTTTGCCTTGTTGTTCCTCATGCCTCTGATCAAGAAGCATGTGTTGCAACACTATTGGAAGCACGACCCTCTCATCGCCACCCCAACTTTCAATAAGTTCATGACTCGTGACAGATTTTTGTTGCTGCTAAGATTTATGCACTTTGCAGACAACGAAAATCCTAACAGGATTGACAGGATATGGAAAGTTCGGGCTGTGTTCACCATGTTGTTGGAGAGGTATAGGAAATACTTTTACCCCTTCCTCAATTTGGTGATTGATGAGTCGCTCGTGCTCTTCAAAGGACGTCTTCTTTTCAAGCAGTATATCCCCTTGAAAGGCATAGGTTCGGAATCAAGCTCTTCGTTTTGTGTGACTGCGAAACTGGAATAGTGCTTGACATGATCGTGTACACAGGCACAGACATTGACATACCGAAAGCCGCTGCCAATGACCCCATGGGCATGTCAGGTGCCATCGTCAGGAAAATGTTGGCACCTTACCTGGGCAAAGGCCACATCATCTACACTGACAACTGGTATACTTCTCCTGCTCTCTGCCAGTTTCTTCATGACAACCAAACGGGGTCATGTGGGACTGTCAGAAAGACAAGAAAGTTTATGCCAAAGTTCACAGGTGATGTCATTCCTCTCACAGATGCCTCCTCCAGTGACACACCTTCAGAAGACGACCTGGCCCAGGAACACCGCGAGAGGCATGTGCGAAGAAGGCGACGAAAGGGGCAGAAATACAAGCAGCTCGAGAAGTGTGGGAAACTGATAGCCCTGAAGTGGAAGGATAAGCGAGACGTCCACCTGCTTTCCACCGTCCACACAGGTGCCCAGGTGGATTCTGGCAAAATCCACTACCGAACCAGGAAGACAATCTACAAGCCCGACATGGTAGTGGACTACACTAAAAACATGCGCCTGGTGGACAAGTCTGACTGTCAGCTGTCAGGCGTTGAGTGTCTGAGGAAGACTGTGAAGTGGTATCACAAGCTCTTCCTCCATTTAGTGGATATAACGATGCTGAACGCCTACAACTTGTGGTTGGTGAAAAAGGATATGGCCCCAAACCAGAAGCTGAAATTCCGGGAGTTCGTGTACAACGTCTCCTACCAACTCCTGGAGAAGTATGGCACCACCACTCACAGACGTACGGCATGGCGTGGGGATCACGTTCCTGACCGCATCCAGCTGGGTGTCGAAAGACACTACCCCATCAACACTGAGATGCTTGGCACTCGTCACAGGCAGGCACAGTGCACCGTCTGCAGCTCCAGTGTCAGGAAACCCCATGTCACGAAAAGAGTCACCTCAATGTGCGCCGAGTGCAAAGTTCCACTCTGCCTGGGTGACTGCTTCAGGGACTACCACACCTTCAAGAACTACTGAGTGTCACCCCCTGCCATGCCCTGCCCTGGACTCGCCCCGTGCCATGCCCTGCCCTGGACTCGCCCCGTGCCCTGCCCTGGACTCGCCCCCTGCCTTGCCCTGGACTCGCCCCCTGCCCTGCCCTGCCCTGGACTCGCGCCCTACCTTACCTGACCTGACCTAATTGATCACGCTACCTCATAATGTAACATATATATTATATAATGTATAAGTTCCAAAGATGTCCCTGTGATATAGCTTTTACATTATATAATTGTATGTTTCATTATTTAGTTTATAAGTTTCAAAGATTTACATGTAATATGCCTTCTTTTTTTAGTATATCAATATATATGTTTGTTATTGGCCAAAGTAATGTGTATATAATTATTTTCTTACCTCAAATGAATTGTACAAAAATAAATATGTTTCAATAAATCCTGTCAAACCTACTAAGATAATAAAATAAAACAATAAAAAAAAACAAAAAAACAAGGTCATGTCATTGTATTCTTACAATATGATATATTCTATGAATATTTCATATTGTTTGAATACAATGACATGATCTTGTAAAAAAAAAAATTTATCAAAAATTGTCTAGACAATATAAAACCTTCCCCATAACCCCCTCCTGGATTCAATCCCACTACCCTACGACACTTTGAGTGTTCCAGTCCGCGACCTTACCAACCATGCCACAGGAGCTCATACCAAATATCACTGAAAACTTTGTGTCTACAATCGAAAGGACAATATACAAAAAAAAATGAATTATCCCACCAATTTACGTTTGTAAATTGATGGGATTATCAATTATATCATGCCAAGGTTTATAAAAGTTTGTCTCTGTCAAGAATTAGTAATTATATAACTTTATTCTGTCAAAAATTGCCCAAACACTCAGCAAAATTGCCCCTCTCAGTGCGACTCCACTCATTTTCACACGGTCAAGCGGTCACGAGGTGACCCTTGCCGCTCCTTTATGTCCCAGCTACACCATCAACAGCAGCTCTGTCTGGGAACAAAATTGGTATAAATACAATAATGGATAAAATACTCTTCACAAATACATTTGTATTTTATAATATTGTAAATAAAAAAGAATAATAACTGTGTGAGTGTCGAAAATTGCTCAACCAGCTTTCTTATGTCTCGCCTACGCGCGTATATTGGATTATACATAGTCATGACTGTCATACAAATAATTGCAGTAGGTCTCGAATATACATTTAGATTGCATATTACTTCGAAATAAATAAGTAAACGTTTCTCTGGTGGCAATCTACCCTTTCGCAAGTGTAAGGAGACACCAGTCTATATTTAGCTCTCTATCACAAAAGGCAATCTGCCTGTGTTGACTCAGCACCGTCGCTGGTGGTCTATAATATAGTACTTTATTTACAGTCAATGGCCTACATGTTTCTGTGGTACTTCACATGTGTCTAAAATGCAATGTCTGCTTGCATAAAAATGCAATTCTGAAGTCCATTTATACGTACGACATACGCATGTCTCAGTTTCTCTCTCTCTCTCTCTCCATTCCTGACTCATGTTATTGTAGACCTGTTGATGGCAACGAACACCAGCCATCTGGTAGACATAAGGTTCAAAATACCAAGACATCAATACGCCTGGGGCGCCTCCACAATTATCACAAAGCTGGTTATCTATCTAGAGATCTGCCTGACTTCCATCTCTCCATGACTCACTCACTCACTCACTGCACCCCTGCATGCCTCCCTCCCACCCACCCACCCCCAACCCACCCTTTCAGGCTTCCGTCTGCTAGAAACACATTCACAATTTGCGTAAATATCGCATCAATTGGGCTATATGCGGTATATTCCTTGTTATATGGGACGCCTACATATGTACACGTCTTTATTATAGCATGACAGTGCTCTAAATACAAGATTTACGTGATATTTATGGCGTAACACACCCTCTCCCCCTTTCATTCCCAGCACAACTCAGTCACACCTTGGTTCACGCATAGAAACTCATTGATAATGTGCGTAAATATCGCATCAATTGGTCTATATGCGGTATATATTTTGATATATGCCACGTATACATACGTACAAGTCTGTATTATAGCATGACAGTGCTCTAAATACAAGATTTACGTGATATTTATGGCGTAACACACCCTCTCCCCCTTTCATTCCCAGCACAACTCACTCACACCTTGGTTCACGCATAGAAACTCATTGATAATGTGCGTAAATATCGCATGAATTGGCCTATATGCGGTATATATTTTGATATATGGCACGTATACATACGTACAAGTCTGTATTATAGCATGACAGTGCTCTACGTACAAGATATACGTGATATGTATGGCGTAAACCACACTCTCAGCTCATAAATTGCCGCCAAACCTCCAACACATCTTCATTCCCGCCTAAAAATTCTCTTATAATTCCCTTATATATGCAATTTTTGGTCACTATGAGGCATATTCATTGTTATATGGGTTGTCTACACACGTATACATACTCTAAATAGCCTAAAAGGGCTCCAAAAAGGAGATATACGTGATAATACGCGGTAACCCACCCCCTCCTCCCTCTCCTTCTATCCCCTGCGCGCGTAAAAATTGGGCCGGGAAATCTCGCCGCTCGATGACAATCTAGCCGCGCGGTGCCATTCGCTCCACATTTTTCAACTACGGACCGTTCCCCTACCCCTCCCAGACATTTTTTGGGGGTCAAATATATATGGGCCGATGCACGCAAACATTCCCTACACGATGATGTACTTTTTATCGAAATTGGCAAGAGGTCCCAAAATCATCATAGGTGCGCACAGTCTTACCCTGTAGAAAACCCCCTGTGCGCCGCGGAGAGGTTAAGAGGGTTTTCACACATTAACGAACTCTGAAAATAATCTCATCAAGTGTAAAATATATTAGAGTCCACAAACTTGAACTCAAACTAAAGAAGTCCATCAGTGTATAAGCTTCCATATTATACATATCCTCTATTATATTACTTATATGTATTTGTATGAACTCAGATATCCCAGTCTCGAGAGAACTCACCCTAACTAATGTTAAACCTGAATAAAATCGGGGCATAACAATATACTGTATATACTATATATATATATATATATATACAGTATATATATATATATATATATATATATATATATATATATATATATATATATTCTGACATACGGAGCCCAGTATGTTTATTTTAGAGTTAGAATTAGAGTTGAAGGAGTGTCAAACTACCCAAGCGGCGAAGCAGACTAGCGAGCGAACCAGCGAGTGGGAAACCAGCTCGCCCGCATACCAGCAAACAAGCCTTCACACCTGCGTGCGTCATAGGGGACCCTGCAAACTACTTCGATGACCCGACGCTATGAAAGTATGATCGACGCCAGGAGCCCCCATTGGACCACTCACCTGTTATGCAACTCGAGGAGCTATGATAGGGGCGCGCACCATCACTCGCCTCCTGATTCGTTCCTACACCATCATTGTTTAGTATATAAGACCCGAGTAGTGGGCATTCAAATCAGTCTCATTTGGAGTTGGGGAAGGTGAACTTGCAGCTGGAGGAAGACGGGGTGAAGTATTATAATGGGATTGTGATTATCAGTAAGATTATATAAGTGTGTGTTAAGTGTGTTCGGTGTAAACACTTACGTTATGTTGGTTAGTGAGATATGTGATTGGGAATTAACGTTAACGCTACTATTATGTGCTTAACTATTTGATTGGGAATTAACGTTAACACTACTATTATGTGCTTAACTATTTGATTGCGAATTAACGTTAACGCTACTATTATGTGCTTAACTATTTGATTGGGAATTAATGTTAACGCTACTATTTATGTACTTAACTATTTGATTGGGAATTAGCGTTAACGCTACTATTTATGTACTTAACTATTTTAGTTGACTAACTTGTGGACTAAAGCAACTCTTTAAGTAATTGGGTTATGATGAAAGTAATACTATTGTTTTATATTAATACTTACGAGTTCTTTCATTTTCTTTTAATTAAGCTTACATTGCTTAACGGTGCTTAGTACGGTGATGCTATTGTCTCATATTAGTAATATCGCCTTAGACTAACATGGCTGTGTTAATATTACTTCTAGTGATTTCCTAAGCTGAAGAAAATTCTTTTAGCTTCAAAATATTATTTTTGCTTTTCATATTATATGAGTGAGACCTGAATCGAATCTATGAAGCGATCCTGTGACTTAATGTACTCATAATCAAACCTCAATGTTACGTGGTTAAGAAATACATTTAACTAATTATTAAATATATATCTAACTTTTTATGTGACTTTGATATTAATCCTGATGATAATAATAATATAATACTATTAACGTAAGACAAGAACCAAGAATAATTACATTAAATATAACTAAAAGGACATATAAGAAAACTACCTATTCATTTCAAAAAGGGTAAGAGACAGAAATATTCTTACTTTAATATTTATCTTTCAAGACTTTTTATAGAATTAATAATCCTTCTTTAGATATAACTTATTCGGTTCATAACCATAGCCTACTAAGCTTCGGTTAAATAATAATTCTTTATAAATACTACATGACTTTAATTAGTTTCAGTATTTTTCATAATTAAGAGTATCAGTCAATAAAGGATACCAAGTCCTAAGATCCAAAAGGAAAGGAAGCAACAACAGGAAATAATTTTATTAGATTTTACTTTTGTTTCGCCTTCAGCTGACTGATACCTTAATATATATCTCTGTGCTATCTAGATTCATCAAGTTAACCACTTGAGGATCAAGATACGTAACAGAAGAGTGGCGAACTCGCCAGGATTCGTTTCATACAGTTTCACTAGTTTCATTACCGCTTCACTACTTAAAAATCAAATATTAATCATGCCTCATCTAATTAATGACGAAGATGCTCGAGTTTTCATAGAATCAGAACCCACAGCCCCTGATATTGACTGTCTGTCAAAATCCGAACTGAAAGTGCTTGCCTCACATCTCCAATTAACTGTCTCAAACATGTCTAAAGTAGAGGTGGCTCAGACCATAAAAACCCACCTGTTCCCTGTAGAAGGCGGGGAGGGTGACGGAGCAGTTGGTGGGATCTCGAGTAAACCTAGCCAACTTGATGAACAATTGCCACCTGGTTTGACTGGTGATCAAGTACTGGAACTAGCCAGAATAAAGACCGAACAAGCCAGACTAAATGTCGAACTAGAACTAGCCAGAATAAATGCCAGAGCAACGACCGAACAATATGAATATCAATATCGTACGGCTCAACTAAATGTCAACACAAATGCTCCCTTAATTGCTCCCCCTCTGGGATTGACTATGACTAGTGTCATTCCACCTTTCACTGAGAATAAAGTGCAGGATTTCTTTGTTTTGTTTGAGGAAGTTGCTGGAGGTATGAAGTGGACAAGAGATCAATGGCCTTTTATGTTACAAACCGTTTTGACAGGGCAGGCTCGAGCCACGTATTTGTCAGAAGTTAGGCAGGATTATGACAATCTCAAAGAAGCTATCCTAAAAACCTATCAATTGCAGCCTGAGGCTTACAGGCAATCTTTCCGTAAAAACCAGAAGAAAGTAGAAGAAACCCATAAGATGGTCCTAATTGCCAGGACCATGACTAAAACTTTCAATCATTGGGTCAAGAGTAAGAAAGTCACAAGCTACAACGATCTGAAGGAGTTGGTCCTGTTAGAAAATTTCCTATGGAAAATTGATTCTTCTGTATCCTATCATTTAAAGGGGAAAAAGGTAGATTGTCTTGCCGACGCCGCTGACATGGCTGACACATACGTGCTCAACAACAAATTTCGTGGAAAGAAGCCCTACGATAATTCTAGTTCTAATTTTAAGTATCCCAATCACAAATCTGACAGACCCAGTCACAAGCCTATAACGTCTTCCCCAGCTAGCCAAAATAGAATTGTTCCCCCAACTAAAAATGCGACTCAGGGCAATGGTAACAGAGGTGGGCCCCAAAGTAATAGTAATGCTCAAAGAGGGAACGTTCCCGTATCTCCTAAAGTATGTACTTTTTGTGGCCAGAGAGGCCACCTAGCTTATCAGTGCTGGGCCAAGGAGAGAACTGAGAGATCGGGGCAGACAGTGGCCGCCGTATCTCAAATTCCATATGTGCATTTAATGCAGGACTCCCAACAGAAGGAGTACCTAGCACCAAATGTTCCCTTAATGCAGGACTCCCGACAGAAGGAGTACCTAGCACCAAAAGTTCCTTTAATGCAGGACTCCCGACAGAAGGAGTACCTAGCAGCTAACGTAAATCATCTAGACAGGGGTGTAGTAGCATGTGTGGTGCAACCCACTAGGGTTAAGCCAATAATAATTTCACCATCAGTGCAGGATAGTTACCGTCCCTTTATTTCATCTGGCAACGTGAGATTAAATGGTTGTATGCATGAGGTAAAAATTCTGAGAGACACAGGTTCTACTAGCACCCTCATGGTGAATCCTTACACTGAGTGCCCACCTGGCGAACCAGTTGTAATGAGAGGTGCTGGAGGCCAATTTTATGCACACTTGGTAAAAGGCGAAATTGAATGTGAGTTACTACAGGGTGAGGCCACCATAGCTTTGTGTAGGTCCCAAAATATCCCTGTGCCTGGGGTAACACTCCTTTTGGGGAATGATGTAGCAGGTGAGAAGGTCCGACCAGACCCCATTTTGTCACTTTCCCCTGTTAACGAGCCACTAACCGGTGAGCTCGAAAAGGAGATGCCAACAGTTTTCCCTGTGTGTGCTGTCACACATTCAATGTCTCAAGTAGCAGTTCCCTCAGACAGAAATGTACCGAATGTAAGAGTTGATGAAAGGGATGATGAGAGTGTGAATGACGCTCCAACTGTGCCTGATGATGTGACTGAGGTGGATTTATCTGACACCTTTATGGCTCATCTTGACCCTAACGATGACAATGAAACTCCTTCAAATTGTCTTAGTGGCCTGGTAGAGCTACAGAAAGATGATAGAGAATGCAAGGAGTTAGCTGCCAGGGCCGTGAGTGAAGAGGAATGTGAGAAGGAGAGTGGTGAATATTTCTACCTCAAAGGAGGAGTATTGTGGCGTAGATGGAGACAGCCACACAGACCAATCGATGACGGGGCCTGGGACGTCCATCAAGTAGTAGTCCCCAAACCTTGTCGTAGAGATATCTTGGAAATGGCACATTGTATACCATTGGCAGGACACCTAGGTGTGAGAAAAACTCTAGACAGAATCAGAGCCCACTTTCACTGGCCAGGAATGCGTGCAGATGTAGTGGAGTTTTGTAGAGTGTGTCACACTTGCCAGATGACAGGAAAACCCAATCAGAAGGTGCCTGTACATCCTCTGGTGCCCTTGCCCGTTTTCGAGAATCCTTTTACTCGGGTGGTAGTGGACATTGTAGGCCCATTGCCTAAGACTTCCCAAGGTAACATTTATTTATTAACTATTATGAACATGGCAACTCGCTACCCAGAGGCTATACCCTTAAGGACTGTCTCCAACTGTCATCAAGGAACTGCTCAAATTCTTCACCAGAATGTGTTTCCCCCATGAGGTGCAAAGTGATCAAGGAACTAATTTTACCTCTAACATTTTTCAGCAGTCCCTGAAGGAGTTGGGTATCGAGCATGTTAAGTCTAGCACCTACCACCCAGAGAGTCAAGGGGTTCTCGAACGATATCATCAGACATTAAAGGGAATGTTACGTAAGTATTGTACAGAGACCGGAGTTGAGTGGGATAAGGGGGTACCTTTTCTTTTATTTGCTACTCGTGAGGTTCCAACTGAATCCCTGGGTTTTTCCCCTAATGAACTAGTTTTCGGTCAACAGGTAAGAGGTCCTTTGCAACTATTGCAGGATAGCCTAGTTGGCCAGGAGGGGAACCAAAACCTCTTCAAGTATGTTTCAGATTTCAAAACCCGGCTGAGATCCTCATGTGAGTTTGCCGCTCAAAACTTGACAGTGGCTAAAAGCTCCATGAAGAACTGGTATGACAGAAAAGCCTGTGAGAGGGAGTTTCAGCCCGGTGATGAGGTTTTGGTCCTGCTCCCCCTTTTTGGCCAACCTTTATCTGCCAAGTTCAGGGGCCCATATAAGATCATTCGGAGGGTGAGCATTACCGATTATCTAGTAACTACCCCAGACAGGAGAAAGCCCACGCAAGTATTCCATATAAATATGTTGAAACCCTACCATAGGTCCCCTGATTCCTCTCCTCCAGATTCTCCCACTGTGGCAGTGAATGTCAGGACCTGTGGGCAGCCTGGTGCGGACAAAGTTTTCAGTTCTCTTACTGACCCGCAACAGACTGTTTCAGAACCTGAAGGTATCCATGCAGACTTTGACTTGTCATGTAGCCTATCCAACTTTCAGTATAATTCAGTAGCTTGGGGGGAATTACCATCTAAACTATGTCATCTTCCCTCTGATCAAGCGAACCTACTAATCTCTGTTTTATCTCAGTCTCCCAGTGTGTTCCGTGATACTCCAGGGCTCACTTCTTTGGCCTTGCACGACATCGACGTAGGGGATGCAACTCCCATTAAACTATCCCCCTACCGTGTCTCACCACAACGCAGGAGTATACTGCAGGTCGAGCTTGACTACATGTTGTCAAACAAGCTGATCAAAAGGGCCTTAAGCCAGTGGAGTAGTCCGGTCATACTTGTGCCAAAGCCAGACGGGAGCCATAGGTTATGTATGGACTATAGGCAAGTTAATGCAGTCACAAAGAACGATACCTACCCACTGCCACGGATCGAAGATTGCATTTACCAGGTTGGCCTCATACAGTAGTAAGTTTAACTAAATGAGAGGATTTTGGCAATTAGCTCTCCCTTGTAGCGAGGTAAATATCATGCTTTAGTAGTGCGCTTTCAAGCCTTCAGCTGTGAGATGCCTTGCAGTTCGAATAACGCTCCAGCTACGTTCCGGCTATGTTCTGATGTGGTACCTGGAGACGTTGCCTACTTTGGGTGATATCCTTATTATATCCTCATTATAATCTTGCTGTTGCCGATCTGGTGGTGAATCTATTTATGTATTATGTTTAATATTATGTACTATACTCCTTAAACTCTTTTCTAGGGGGGAGGTCTGACATACGGAGCCCTGTATGTTTATTTTAGAGTTAGAATTAGAGTTGAAGGAGTGTCAAACTACCCAAGCGGCGAAGCAGACTAGCGAGCGAACTAGCGAGTGGGAAACCAGCTCGCCCGCATACCAGCAAACAAGCCTTCACACCTGCGTGCATCATAGGGGACCCTGCAAACTACTTCGATGACCCGACGCTATGACGTATGATCGACGCCAGGAGCCCCCATTGGACCACTCACCTGTTATGCAACTCGAGGAGCTATGATAGGGGCACGCACCATCACTCGCCTCCTGATTCGTTCCTACACCATCATTGTTTAGTATATAAGACCCGAGTAGTGGGCATTCAAATCAGTCTCATATGGAGTTGGGGAAGGTGAACTTGCAGCTGGAGGAAGACGGGGTGAAGTATTATAATGGGATTGTGACTGTCAGTCAGATTATATAAGTGTGTGTTAAGTGTGTTCGGTGTAAACACTTACGTTATGTTGGTTAGTGAGATATGTGATTGGGAATTAACGTTAACGCTACTATTATGTGCTTAACTATTTGATTGGGAATTAACGTTAACACTACTATTATGTGCTTAACTATTTGATTGCGAATTAACGTTAACGCTACTATTATGTGCTTAACTATTTGATTGGGAATTAACGTTAACGCTACTATTTATGTACTTAACTATTTGATTGGGAATTAACGTTAACGGTACTATTTATGTACTTAACTATTTTAGTTGACTAACTTGTGGACTAAAGCAACTCTTTAAGTAATTGGGTTATGATGAAAGTAATACTATTGTTTTATATTAATACTTACGAGTTCTTTCATTTTCTTTTAATTAAGCTTACATTGCTTAACGGTGCTTAGTACGGTGATGCTATTGTCTCATATTAGTAATATCGCCTTAGACTAACATGGCTGTGTTAATATTACTTCTAGTGATTTCCTAAGCTGAAGAAAATTCTTTTAGCTTCAAAATATTATTTTTGCTTTTCATATTATATGAGTGAGACCTGAATCGAATCTATGAAGCGATCCTGTGACTTAATGTACTCATAATCAAACCTCAATGTTACGTGGTTAAGAAATACATTTAACTAATTATTAAATATATATCTAACTTTTTATGTGACTTTGATATTAATCCTGATGATAATAATAATATAATACTATTAACTTAAGACAAGAACCAAGAATAATTACATTAAATATAACTAAAAGGACATATAAGAAAACTATCTATTCATTTCAAAAAGGGTAGGAGACAGAAATATTCTTACTTTAATATTTATCTTTCAAGACTTTTTATAGAATTAATAATCCTTCTTTAGATATAACTTATTCGGTTCATAACCATAGCCTACTAAGCTTCGGTTAAATAATAATTCTTTATAAATACTACATGACTTTAATTAGTTTCAGTATTTTTCATAATTAAAGAGTATCAGTCAATAAAGGATACCAAGTCCTAAGATCCAAAAGGAAAGGAAGCAACAACAGGAAATAATTTTATTAGATTTTACTTTTGTTTCGCCTTCAGCTGACTGATACCTTAATATATATCTCTGTGCTATCTAGATTCATCAAGTTAACCACTTGAGGATCAAGATACGTAACAGAAGAGTGGCGAACTCGCCAGGATTCGTTTCATACAGTTTCACTAGTTTCATTACCGCTTCACTACTTAAAAATCAAATATTAATCATGCCTCATCTAATTAATGACGAAGATGCTCGAGTTTTCATAGAATCAGAACCCACAGCCCCTGATATTGACTGTCTGTCAAAATCCGAACTGAAAGTGCTTGCCTCACATCTCCAATTAACTGTCTCAAACATGTCTAAAGTAGAGGTGGCTCAGACCATAAAAACCCACCTGTTCCCTGTAGAAGGCGGGGAGGGTGACGGAGCAGTTGGTGGGATCTCGAGTAAACCTAGCCAACTTGATGAACAATTGCCACCTGGTTTGACTGGTGATCAAGTACTGGAACTAGCCAGAATAAAGACCGAACAAGCCAGACTAAATGTCGAACTAGAACTAGCCAGAATAAATGCCAGAGCAACGACCGAACAATATGAATATCAATATCGTACGGCTCAACTAAATGTCAACACAAATGCTCCCTTAATTGCTCCCCCTCTGGGATTGACTATGACTAGTGTCATTCCACCTTTCACTGAGGATAAAGTGCAGGATTTCTTTGTTTTGTTTGAGGAAGTTGCTGGAGATATGAAGTGGACAAGAGATCAATGGCCTTTTATGTTACAAACCGTTTTGACAGGGCAGGCTCGAGCCACGTATTTGTCAGAAGTTAGGCAGGATTATGACAATCTCAAAGAAGCTATCCTAAAAACCTATCAATTGCAGCCTGAGGCTTACAGGCAATCTTTCCGTAAAAACCAGAAGAAAGTAGAAGAAACCCATAAGATGGTCCTAATTGCCAGGACCATGACTAAAACTTTCAATCATTGGGTCAAGAGTAAGAAAGTCACAAGATACAACGATCTGAAGGAGTTGGTCCTGTTAGAAAATTTCCTATGGAAAATTGATTCTTCTGTATCCTATCATTTAAAGGGGAAAAAGGTAGATTGTCTTGCCGACGCCGCTGACATGGCTGACACATACGTGCTCAACAACAAATTTCGTGGAAAGAAGCCCTACGATAATTCTAGTTCTAATTTTAAGTATCCCAATCACAAATCTGACAGACCCAGTCACAAGCCTATAACGTCTTCCCCAGCTAGCCAAAATAGAATTGTTCCCCCAACTAAAAATGCGACTCAGAGCAATGGTAACAGAGGTGGGCCCCAAAGTAATAGTAATGCTCAAAGAGGGAACGTTCCCGTATCCCCTAAAGTATGTACTTTTTGTGGCATGAGAGGCCACCTAGCTTATCAGTGCTGGGCCAAGGAGAGAACTGAGAGATCGGGGCAGACAGTGGCCGCCGTATCTCAAATTCCATATGTGCATTTAATGCAGGACTCCCAACAGAAGGAGTACCTAGCACCAAAAGTTCCTTTAATGCAGGACTCCCGACAGAGGGAGTACCTAGCAGCTAACGTAAATCATCTAGACAGGGGTGTAGTAGCATGTGTGGTGCAACCCACTAGGGTTAAGCCAATAATAATTTCACCATCAGTGCAGGATAGTTACCGTCCCTTTATTTCATCTGGCAACGTGAGATTAAATGGTTGTATGCATGAGGTAAAAATTCTGAGAGACACCGGTTCTACTAGCACCCTCATGGTGAATCCTTACACTGAGTGCCCACCTGGCGAACCAGTTGTAATGAGAGGTGCTGGAGGCCAATTTTATGCACACTTGGTAAAAGGCGAAATTGAATGTGAGTTACTACAGGGTGAGGCCACCATAGCTTTGTGTAGGTCCCAAAATATCCCTGTGCCTGGGGTAACACTCCTTTTGGGGAATGATGTAGCAGGTGAGAAGGTCCGACCAGACCCCATTTTGTCACTTTCCCCTGTTAACGAGCCACTAACCGGTGAGCTCGAAAAGGAGATGCCAACAGTTTTCCCTGTGTGTGCTGTCACACATTCAATGTCTCAAGTAGCAGTTCCCTCAGACAGAAATGTACCGAATGTAAGAGTTGATGAAAGGGATGATGAGAGTGTGAATGACGCTCCAACTGTGCCTGATGATGTGACTGAGGTGGATTTATCTGACACCTTTATGGCTCATCTTGACCCTAACGATGACAATGAAACTCCTTCAAATTGTCTTAGTGGCCTGGTAGAGCTACAGAAAGATGATAGAGAATGCAAGGAGTTAGCTGCCAGGGCCGTGAGTGAAGAGGAATGTGAGAAGGAGAGTGGTGAATGTTTCTACCTCAAAGGAGGAGTATTGTGGCGTATATATATATATATAACATATATATAACAATATATATATATTATATATATATATATATATATATATTGTTACGTATCTTGATCCTCAAGTGGTTAACTTGATGAATCTAGATAGCAAAGAGATATATATTAAGGTATCAGTCAGCTGAAGGCAAAACGAAAGTAAAATCTAATAAAATTATTTCCTGTTGTTGCCTCCTTTCCTTTTGGATCTTAGGACTTGGTATCCTTTATTGACTGATACTCTTTAATTATGGAAAAATACTGAAACTAATTAAAGTCATGTAGTATTTATAAAGAATTATTATTTAACCGAAGCTTAGTAGGCTACGGTTATGAACCGAATAAGTTATATCTAAAGAAGGACTATTAATTATATATCAAGTCTTGAAAGATAAATATTAAGGTAAGAATATTTCTGTCTCTTACCCTTTTTGAAATGAATAAATAGTTTTCTTATATATGTCCTTTTATTTATATTTAATGTAGTTATTATTCTTGGTTCTTGTCTTACGTTAATAGTATTATATTATTATTATCAGGATTAATATCAAAGTCACATAAAAAGTTAGATATATATTTAATAATTATATAAATGTATTTCTTAAGCACGTAACATTGAGGTTTGATTATGAGTAAATTAATTGACAGGATCGCTTCATAGATTCGATTCAGGTGTCACTCAAATAATATGAAAAGCAAAAATAATATTTTGAAGCTAAAATAATTTTCTTCAGCTTAGGAAATCACTAGAAGTAACATTAAAACAGCCATGTTAGTCTAAGGCGATATTACTAATATGAGACAATAGTATCACCGTTGTTGTTCTTACCAGCAATGTAAGCTTAATTAAAAGAAAATTAAAGAACTCGCAAGTATTAATATAAAACAATAGTATTACTTTTATCATAACCCAATTACTTGAAGAGTTGCTTTAGTCCACAAGTCAGTCAACTAAAATAGTTAAGTACATAATAGTAGCGTTAACGTTAATTCCCAATCACATATCTCACTAACCAACATAACGTAAGTGTTTACACCGAACACACTTAACACACACTTATATAATCTGACTGACAGTCACAATCCCATTATAATACTTCACCCCGTCTTCCTCCAGCTGCAAGTTCACCTTCCCAACTCCAAATGAGACTGATTTGAATGCCCACTACTCGGGTCTTATATACTATGCAATGATGGTGTAGGAACGAATCAGGAGGCGGGGGATGGTGCGCACCCCAATCACAGCTCCTCTAGTTGCGTAACAGGTGCGTGGTCCAATGGCGTTGATTGGCGTCGATCATCGTCATAGCGTCGGGTCATCGAAGTAGTTTGCAGGATCCCATATGACGCACGCAGGTGTGAAGGCTTGTTTGCTGGTATGCAGACGAGCTGGTTTATCACTCGCTGGTTCGCTCGCTGGTCTGCTTCGCCGCCTGGGTAATTCGGCACTCCTTCAACTCTTAATTCTAACTCTTAAATAAACATACAGGGCTCCGTATGTCAGACCTCCCCCCTAGAAAAGAGTTTAAGGAGTATAGTACATAATATTAAACATAATACATAAATAGATTCACCACCAGATTGGCAACAGCAAGATTATAATGAGGATATAACAAGGATATCACCCAAAGTAGGCAACGTCTCCAGGTACCACATCAGAACATAGCCGGAACGTAGCTGGAGCGTTATTCGAACTGCAAGGCATCTCACAGCTGAAGGCTCGAAAGCGCTCTACTAAAGCATGATATTTACCTCGCTACAAGGGAGAGCTAATTGCCAAAATCCTCTCATTTAGGTAATCTTACTGCTGTATGAGGCCAACCTGGTAAATGCAATCTTTAATAGATACGTGATAGGCAATCGGCTAGCACGTTCTGGACCCCCTTAATATGTTTAACATCCAGGGAGTATTCCTGCAGCAACAAACTCCACTTGGTCAGACGTTGGTTTTTATTTTGGAACTTATGCAAAAATATTAAGGGGTGATGGTCAGTATACACAGTGATGGCACCAGAGGCAGATTGCACATAGACAGCAAAGTATTGAAGGGATAAAATTAATGCTAACAGCTCCTTCTCAATGACTGAATAGTTACGTTGAGCAGAATTTAAGTTTTTACTAAAATAGCACACAGGATGCAATACTTCACAGTCGTCTTCCTGTAGCAATACTGCACCAACCCCGGTATTGCTCGCATCCACTGCTAGGGAAAAAGATCGTTAAAATCAGGAGCTCTGAGTACAGGATAATTGGATAAAGTATATTTGGTAGCATTAAAGGCCTCCTCACATTCGGAGGACCACTCAAACTTCACATCCTTACGGAGAAGATCTGTCAGGGGAGCTGTTAACCTAGAAATGTTTAAGATGAAACGCCTATAATAACCAATCATTCCTAGGTACCTTTGGATATGTTTCTTAGTGCTAGGAGTTGGGAATTCTAGAATAGATTCTACCTTTGCTTGAGGAGGTGCAACCTGCCCCTGACCTACCGTATATCCTAGGTACTGGACCGTACTCTTTACAAAGGTGCATTTCTTAAGATTAACCACCAGATTGGCATCAGCAAGATTTAAGAACAGCAATCTAAGTTGGTTAAGATGCTCCTCCCATGACTGTGAAAAGATAAGAATATCATCGATGTAGACAACGCATCCAGGTACCCCTTCAGTCACCATATTCATGAGGCGCTGGAATATAGCTGGAGCGTTTTTCAAGCCATAGGGCATTACGTTACAGCAGAAGGCTTGAGTGTTGACTACAAAGCATGATATTTCCCTTGCTCTAGGGGTGAGAGCTACTTGCCAATATCCCTTCATTAAGTCAATCTTGCTGATATAGGTGGCTGTACCAATCTGGTCAATGCAGTCGTCGATCCGTGGCAGTGGGTAGGTATCGTTCTTTGTGACAGCATTAACTTGCCCATAGTCCATACATGGCTCCCGTCTGGCTTTGGCACAAGTATGACCGGACTACTCCACTGGCTTAAGGCCCTAGTGATCAGCTCGTTTGACAACATGAAGTCAAGCTCGACCTGCAGTATACTCCTGCGTTGTGGTGAGACATGGTAGGGGGATAGTTTAATGGGAGTTGCATCCCCTACGTCGATGTCGTGCACGGCCAAAGAAGTGAGCCCTGGAGTATCACGGAACACACTGGGAGACTGAGACAAAACAGAGATTAGTTGGTTCGCTTGATTAGAGGAAAGATGACATAGTTTAGATGGTAATTCCCCCCAAGCTACTGAGTTATACTGAAAGTTGGATAGGCTACATGACAAGTCAAAGTCTGCATGGATACCTTCAGGCTCTGGAACAGTCTGTTGCGGGTCAGTAAGAGAACTGAAGACTTCGTCCGCACCAGGCTGTCCACAGGTCCTGACATTCACTGCCACAGTGGGAGAATCTGGAGGAGAGGAATCAGGGGACCTATGGTAGGGTTTCAACATATTTATATAGAATACTTGCATGGGCTTTCTCCTGTCTGGGGTAGTTACTAGATAATCGGTAATGCTCACCCTCCGAATGATCTTATATGGGCCCCTGAACTTGGCAGATAAAGGTTGGCCAAAAAGGGGGAGCAGGACCAAAACCTCATCACCGGGCTGAAACTCCCTCTCACAGGCTTTTCTGTCATACCAGTTCTTCATGGAGCTTTTAGCCACTGTCAAGTTTTGAGCGGCAAACTCACATGAGGATCTCAGCCGGGTTTTGAAATCTGAAACATACTTGAGGAGGTTTTAGTTCCCCTCCTGGCCAACTAGGCTATCCTGCAATAGTTGCAAAGGACCTCTTACCTGGTGACCGAAAACTAGCTCATTAGGGGAAAAACCCAGGGATTCAGTTGGAACCTCACGAGTAGCAAATAAAAGAAAAGGTACCCCCTTATCCCACTCAACTCCGGTCTCTGTACAATATTTACGCAAAATTCCTTTCAAAGTTTGATGAAACCGTTCGAGAACCCCTTGACTCTCTGGGTGGTAGGTGCTCGACTTAACATGCTCGATACCCAACTCCTTCAGGGACTGCTGGAAAATGTTAGAGGTAAAATTAGTTCCTTGATCACTTTGCACCTCATGGGGGAAACCCATTCTGGTGAAGAATTTGAGCAGTTTCTTGATGACAGTTGGAGCAGAGGTAGTCCTTAAGGGTATAGCCTCTGGGTAGCGAGTTGCCATGTCCATAATAGTTAATAAATAATTGTTACCTTGGGAAGTCTTAGGCAATGGGCCTACAATGTCCACTACCACCCGAGTAAAAGGATTCTCGAAGACGGGCAAGGGCACCAGAGGATGTACAGGCACCTTCTGATTGGGTTTTCCTGTCATCTGGCAAGTGTGACACACTCTACAAAACTCCACTACATAATAATAATAATAATAATAATAATAATAGGTTTATTTAATATCATTTTTACAATTGCAACCATAGAGTTGAAAATATACAGTGAGTAAAACATACATACAAAGTGTCATTACACAAAAAATACACATAAAATACAAATATTAAGAACAATTTGCCGGAATAATGATCATGTATTGGCAAAATATAATATCATTTCAAAACACTGACTACCTACTTCCTCAAGTAATTGTTTATATACCTGGTCATCTGTGGAATGGCACTGTTTTGGTGTCTCTTGGTGTTACATTTTTCTTCAACTAGAAAGTTTCTTGCTCGTAATTTGTGTGTGTAAGTGTTGGTGTTGTCCGGTGGAAGTATATGTCTATGCTGTTTATCGTGCAACAACTTAAGGCTGTCTTCTTCAAACTTCTTTCTTCGTCTCTCTTCCAATGATTCCAAATTTAATAACTCCAAAGCAGACTCGTAATTTATATAACTAGGTCCTAATGAAATTCTACAGAATCTTTTTTGTATTCTCTCAATAGAATTTACTTCTGCGTGTGTGAGTGACGAACACCAAACCGTCGATGCATATTCAAGTACAGGCCTAATATAACAACAATAATAATTCTTTAAATCAGACAAATTAGCCTTAAAAAGTTTCAATTTACTAACTGCAAAAATTCGTTTAGCCCAGATCGCCAGCCCAGACGTTTATGCACCATGGACAACCGGGAGCCCTAAGCCACCTCGCACAACGTATCTGCGACCACCCAGACCGTCGGTTGAGGGGCAGGCCAGGGCACGGCCGCAGAGAGCAAGCCCCGAGTGACCCAGTGACCGAAGGGAGACGTGGAGGGCCCCAGACTGCGGAGACAAAGGACCCCCCGTCAGAGTGTCCAAACCCGAAAGTCACTGACCCGCCAGAAGGGCCAGTGCTTGAACCCTCAGGAAGAACAATGTCACCACCAGGTCGAGAGCATCGACGTGCAGGGGCATTTGCCCGACCACCAGCCCTGACGGTGAAGTCCCATGGACTAGTGGGAGCTCCAACCCACCACGCACAACGAATCTGTGACCAACCAGAATGTCGGTGGTGGGGCAGATCAGGGCACTGGTGGCGAGAGAGAGCCCTGAGCGACCCAGAGTACCAAAGGGTCGGTAAATGGCGCATGGGACTAGCCACAACCTGGAACGTGGCGGTCGACAGGGAGCACGTCCAGTGCGTACCGAGCCAGGGTGTTGGAGACTATCCACCAAACGTCCAGTTAAAACAGGAGCCGGAGACCGTCTCGCAGGAGAGGATCCAGAGCCTGTATCACCAGCATAGTGCCAAAATGCACCCGTTAGCTCCAGCGACATCACCAACGACAGATGTCGCAGCGTCAGTCGGACCAGGAGTACCAACAGCATGTGAAACCGAGTGCTCATGAGAGAACTGGCGAGGGCCGACAGAACCAGCACATGACTCATCGCGTCACAGGCAATCTACGATACCAGGAATACACGAGAGGAAAATCCTGTGGCCGGGTTGCACCACCGGAATTACCCTTTGTCTGTGCATGGACACGACCATGATGGCCACGTCGCTAGGGTAGATTCCTCCTGGGAACCGTGCGGCCCCACGTGCCTCGCGGCCATTGAAGATGGGAGTGGGGACTCCCGCGACAAAGTAAGCAACCCTGTCTGAGAGGTGAGAAGGAGACCGACCTGGAGAGCCGACACGTGCTGAGATTTGGAAGCCCCTCCGAAAAGGCTCTGAGTGCCATGAGCAATCTCTACCACTCCCCCCCCCCTCTTTTCTGACAAAAATGGCGTGTCACACCACGACCCGTTCTGGGGAGTCCACCCGGACGAAGTACAACCAGAGAGAGAGGCCTGACTGGCCTAGCAACAGCGAGGCCAACACGATGAGGCCTGGCCGAGCGGGCGGACAGCATACAGTACTCCGACCGTGACACGGCATGACGGTGCGTGCCTTAACCAGGGGCAGCTGACAGGTAGGCGTGCAGCACCCAGCTGGTACGGAGCAAACAACCCCATCGTAGACAGAACGCAGAGTACAGCAGTCCCAGACGCACAGCGAACAGGGCGCCGCAGCAGAATGTGGACCGTACGGCGAGGCAATGGGGAGCAGCCTCGCACAGCACCACCGGTACAAAGTACAAAGGAGTACAAAGGAAATCAAGCAACAACAGTTCTAGTGACCCTTCTAGGCTGCTTGTCCTCCAAAACACTGAGGATCAAGTGTCCAAACAGTGGTTTAGAGTGGGTAAGGGAACATTGGAAAAGGAACTACTGCCCTGGAACTAATGTCCGAGGCAGGATTAGGAAGTTAGTAGGGGACAGATGGGTTAGTAACTGAGGGGCGGATAAAATAAAGTTATTAATTTACAAACGCAGTCAGTCGCGGGTTTGATGCGAGATATTTGTCTAGGCGAAGTTTAAATGAATCAACGGTGCTGCAGTCTATAACATCTCGGGGAAGCCCATTCCATAAGTTGACAACTCGATTGAAGAAGAAATTTTTAGCTTCGTGTGAGTTAAAAGATTTACCGATAATTTTGCACCAGTTTCCCCGCGTGTAATTAGATTGGTCGATAGTGAAGTACTTACTACAGTTCATATTGTCGATGCCTTTGATGATTTTGAACACTTGAATTAAGTCGCCTCTTAATCTGCGCTGGGTTAAAGGAAATAGATTTAATTCTCTAAGACGCTCCTCGTATGGTTTGTTCTTTAGGCTAGGTATCATTTTGGTAACTCTACGTTGAACTCGTTCTAGCTTGTTTATATCTTTTTGGTAATAAGGGCACCAGGATTGAACGCAGTATTCCAGAAGAAGGCGGACTAAGGAATTGTAAAGGGTTAGGATAACGTCTTTGGATTTTTGCTCAAATGACCTGCCTATAAAGCCAATTATTTTGTTTGCCTTCTTAACAACTTCTGAACATTGTTGACTCAGTTTTAGGTTACTCGATATTGTTACTCCCAGATCGGTTTCTCTGTTTACATTCTTAAGCTGAGTGCCATTCATCAAATAGTTTGCTTTCTCATTTTGGTATCCGATATGTAGTACTTTACATTTATCCGCATTGAAACTCATTTGCCAAATTTGGGCCCAACATGACAACTTATCTAGATTGTGTTGCATATCGTCAACTTGTTCTTTTGAGAGTACGCTATTTGCAATTTTTGTATCGTCAGCAAATTTTGAGATTGTACAGGTGAGACCCTCATCTATGTCGTTGATGTAAATTAGAAAGAGAATGGGTCCCAGTACCGATCCCTGAGGTACCCCACTACTTACATTGGTCCATTTAGATGCCTTACCGTTTATGGCTACTCTTTGCTTTCTGTCGCTGAGCCAATTTTCTATCCATTTCAACACACCGTCTTGTATTCCATGCGCTTTTAGTTTTAGCAGTAAACGTTTGTGGGGAACTTTGTCAAAAGCCTTTTGAAAATCAAGGTATATATAATATCTACTGCTTTACTCTCTTCGTAGAGGTTGAGGATATCGTGGAAGAAGTCTAAGAGGTTTGTTAAACAGGAACGTTTTTTATGAAAGCCGTGTTGAGTATCTTTAAAACACAAAGAGCTGGTGGTAGGGTATTTTACACTGTGCCGCCCAGTGTTTTTTTTTTACCCTAAATAGTGTTGTTTCCGTGCTCATTTTCATGCATAAACAAGACCCAGAGCGTAAAACAAGTATCTATCCCTGAAAGGGCATAAACAAGCTTTCCAATGACATCCAAACCATCCTTGTACGACCACTGGTTCTCTTGCAACGATCGTGCAACACGAGTGCAAAAAAACTAAAATAAGGTAATTTCCGTACATAATTCCCTGTGTAGCGAGTGAGAGAGGGGGGAGGAAGGTGGTATACAGTTCAGTACGTCCACGGTGGTCGTGGGGAGCGGTCATAAGGTTACTACGCTCGTCCCACCGCTCAGCTCTCTCTCTCAGCAACATTACGTGCTGAAAATGGCATTCGACATATGTGGTGCACTGCCACATAGTCCAAATTTATTTAACTCGACAGATGTCGTGCGCCGTTGGTTAAGGGTTAAGTATGTTATTTTCCTCTAAGTGATTTACGAGTCTGTCTCTTATGAGTGTTTCTAGCATTTTACATACAACTGAGGTTAAGCTAATTGGACGATAGTTACTGGGTAGGGATTTGCTGCCTTTTTTTGAATATCGGTGTTATGTTGGCTAGCTTCCACTGATCAGGCATAGTTCCAGACTGCAAGGATTTATTGAATAGCAATGTCATTAGTTTAGAGAGCTCATCCTTAGCTTCCTTTAGGACTCTAGGAGAGATTGTATCAGGTCCAGGCGTTTTATTTACCTTGAGTTTATCTAAACAATTCAATACTTCTCTCTCTGTAATGGTGATATTGCTTAGAACATCTGAATTATCAATCTGAATCGGCGATGGTGTAGGTATATCACTGAGGTCTTCCGTTGTAAAAACTGATGCAAAGAAGGTATTGAGGGCATTACTCATTTGTACTTCGTCTTTGGTGTATTCTCCATTTTCATCGACTAACGGTCCAACAGTTGAAGTAACTACTTTTTTCTTTCTGATATAACTATAGAATTATTTTGGGTTTGTTTTACTTTGATTCGCAACATGTAACTCCAGGGACTTTTTACTTTGCTTAATTAACTTTTTGGCTTTGCGTCGTAGCTCTACAAATTTCACCCGTTCTTCATCATTTTGTAAGGATTTTAATCTATCATTAGCAAACTTTTTAGCAAGCAGACAGTTTGAAATATCTTTATTCCACCATTTGGGCTTATTATTATGGCCTGTATGCCGTATTTATGATGGTATGCAGTCCTGTACTGCTTTTAGGTAAGTGGTTTCGAATAATTCCCAAGATGTATTTATGTCGTTATTGTTAATTTAAAAAGCTCCAGTCAGTTTCTTTAAACATAGCTCTAAGTTTATGAAAGTTTGCTTTCTTGAAATTAGGGACTTTTTCGATGCTGCTATTTGGTTCGTTACTAGTAAACTTTAAAGTGAAAGCTATTGTACGATGGTCGCTGTTACTGAATTCAACACCAACATTCAAATTCTCTATTAATTCTTCTTTTGTTGCAAGTACAAGGTCAAGAACGTTATTACCACGGGTCGGCGATCGAACAAATTGATAGAGTGAACTCTCTTGCAAGTTCGCATACAAGTCATGTCCGGAGTGTGAAGTAAGAGTATTGCCCCACTTGGTCATAAGCAAATTAAAGTTGCCAAAAAATACGGTATCTTGTGAGTTACTTCTATCTATCTATCTATCTATTGCCTGACGCCGTGATCCCCGAAGGGGTGGCCACGAACGAACCGCCCCCATGCACCTCTGTCCCCAGTCAGTTGACGCCCCTCCCCCTAACCAGCACCGCCTTCGTTCATGTAGTTCCTCACTCCATCCTTCCACCTCATATTCGGTCTACCTCTCCCCCTCTGTCCCTCCACCTCGCTCTCGTACACCCTCTTAGTCATTCTCTCGCTTTCCATACGTTCCATATGGCCGAACCATCTCAAGTTGTTCCTTTTCACACTTTCCAGCACATCTACCTCCACACCACACCTCCTTCTTACTTCCTCATTAGTCTGTCTATCCCTCCATGTAACTCCGCACGCACTCCTTAAGTAATTCATTTCCACTGCTCTCACTCTTGGTCTGAGTCTCTCAACCAACGTCCATGCTTCGCTTCCGTAAGTCAGTGTCGGGATTACCACACTGTCATGCAAGGACTTCTTCACTTCCATACTGACCACCCTATTTCTTGTTACTGCTTTTAGCGTTCCTACAACCCTCTTCCCCTATTGTACCCTCTCCCGCACCTCTTCATCCATAGTCCCATCTTTACTCAACACACTGCCCAGATACTTAAAAGAGTTGACGATCTCCATAGCCTGACCGTTCAGCTTCACCTCACACTCTGTGACTTCACCCCTTTCGAAGACCATAACCTTGCTCTTCCCCGTATTTACCTTCAAATTCCGTTTTTCGCACACTGTTCCAAACTCATTTACCAGACCCTGCAACTCCCATTCATTATCACTCATCAGAACTGTATCATCCGCAAACAGCAGTATAGGTAGCTTCCACTCAATTCCCTCCCTTTTCAGCGATACACCAACATCCACTGCTCTTGATAGTATTTCTTTCATAACTCCATCCATATATACAGTAAACAACCACGGGGACATCACACACCCCTGTTTCAAACCAACATTCAGGTCAAAGAACTCGCTCTGCTCACTCTCCACACGTACTGCCGCCTTTGCACCCTCATACATGCTCTTCACTGCTTTCAGCAACTTGCCCTCTACTCCGTATATTCTAAGTACTTTCCACAAACCTTCTCTATCCACTCTGTCATAGGCCTTCTCCAAGTCCATAAAGGCAACATACACCTTTTGTTTCTTCTCCAGATACTTCTCCACAACACAATTCAGGGTAAAAATCTGATCTACACATCCTCTTCCCTTCCTAAAACCTCCCTGCTCGTCGCCTATCCATTTCTCCGTTCTCACTCTCACTCTCTCAATCACTACCCTACTGTATACCTTCCCTACTACGCTTAGAAGACATATTCCTCGGTGGTTACCACACACTCCTCTTTCCCCTTTGCCCTTATATAGGGGGACTATTATGCCAGTCTTCCAGTCATCGGGTGCACTCCCCTTCTCCCATGCTAGTTTGCACATTTTCCATACCCATTCTATCACTATCTCACCACCATACCTCAACATTTCCCCACACACTCCATCTGTTCCTGGTGCTTTCCCCAACTTCACTCTTTTCATGGCTTCCCACACTTCCGACCTCCTGATCCCCACCTCCTCCTCCACTACTTCTCTTCTTCTCCCTCCCATACCATATCCAGCTATGTTTGCTGGCTCTTCATTCCTTTCATTTAGCAACTCACTGAAGTACTCCCTCCATCTTTCGACTCTCTCTTGCTTCTCGGGTAGCATTCTCCCATTCTTATCTTTCACACCCTTACTGTTTCCCTTGCTACCTTCCCTAACTTTCTTGACTTCTTTCCAGAACAGTTTCTTACTCTCCCTCCATTTTACACTCAGATTCCTTCCAAATTCCTCATCTACTCTTCTCTTACTTTCCTTCACTACTCTCTTCACCACCCTCTTACTCTCCACGTACCTCGCTCGTTTCTGTCTCTCGGAATCTTCATTCCCTCTACTACCCAACCACTCTCTATATGCTTTCTTCTTTTCTTCCACAGCTATTCTTACCTCTTCTGTCCACCATGCTGTACCTTTCACTCCCCTCCCTCTTCTCCTCACTCCACACACCTCCTCACATGCTGCACAGATCTCATCCTTAAACACCTTGCTCATCTCCTCCACTTCCTCCATAACTTCCAGGTCGAACCCACCTAGTCGTCTTTCCACTGCTCTCCTGTACTCCTCCCTGACTTCCTCCTCCTTCAACCTCTCCACCCTCCTCACCATTCCACCCTCCTCTCGCCTCCCTCCCGCTCTCCTCACCCACTTCTTTTGTATCCTAACCTTAGCTACCACTACATAATGATCAGACAGACCCCCTCCAATATCCCTATACACCCTAGCATCCATCACAGATTTCTTCATTCGTTCATCCACACATACATAATCAATCCATGACTTTCGTTCCACCACTGTCTTATCCTTCATCGTCAACATCCGTTTCCACGTGTACCTGTGGATCATTCTGTGTCGGAAGAAGGTGTTGGCTATCCACAGCCTCCTCCCCACACTTACGTCCACAAGTGCACTACCGTTCCCATTCACCTCTGATGGTACCCCCCACCCTCCCACCACTCCCTCAACTTTCCTATCACCCACCTTACCATTCATATCCCCAATCAGAAATATTCTTTCGTTCTTGTCAAACTTCTCCAGGCATGCCTCCACATTCATCCAGAACTCCTCTTTCTTTCTTTCAAGTATATCCTCTGTCGGGGCATACACGCATACAATCACCCACGTTTGTATTCCTACTTTCATTCTCACCCACACAATCCTTGAACCCACAGACCCATACTCTCTTACACATTCCTTCCATTTGCTACTTACAAACAAACATGCACCTTCTCTCGCTGTTCCTTCACTCACTCCAGCACACACACCCATTCCACACTCCCACTCTCTCACATCTGAACCTTTCCATTTGGTCTCTGTCATTCCACATACATCCAGCCTGGCATTCACTAACACTTCCAGAACCTCTCTCTCTTTTGTGCCATCATTCATGCCACTCACATTCCACGTAGCCATTCTCAGAATGTCCGAAGGCATGTCCTTAGTCGGTCGTGGTTCGTCAACGTTGGTTCCGTCTGCATCCGAGGCTGTTCGTTCGTTTTTCTTTGCTTAGATATTTTTTCCGGGTGGGGGTCGCAAGCCCACCGACCCAACCTCTTTAGTCGCCTCTTACGACACGCAGAAGGCACGTGGGGCATATTCTATTCCCTAACCCCCAGGGGGGGGGTGAGTTACTTACATCTGCAATTTGTTCATAAATTTCTCAGTCAGTTTGCACTGATTGAGCTGGAGGTCTGTATATTAATGCAAGTATTATTTTTGTACCTTTATTATTCTTTATTAGCACAAAAGATGTGTCGACGTTCACAATTTGAGGTTTTGACAAGAGGGTCAGGGACTTCTTTGATATAAAATAAAACACCACCTCCATTTTTATTTATTTGGCCGTTCTCAAACATTACATAACCGGGAAGTGAATACTCTGCTAAAAAGTTTCTATCTTCTGTATTGAGCCAAGATTCTGTTATGCCAATCACATCATAATTTTCTGTAAACACTAGTTCCTCTAAATCTGAAAATTTATTGCGTATGCTACGAGCGTTTGCATAGAAAACCTTTAAAGTTGCGGTTTTAGAACTCACAGAACGTTCTTTAAACAAATTTTTGGTTCTGGTCGGATCTACATTTACATTCATGGCTGTCCTCGGTCCTCAGTCGTTATCCCTGGCGGTTTTGAATTTGGGTCGTGTTGGTGGAGCTTTATCCAAATTTGCGGTTCTTGACGGATTAGCATTTAATTCCTTTGCAGGTTGCCGTCCTCGCTGTCTTCGGTCCTCCTTCCTGGTTGTCCTGTGCTGAGTCGATTTCTTCTCCGAAAATCCTTCACCGCATCGTTGAGAAGACGCCCAAAACGTGCTGCTCCCACCTGGTTCAGATGAACTCCATCGTCCGAAAACAAATAGTCATCATAGAAGAAATTGTCCCAGGTGTCGACGAATCCCACGTTCTCCTTCCTGCAGAGGTTTGCTAGACAACGATTTGTGCTGGTGGCTATGTTGTAAAATCGGCTCTCTTCACTGAGCCGGGGGACGATTCCTGAGACGATGATCCTTTATGACGTCTCCTTAACCCGTCCAGCACCAGCAACGCGTCTGGCGCGTCGGCGATGTATGTAACGCACAGCCCCAGCGACGCGTCTGACGAGTCACCCTAATTGCTCCGACCATAACCTCAGGTGAAGCCACTCGAGAGGGCTCAGATTTGTATGGGAACTGTGTACGTATCCCACGCAACCGTGCCGATGGTTGAAAACTCTCAAAGTCCACGTGCGTGCGCGTGAGTGCGCAATAACCTGTTTTTTTGGGGTAATTGCCTTCAATTTTTTACTCTTGTAAAATACGTTTTCGGGGGCTCTGTAGACCCATTCTTTAAGCTTTTTGAGCGGTTTTTCGTGGTTTTTCCTTCATTCCTATCCCATTCGCTATTATTTCTGGAATAAAACAATTTTTTGAAAACCGGCCGGGTTCTGGTGAACAAACAATACAAAACTAGCCTGGGCTCCACGGGTTAAACGACTTGATCAGCTGCTGGTACTTTAAAAGCAAATCTTCTGACCGGGTTCGCTGTACATCGTTGGATCCAACGTGGATGATGTACATTGTATTAACAGGGGCCAGCTTTGATACTTCGTCAACTGCAGCAACTACGTCGTCCACACCACCACCAGGGATACAAAAACGCTTCCTGGTCTTAGGTGCCCTGGCGCAAAACTCTGTGAGCTGACTGCACGTATCATCGAGTCTCCCACGAGCCTGACTTCTTCTATTTCCTCTTCATCATCTGAGTCTGTGAGTATCTGGAAACGGTTTTGACACTCGGTAATCGGTATGGGTTTCCTGGTCTTGGGGCAAACGTTGTTCCTCACGACACGGAAGTTGTCTTGAGGGGGAAGAGAGTCACTATTTGTTTCTTGAGTATCGGAACCATCAGCTGAAGTGGCTACTGCAGGCGTTGAATTGTTGGCAGTTGACGTTGGGGCGTTGGTGGCTGCTGGAGTTGTGGTGACAATTGAAGTTTGTGGTACTCCAACATTGAGTGTTACAAACTCTTGGAGTGATTCCAGCTTCATGGTGAGGACGTTGATCTTGTTGTAGGCTTCATCTAATTTCACTGTAAAATTCTCTCATTGCTGGCAGAGCCGGCAGACTTGAAGATCGACAGTAGCAAACATGGACTCACCAAACCTACCGGCGCAGTTCGTACAAGCGCGAGGCATGGTGACAGTCACTTTCTTCAGATCACTTCACTCACTTAAAAAACACTTCACTCACTTTAAAACACTTCATTCACTTTAAAACACTTCACTCACTTTAAAAACACTTCAATCACTTCAACCAAAAACAAATATGTTGAAATACGCAGAAATAGGTTATCAGGGGTGATAGCCTAACCGAAAACAAAAATGTTGAGATACGCAGAATTAGGCTTCCAGGGGCGATAGCCTAACCAAAAGTGTTTTTTAAATTGAAATACGCAACAATAGGCTACCAGCGTTGAATAGCCTAACCGAAAATAATAAAATTGAAATACGCAGAAATAGGCTACCAGGTGTGATAACCTAACCTTAAACAAATATATATATATAACAGAATATGTAACTAAATATACAATTCACCAAATAGATATTATATAAAAATAAAGTGTGACTGCACACAAGGGGTTAATATACTGTGTCAACAGATGGCCCTGGTGTCGTTGTAACCTAGTAAAGCAGTAGCCTACTCTTTTTAGATACAAAAGTTTATCAGTCAAAGGTTACTACAAGATCATGCAAGCAACAACTAAAATTACAGATATATAATAGCTACAGTAGGATACTAAATACAATATCTACAAGAGTTAATAATACAAACAGATTGGCTGGCTATAGGCTAGGCTAGGTTTGGGTTAGGTTAAAAGCTTGGCAGGTTGGGTTAGGCTAGGTTAGTTTGTACAAATACCACCCTTAGCTTAAAGTAAAATCAGTCTGAAGAGAAAAAGTCAAGAATATATCTAGGGGGAAAAGATAAATGAATGCACTTAAATTTGGTACAAAATTGGCTGAAATTTAATATATATAATCTCTCAAAAAGTTTGTTTACAAAATGGCGTCGGCATTAGTCCCTGTAGGCAGGTAAGTTAGTAAACAATATTGTTTATTAGCAAATTAATATGCAAAGCTTTACTTACATACAAGGCAGTTAAATAGATACTTACTACAGTAGGTAATGGGTAAAATTAGGGACTGAGATTTTATATAAGATAGTAAGAGAGCGTTTGTTTACAAAACAAAACAAAACAATAGATGGCGCTAGTGGCGCCCTGTCCGAGCAGGAGTCTTGTGATAAACACAAAGTTTATCAGTCAATACACAGCGAAATATCGTGCAGTGTTACTTACTAAGCTACAGGATGGTTAAACGTGCTCTTAACCACCTTTCATGCACAAGAATGAAGAGGATGAGTAGTTAATACTCAAATTATGATCGATATATCGTGAGAGCATTGACAGAGCGTCTGCAGCGTCTGGCGGTAGCGTCTGGGGACGAAGGACATAGCGAGCTGAAGGGAAATCTGCCGCACATAGCTCATAGCGTGTGATAGTGTTACTTGTTGTTGTTGTTGGTGGTTTTTGAGAGCACTAGGGTGGTGGTGTGATAGTGTTACTTGTTGGTGGTGGTTATTGAGGGCACTAGGGTGGTGGTGTGATAGTGTTACTTGTTGTTGGGGGTGGTTATTGAAGGCACTAGGGTGGTGGTGTGATAGTGTTACTTGTTGTTGTTGGTTGTGGTTATTGAGGGCACTAGGGTGGTGGTGTGATAGTGTTACTTGTTGTTGGTGGTGGTGGTTATTGAGGGCACTAGGGTGGTGGTGTGATAGTGTTACTTGTTGGTGGTTATTGAGGGCACTAGGGTGGTGGTGTGATAGTGTTACTTGTTGGTGGTTATTGAGGGCACTAGGGTGGTGGTGTGATAGTGTTACTTGTTGTTGGTGGTTATTGAGGGCACTAGGGTGGTGGTGTGATAGTGTTACTTGTTGGTGGTGGTTATTGAGGGCACTAGGGTGGTGGTGTGATAGTGTTACTTGTTGTTGGTAGTTATTGAGGGTACTAGGGTGGTGGTGTAATAGTGTTACTTGTTGTTGGTGGTGGTTATTGAGGGTACTAGGGTGGAGGTGTGATAGTGTTACTTGTTGGTGGTGGTTATTGAGGGCACTAGGGTGGTGGTGTGATAGTGTTACTTGTTGTTGGTTATTGAGGGCACTAGGGTGGTGGTTTGATAGTGTTACTTGTTGGTGTTGGTGGTTATTGAGGGCACTAGGGTGGTGGTGTGATAGTGTTACTTGTTGTTGGTGGTGGCTATTGAGGTACTAGGTTGGTGGTGTGACAGTGTTACTTGTTGGTTATTGAGGGCACTAGGGTGGTGGTGTGACAGTGATACTTGTTGGTGGTTATTGAGGGCACTAGGGTGGTGGTGTGACAGTGTTATTTCTTGTTGTTGTTGGTTATTGAGGGCACTAGGGTGGTGGTGTGACAGTGTTACTTGTTGTTGGTGGTGGTTATTGAGAGCACTAGGGTGGTGGTGTGATAGTGTTACTTGTTGTTGGTTGTGGTTATTGAGGGCACTAGGGTGGTGGTGTGATAGTGTTACTTGTTGTTGGTGGTGGTTATTGAGGGCACTAGGGTGGTGGTGTGATAATGTTACTTGTTGTTGGTGGTGGTTATTGAGGGCACTAGGGTGGTGGTGTGATAGTGTTACTTGTTGTTGGTTATTGAGGTCACTAGGGTGGTGGTGTGATACTGTTACTTGTTGTTGGTTATTGAGGGCACTAGGGTGGTGGTGTGACAGTGTTACTTGTTGTTGTTGGTGGTGGTTATTGAGGGCACTAGGGTGGTGGTGTGATAATGTTACTTGTTGTTGGTGGTGGTTATTGAGGGAACTAGGGTGGTGGTGTAATAGTGTTACTTGTTGTTGGTGGTATTTATTGAGGGAGCTAGGGTGGTGGTGTGATTGTTACTTGTTTTTGGTGTGGTGGTTATTGAGGGCACTAGGGTGGTGGTGTGATAGTGTTACTTGTTGTTGGTGGTGGTTATTGAGGGCACTAGGGTGGTGGTGTGATAGTGTTATTGAGGGCACTAGGGTGGTGGTGTGATAGTGTTACTTGCTGGTGGTGGTAGTTATTGAGAGCACTAGTGTGGTGGTGTGATAGTGTTACTTGTTGGTGGTGGTGGTTATTGAGGGCACTAGGGTGGTGGTGTGATAGTGTTACTTGTTGGTGGTGGTGGTTATTGAGGGCACTAGGGTGGTGGTGTGATAGTGTTACTTGATGCTGTTGTTGTTGGTTATTGAGGGCACTAGGGTGGTGGTGTGATAGTGTTACTTGTTGCTGTTGTTGTTGGTTATTGAGGGCACTAGGGTGGTGGTGTGATAGTGTTACATGTTGGTGGTGGTAGTTATTGAGAGCACTAGGGTGGTGGTGTGATAGTGTTACTTGTTGGTGGTGGTGGTTATTGAGGGCACTAGGGTGGTGGTGTGATAGTTTTACTTGTTGTTGTTGTTGGTTATTGAGGGCACTAGGGTGGTGGTGTGATAGTGTTACTTGTTGGTGGTGGTGGTTATTGAGGGCACTAGGGTGGTGGTGCTATAGTGTTACTTGTTGTTGGTGGTTATTGAGGGCACTAGGGTGGTGGTGTGATAGTGTTAATTGTTGTTGTTGTTGGTTATTGAGGGCACTAGGGTGGTGGTGTGATAGTGTTACTTGTTGGTGGTGGTGGTTATTGAGGGCACTAGGGTGGAGGTGTGATAGTGTTACTTGTTGTTGTTGGTGGTTATTGAGGGCACTAGGGTGGTGGTGTGATAGTGTTACTTGTTGTTGTTGTTGTTGGTTATTGAGGGCACTATAGGGCGGTGGCGTGATAGTGTTACTTGTTGTTGGTGGTTATTGAGGGCACTAGGGTGGTGGTGTGATAGTGTTACTTGTTGTTGGTGGTTATTGAGAGCACTAGGGTGGTGGTGTGATAGTGTTACTTGTTGTTGTTGGTGGTTATTGAGGGCACTAGGGTGGTGGTGCGATAGTGTTACTTGATGTTGGTGGTGTTGGTTATGGAGGGCACTAGGGTGGTGGTGTGATAGTGTTACTTGTTGTTGTTGGTGGTGGTTATTGAGGGCACTAGGGTGGTGGTGTGATAGTGTTACTTGTTGTTGTTGGTGGTTAATGAGGGCACTAGGGTGGTGGTGTGATAGTGTTACTTGTTGTTGTTGTTGTTGTTGTTCCCCAAGCTGCCTGGCCGAACAGCCCCAAGGTCCCGAGCAATTCCAAGGCCATAACTGAGCGCCCCCACAGAACCCTCCCTGCCGACCACAATAAAGCCTGGGTGACCTAAGCCACTCCATGGCGGGGAGCTGAGGAGGGCGCGGAAACGCCCGGGAAACCAAAGCCCCACCCAGGGCCCCGTGCCCCTCAGCAACCATGAAGAGAACGCTGAGGGGCAAGGGAAAAATGTGACGCTTCGGCTTCCAATCTTGGTAGATTGGGAGGTCAATCCACGGAAAAGACGCCGTCACTTGAGATCTAGAAAATATATAAGTTAAAGGAACAGTCAGAGTAAGCTATGGGTATGGCAGAGATCGCTCAGTTCTCACTCTGATAGACCAGCCCATCACCACATGACTAGAACCCAATCCTCTCAGCATCAGCTAGGAAAGGCCCTAGAAAGCCGCCTTTGGCGGGGGGATAGCTCCCCTATTTCAACCCCTTTCGGGGTCGGGCACCCGCCCAGTGTTACTTGTTGTTGGTGGTTATTGAGGGCACTAGGGGGTTGGTGCAATAGTGTTACTTGTTGTTGATGGTGTTGGTTATGGAGGGCACTAGGGTGGTGTTGTGATAGTGTTACTTGTTGTTGTTGTTGGTTATCGAGGGCACTAGGGTGGTGGTGTGACAGTGTTACTTGTTGTTGTTGGTGGTGGTTATTGAGGGCACTAGGGTGGTGGTGTGATAGTGTTACTTGTTGTTGTTGGTGGTTAATGAGGGCACTAGGGTGGTGGTGTGATAGTGTTACTTGTTGTTGTTGTTGGTTATCGAGGGCACTAGGGTGGTGGTGTGGTAGTCCTACTTGTTGTTGTTGCTGTTCCCCAGGCTGTCTGGCCGAACAGCCTCAAGGTCTCGAGCAAGGCCAAGGCCATAAACGAGCACCCCCACAAAACCCTCCCTGCTTACCACTAACAAAGCCTGGGTGACCGAAGCCACTCCAAGACAGGAAGCTGAGGAGGGTGCGGAAACGCCCGGCAAACCAAAGCCCCACCCAAGGCCCTGTGTCCCTCAGCAATTATGAAAGGAAAGTTGAGGGGGAAGGGGAAAATGTGACGCTTTGGCTCCCAATCTGCCAACTTCTAGGTTGGCAGTAAGGAGGTCAATCCACGGAAAAGACGCCGTCACTTGAGATCTAGAAGATACATAAGTAAAAGGAACAGTCAGAGTAAGCTATGGGTATGGCAGAGATCGCTCAGCTCTCACTCTGATAGGTGGTGGTTATTGAGGGCACTAGGGTGGTGGTGTGATAGTGTTACTTGTTGGTGGTTATTGAGGGCACTAGGGTGGTGGTGTGATAGTGTTACTTGTTGTTGGTTATTGAGGGCACTAGGGTGGTGGTGTGATAGTGTTACTTGTTGGTGTTGGTGGTGGTTATTGAGGGCACTAGGGTGGTCGTGCGATAGTGTTACTTGTTGTTGGTTATTGAGGGCACTAGGGTGGTGGTGTGATAGTGTTACTTGTTGTTGGTTATTGAGGGCACTAGGGTGGTGGTGTGATAGTGTTATTTGTTGGTGGTTATTGAGGGCACTAGGGTGGTGGTGTGATAGTGTTACTTGTTGTTGGTGGTTATTGAGGGCACTTGGATGCTGGTGGACACAGTGTTACCATGTATGTGTTGTCACTAGGGTGGAGGTGGTGGTCACAGTGTTAGCATGTATGTGTTGTCACTAGGGTGGTGGTGGTCACAGTGTTACCATGTCTGTGTTGTCACTAGGGTGGTGGTGGTCACAGTGATACCATATCTGTGTTGTCAGTAGGGTGGTGGTGGCCACAGTGTTACCATGTCTGTGTTGTCACTAGGGTGGTGGTGGCCACAGTGTTACCACATCTGTGTTGTCACTAGGGTGATGGTGGTCACAGTGTTACCATGTATGTGTTGTCACTAGGGTGGTGGTGGCCACAGTGTTACCATGTATGTGTTGTCATTAGGGTGGTGGTGGTCACAGTGTTACCATGTCTGTGTTGTCACTAGGGTGGTGGTGGTCACAGTGATACCATGTCTGTGTTGTCAGTAGGGTGGTGGTGGCCACAGTGTTACCATGTCTGTGTTGTCACTAGGGTGGTAGTGGTCACAGTGTTACCACGTCTGTGTTGTCACTAGGGTGGTGGTGGTCGCAGTGTTACCATGTCAGTAGGGTGTTGGTGGTCACAGTGTTACCACGTCTGTGTTGTCACTAGGGTGGTGGTGGTCACAGTGTTACCATGTCTGTGTTGTCACTAGGGTGGTGGTGGCCACAGTGTTACCATGTATGTGTTGTCACTAGGGTGGTGGTGGTCACAGTGTTACCATGTATGTGTTGTCACTAGGGTGGTGGTGGTGGTGGTGGTCACAGTGTTACCATGTCTGTGTTGTCACTAGGGTGGTGGTCACAGTGTTACCATGTCTGTGTTGTCACTAGGGTGGTGGTCACAGTGTTACCATGTCTGTGTTGTCACTAGGGTGGTGGTGGCCACAGTGTTACCATGTATATGTTGTCATATGGGTGGTGGTGGTCACTTTGTTAACCATAGCTGTGTTGTCACTAAGGCGGTGGTGGTCACAGTGTTACCATGTCTGTGTTGTCACTAGGGTGGTGGTGGTGGTGGTCACAGTGTTACCATGTCTGTGTTGTCACTAAGGTGGACGTGGTGGTGGTGGTCACAGTGTTACCATGTCTGTGTTGTCACTAAGGTGGTGGTGGCCACAGTGTTACCATGTCCGTGTTGTCACTAAGGTGGTGGTGGTGGTGGTCACAGTGTTACCATTTATGTTTTGTCACTAAGGTGGTGGCGGTGTTGGTGGCCACAGTGTTACCATGTCTGTGTTGTCACTAGGGTGGTGGTGGTGGTGGTCACAGTGTTACCATGTCTGTGTTGTCACTAGGATGGTGGTGGTCACAGTGTTACCATGTCTGTGTTGTCACTAAGGTGGTGGTGGCCACAGTGTTACCATGTCTGTGTTGTCACTAGGGTGGTGGTGGCCACAGTGCTACCATGTCTGTGTTGTCACTAGGGTGGTGGTGGTAACAGTGTTACCATGTTTGTGTTGTCACTAGGGTGGTGTTGGTCACAGTGTTACCATGTCATTTTTGTCACTAGGGTGGTGGTTGTCAGAGTGTTAACATGACTGTGTTGTCACTAGGGTGGTGGTGGTCACAGTGTTACCGTGTATGTGTTGTCACTAGGGTGGTGGTGGCCACAGTGTTACCATGTATGTGTTGTCACTAGGGAGGTGGTGGTGGTGGTGGTCACAGTGTTACCATGTTTGTGTTATCACTAGGGTGGTGGTGGTGGTGGTCACAGTGTAATTACCATGTCTGTGTTGTCACTAGGGTGGTTGTGGTCACAGTGTTACCATGCTTGTGTTGTCACTCAGAGTAAAGCTTCAACAAACTACATCAGGAAAAGTCACTTATATAAATTCGTGGGTCCCCGATGTGTTTCGTTATGCAACTATTGGAGTGATTTTTGGATGGAACTTGCTTTCCAATAAATAGTATACAAAGTTTTGTATTTGATGCATAGATAATTATGTTCATAAATTTGTGTCCAGATATATCCTTTCATATTTACAAATAATTGAGGTCCAGGAATTGTTATGAGTGACTGTACACTCACAGTGAACACCTCCCAATGATAACAACCAGATGGTCAACATTAACTAACCAATCCCAGTAATATGATCTGTGTGGTTTAACTCTTACATGCTTTTATGACGAAGAGGTTGCCAGATTAGAAATAAGAAATAGAGTTCTCTCACTCTTATAATTACCTCTCCAAAAATTAGTTTTCTGCCCACAGCTAACTCAAAGACAACTGCAGAGGTTGAAATAACTAAACTAAAGGTTTCTAAATACTCCTGATGGTAACAAAGGCTTCAAAGTATCCCTAATAGGCTCAAAATCGCGTCATAAACAGTTTTCCAAAATAGTTTGGCAGTGTAGCAAATGTGTGTCTCCAAACATTGTCCATAAATTGTTGTCAGCGACTGTACAATGACATTTAAGTGTTGATTTGTTCCTGGCGAGCGTATGGGAGGCCCAACAATTTAGAAGGAAGGCCGGGATATTTTTCTACCGAAATGTGTACAAGTTTATCACGATATATTTTTTTTGTTTAAGCTTGATGGAGATGCAGGGAGAAAAGTTAGAAATTAAAAATTAATTACCTAATAAGTAAATAAGAAAATTAATAGATAAATTAATTAATAAATAAAAAGCCCGACCCCTGGATCAAGTGTTCGTCTTATTTGGTCTTAATTGTAAAATAATCTCTTCTCTATATAATGTACGCATATTTCTGACAACGAATATACAGTCGTGATCAGAAATACTTGTACACCTGCTAATGATAAATATAAGACAGTGAACGGTAACTAGTGAAACCCAATAATAATATATCGATTTATCAAAATAGTTCGCCCGTGTATTATTATTTCGCTTCCAAAAACTGTATAACTTCCTGACTGACCATGAATGTCCTTACCGTTATATCTGAGTATTTGTTTTTTCTATATGAGTGAGGGAGACAAAAGGCAGAACTGCCTGTGGCGAATGCCTCCCTCATAGTTGAAAGAGTGACAGGGCCAAAATCAAGGGATATTCGAGCCAAAATACCTGGATTCACGGATTTTGAAGCAATTTAAGTCATAGGAGGAAAAGACTGATTCTGGGAGAGAGTGAGAGTAACGTTTCACTCTTGGGTCGGAGACTTGAATAGAGTAGGGGTGGGATTGTGTTGCAAGACGGATATCACATACCCTACGTAGAGGAGGTGGTATGCACTGAGGAGCACTGAATATTGTAGTAGCGATAGAATAGCCAGAGAGATGCAACATTGCTTTGAAGAGAGAGAGTTTGCGGAGAGTTGGTGAGTGGGCAGGAATTAATTATACGAAAGGCCTTCCTTTCTACTTTGTCTAGGAGTTCGGTGTGAGAGGATCCTCCCCACACATGTGAACAATACTCAATATAAGGACGCACTGTGCCCCTGTACAGAGCAAGAAGCTGTGCAGGGGTAGAGAACCCCTTGAGGCGGTTGAGCACACCTACCTTCTGGGAGGCTGCCTTAGCAAGACTGGTAATATGTTTTTTCCAAGTGATAGCAGAAGAAAAAGAGACACCAATAATATTGGGAGAAGATGAAGGATTGGTTTTTGTATTGTTGAAGAATAAGGGATAGTCCTCTGGGAGTTCCGGACGGGTAGATAGATGGAGAAATTGGGTTTTGGAAGCATTAAAGGTAATAAGGTTTTCTCTGCCCCAATTGGAAATAGTAGTTAGATCAGAAGATATGTGTTCTATGGCTTCATTACGTTTGTTTTTGAGGGATTGCTGGCTGGGGCGTTTCGGAAAACTAATTGAGTAGTGTAAGGTAGAGTCGTCTGGGTATGAATGGATGGGACTGGAGATACAGTCATTTATGCAAATTAGAAAGAGAATAGGAGATAGGACAGAGCCCTGAGGAACACTGGAGTTGATATGATGAGGAAGTGAGCGATGGCCGTCCACAACCGCAGCTATGGAACGGCCGGAAAGGAAATTAGAGACAAAGGCACAGATGGAGGGATAGAAACCAAAGGAGGGTAGTTTAGAAATTAAAGATTTGTGCCATGCAGACTCTATCGAAGGCTTTCGATATGTCTAGTGCAATAGAAAAAGTCTCACCAAAGTCCCGAAAGGAAGATGACCAAGAGTTACTAAGATATGAAAGAAGATCACCAGTAGAGCGACCCTTAAGAAAGCGCTTCCATACTGGCGATCTGAGAGCAGATTATGAGAAGAGAAATGCTTAAGAAATTTGGAAGCAAGAATAGTTTCAAAAACTTTAGAAATACAAGAGATGAGAGCAATTGGACGATAGTTGGAGGGTTGAGAGCGGTCACCCTTCTTTGGGACAGGTTGAATGAGAGCAAACTTCCAGCATGAAGGGAAGAGGTTAGAGGAGAGACAGAGACAAAAGAGTATAAATAAAGAGTGGTGTAAAATCTTCCCAAATTATTGGTCTGGCGACTTTGTGGCACAAAATCCAAAATTTTAAACAACCCAGAATTAACTCTACTAAGCCATGATTATAGAGGCACAGTGGTTTCTGCCTGAAGGAATACTAAATTTCAAATATCACCATCAATTTGTCCAACATAATTATAGTTTTTATCTGGGTTGATCATTGGTTGAGTTTAGGAATAATCTCACGAGCTGCAATTCTCTTAGTATTTTCTGTTTTGCTATTTCCAACCCGGCAGCTTCACAAGTGAGGTTATTTATTTATTCATGGTACCGGTCAACTCCTTCCTCAAGATACGAGCATGTATTTGCTACTTTTATTCTGGCTGTTAGTAGGCGATGTTTTCAGATTAGGGAGAAACTGTGAAAGTTGGCGGGTTAATTGAAATATATTTTACACCTTTCATTCCCCGAGGGACTTTAAAACAATGGATAATATAATTTAATGCTAGTTAGAATATAGTGAATATCGTCCACGAATCCTGAAAGGGTTAAGAAAAGTTGTCAAATCGAAGTTTTACAGTTTATATTTTATCAGTTTCCAGCATTATAGTCACTCAAGCATATACAGTATACAACCCCTTCCTCAATACTCAAGCATATACAGTATACAACCCCTTCCTCAATACTCAAGCATATACAGTATACAACCCCTTCCTCAATACCCGCAACCCCTTCAATACTCAAGCATATACAGTATACAACCCCTTCCTCAATACTCAAGCATATACAGTATACAACCCCTTCCTCAATACTCAAGCATATACAGTATACAACCCCTTCCTCAATACTCAAGCATATACAGTATACAACCCCTTCCTCAATACTCAAGCATATACAGTATACAACCCCTTCCTCAATACTCAAGCATATACAGTATACAACCCCTTCCTCAATACTCAAGCATATACAGTATACAACCCCTTCCTCAATACTCAAGCATATACAGTATACAAACCCCTTCCTCAATACTCAAGCATATACAGTATACAACCCCTTCCTCAATACTCAAGCATATACAGTATACAACCCCTTCCTCAATACTCAAGCATATACAGTATACAACCCCTTCCTCAATACTCAAGCATATACAGTATACAACCCCTTCCTCAATACTCAAGCATATACAGTATACAACCCCTTCCTCAATACTCAAGCATATACAGTATACAACCCCTTCCTCAATACTCAAGCATATACAGTATACAACCCCTTCCTCAATACTCAAGCATATACAGTATACAACCCCTTCCTCAATACTCAAGCATATACAGTATACAACCCCTTCCTCAATACTCTCACAATACTCCTATAGCTATACTATACCAACCCCTTCCTCAATACTCAAGCATATACAGTATACAACCCCTTCCTCAATACTCAAGCATATACAGTTATACAACCCCTTCCTCAATACTCAAGCATATACAGTATACAACCCCTTCCTCAATACTCAAGCATATACAGTATACAACCCCTTCCTCAATACTCAAGCATATACAGTATACAACCCCTTCCTCAATACTCAAGCATATACAGTATACAACCCCTTCCTCAATACTCAAGCATATACAGTATACAACCCCTTCCTCAATACTCAAGCATATACAGTATACAACCCCTTCCTCAATACTCAAGCATATACAGTATACAACCCCTTCCTCAATACTCAAGCATATACAGTATACAACCCCTTCCTCAATACTCAAGCATATACAGTATACAACCCCTTCCTCAATACTCAAGCATATACAGTATACAACCCCTTCCTCAATACTCAAGCATATACAGTATACAACCCCTTCCTCAATACTCAAGCATATACAGTATACAACCCCTTCCTCAATACTCAAGCATATACAGTATACAACCCCTTCCTCAATACTCAAGCATATACAGTATACAACCCCTTCCTCAATACTCAAGCATATACAGTATACAACCCCTTCCTCAATACTCAAGCATATACAGTATACAACCCCTTCCTCAATACTCAAGCATATACAGTATACAACCCCTTCCTCAATACTCAAGCATATACAGTATACAACCCCTTCCTCAATACTCAAGCATATACAGTATACAACCCCTTCCTCAATACTCAAGCATATACAGTATACAACCCCTTCCTCAATACTCAAGCATATACAGTATACAACCCCTTCCTCAATACTCAAGCATATACAGTATACAACCCCTTCCTCAATACTCAAGCATATACAGTATACAACCCCTTCCTCAATACTCAAGCATATACAGTATACAACCCTTCCTCAATACTCAAGCATATACAGTATACAACCCCTTCCTCAATACTCAAGCATATACAGTATACAACCCCTTCCTCAATACTCAAGCATATACAGTATACAACCCCTTCCTCAATAAGCTGATTGAAAGAATGGTCTTGCGGTAATTATATAACCAATAATATAAATCATAGAACCTCTCTCTCTCTCTCTCTATAAATATATATATATATATATATATATATATATATATATATATATATATATATACATATGTGAAAATAAGAGGGAGGCAAATTCCACAACTTACTTCTGGTATCGCACCCAAGACCCAACACTTTGGGAGACTTGTCGCTGAAGGTCAAGCGGTATTGGAGAGAGAGAGAGTGAGAGAGAACAATGAATATGAAATAAGAATATATAACACTTTTATATCTATCTATCTATCTATCTATTGCCAGCCACCACGATCCCCGAAGGGATGACCGCGCATGAATCGCCCTCATCCACATATACATACATATTAAGTATATTTTACAAATACAAGTGAGCTACTAAATATATTTATACTCTCAGCCTGGCTCGAATCACCAACAGTCAGGACATTTGTCCATGTTTTAACCTCGCCGTGGTAGAGTTGGTTGGTTAGCATGGACAATCATCCTGCATTACAGTATATGCAGTAGGAGAGAGAGACACAGGATTTGGCTCCGCCTGGTGGGTGATGTAGTGACAGTCACTGTTACTACTATAGTCTTTAGTCTTTAGACTTTAGTCTGATAGTCACTGTCACTACATAGTCATTAGTCTTTAGACTTTAGTCTGACAGTCACTGTCACTACATAGTCATTAGTCTTTAGACTTTAGTCTGATAGTCACTGTCACTACATAGTCATTAGTCTTTAGACTTGAGTCTGACAGTCACTGTCACTACATAGTATTTAGTCTTTAGACTTTAGTCTGATAGTCACTGTCACTACATAGTCATTAAACTTTAGTCTGATAGTCACTGTCACTACATAGCCTTTAGTCTGACAGTCACTGTTACTACATATTCATTAGTCATTAGACTTTAGTCTGACAGTCACTGTCACTACATAGTCATTAGTCATTAGACTTTAGTCTGACAGTCACTGTCACTACATAGTCATTAGTCATTAGACTTTAGTCTGACAGTCACTGTCACTACATAGTCATTAGTCATTAGACTTTAGTCTGACAGTCACTGTCACTACATAGTCATTAGTCTTTAGTCTGACAGTCACTGTCACCAAACGCACTCTGATTGGTTGTAATTATTCCCAGTGCAATACCAGCACAACGTTTAGGATAGTGTGTCCCGGGAGTCAGAAACTATATGGCGCCCGTGGACTCAAGTGCTCTCATAGACATAGATTGATGGATTGTTAAATAGTTATAAAGATGTATAAATAGAATGATAAAAGGTACATAAGCTTCACAATGAAGTGTAAGAATAATGGTGTATAGCGTAAGGTAGAAACAATATGGCGGCCATACGTCAAGTTGACACTATCCTCCAATAGATAGATGCCCCAGCCTAACTATCATTGGTTTAACTCTGTCTCTATTTGCCATTGTATTTGGCCACACATTACTACAGTTAATTATGGTTATCATTAGACGATTTTACGCAATTTGGGAAGGATCTTAAGGAATGAAAGGGGTAAAACTATTTCAATTATCTCTAAAAACTGCCAAAAGTTCTTCCTAAGCTAAATCAAATGAACTAATAATATCCAGAATAAACTGTCAAACGCGTGATAATCGTGAAGAGGTTAACGGTTATACATTTAAGGGACCCCACCTCGGTTTGTTTATCTCTTTGTCCCTTTCTCTTTGGTTTGTATCCATTCGGCCCCATTCAGCTTACTGTTTTAAGACGTTTATCCCTATCCAGGTGTCAATATTTTCCTGATGAGCGGTAGCGAGCCAGCATATATATTTTGTTGTTTAGACAGCAATCTAAATTTGTACATTTTCGATAGAAACATTTCTCCGGCGAAGCCGGATTTCTCCATACAATGCTGGCTCGCTATCGCTCGCCAGGAAGAAATCGACACCTGGATGGGGATAAGCGTCTTAAAACAGTTGGCTGAATGGGTCCGAATGGATACAAGCTAGGGGAAGAGAGAAAAGGAGAGAAAGATAAACAAAGCCGGTGACCCCCCTAAAGTTGGTACGGACGATTACATAATTTATAATCTGTATCTAGTTTACAGTATCATACTTTGCGTGGTACTGTACATGCAGTTATAAAACAACAATTGACTAAGGATTTCCATAGTGATACTCCCTAGGGAAAGTTTTTAGTTTGCTAGCTAGACCTCCATTAAGCTTAACAAAATTACCTCAAGACCTGCCTTTGAGATAAATGTGTACATTTTTCGGTAGAAAAATCTGGCTAATTATAAACCACTTTATTCAGATTAGGAAGGAGTTGTGGGAGTCAGAGGGTAAACATAAATAATATATACCCATTCGATCCCTAGGGGCCCTTACAAAGCTGAGTAAAATTGCTTATTACTAGCCATAATATTATAAAGAAAGGCGTCACAATACCGAAAATATCAAACAATCAATTAATTGACCCCTTGCGTGTTTCAGGTTATAAGGAAGTTAGAGCCGTAACCATCGAGATTAAACAGATATACAATAATGTAGGTTTCTGGTGGATATAAAATAGGTTGAATTGGGTTTAATGTACCAATAAATGTACTAACACCGTATGTTAGCTGGTAATTCTGCTACATATCGATGTGTACAGCTCCAACATCCTAATAGACCGAAACTCGCAAGTGGTAAATTAGCTCGGTACTAAACCATAATTATAGAGTATCAGTGTGTTCTGTTTGAATGTTGTCTGAACTATAGCCAACACCAGGTTATTTGTTCACCATAATTATAGAGTATCAGTGTGTTCTGTTTGAATGTTGTCTGAACTATAACCAACACCAGGTTATTTGTTCACCATAATTATAGAGTATCAGTGTGTTCTGTTTGAATGTTGTCTGAACTATAACCAACACCAGGTTATTTGTTCACCATAATTATAGAGTATCAGTGTGTTCTGTTTGAATGTTGTCTGAACTATAACCAACACCAGGTTATTTGTTCACCATAATTATAGAGTATCAGTGTGTTCTGTTTGAATGTTGTCTGAACTATAACCAACACCAGGTTATTTGTTCACCATAATTATAGAGTATCAGTGTGTTCTGTTTGAATGTTGTCTGAACTATAACCAACACCAGGTTATTTGTTCACCATAATTATAGAGTATCAGTGTGTTCTGTTTGAATGTTGTCTGAACTATAACCAACACCAGGTTATTTGTTCACCATAATTATAGAGTATCAGTGTGTTCTGTTTGAATGTTGTCTGAACTATAACCAACACCAGGTTATTTGTTCACCATAATTATAGAGTATCAGTGTGTTCTGTTTGAATGTTGTCTGAACTATAACCAACACCAGGTTATTTGTTCACCATAATTATAGAGTATCAGTGTGTTCTGTTTGAATGTTGTCTGAACTATAACCAACACCAGGTTATTTGTTCACCATAATTATAGAGTATCAGTGTGTTCTGTTTGAATGTTGTCTGAACTATAACCAACACCAGGTTATTTGTTCACCATAATTATAGAGTATCAGTGTGTTCTGTTTGAATGTTGTCTGAACTATAACCAACACCAGGTTATTTGTTTACCATAATTATAGCTTTGGCATAGTTACGACCTTGGTCCAGTTAAGGAATAATAATAACACCAACATTGACGAGATGGGTTGGGTGTGAGGGGGATATGTCAGGTATAAAGGAGTACAAAGTACAAAGGAGTACAAAGGAAATCAAGCAACAACAGATCTAGTGACCCTTCTAGGTTGCTTGTCCTCCAAAACACTGAGGATCAAGTGTCCAAACAGTGGTTTAGAGTGGGTAAGGGAACATTGGAAAGGGAATTACTGCCCTGGAACTAATGTCCGTTGCAGGATTAGGAAGTTAGTAGGGGACAGATGGGTTAGTAACTGAGGGGGGGATAAAATAAAGTTATTCATTTACAAACGCAGTCAGTCGCGGGTTTGATGCGAGATATTTGTCTAGGCGGAGTTTAAATGAATCAACGGTGATGCAGTCTATAACGTTTCGGGGAAGCCCATTCCACAAGTTGACAACTCGATTGAAGAAGAAATTCTTAGATTCGTGTAAGTTAAAAGATTTACCAATAATTTTGCAACCGTTTCCCCGCGTGTAATTAGATTGGTCGATATTGAAGTACTTACTACAGTTCATATTGTCGATGCCTTTGATGATTTTGAACACTTGAATTAAGTCACCTCTTAATCTGCGCTGGGTTAAAGGAAATATATTTAATTCTCTAAGAATTAAGGTGTGGGCCAATCGGCCCTCTGCTCTGTGTTGACCTCTGAACGCTTTGGTGAGGTCAGTCCTCATGGTTTTAGTGAGCTGGGCCTATAATTGGGCCTTGTAATTGAGGTTGGGTATGAGAGGAATCTGCCTTGTGATAGGCCAATCAGCTTTCTGCAAACTCCCATTTTCTTGTTCTTATTGGTATGGGAGGTTTGGGTTAACCCCTTCAGTACCGGGGACGTCCTTTCAATTTTATTCTGGCTATTAATAGACGATTGTATTCAGATTAAATAGGACCTCCAGCAATTAACAGGCTTCGAACTATCGCCCTTAACTCTTTTTACCACCAAAGATCCTTCTTAAACTGCATAATATCGTCTAAATATAGATAGAATATAATTAAAATTAAGTCGCCGGTACAAAAGGGGTTAAGGGACTTCTGATCTGACACCTTCAAAGGTTAAGTTATCTACTGTATGTATTATATACTGTAGGTACCAGGCTCACACATTCTCTCTCTCTCTCTCTCTCCTTCTTTGCTATCCTCTCCTTCAACTTTCCTTTACTATCACCTACCTACCTATGTCACCTATGTGGAGTTCGCCACTCGTGCTAGTGGCACCGAGGAGCGCACCGCCCTTCGTTGTTGTTTGAAAATTGGTGCAGCAGACTGTTCGAAGGGGCGGAGCGCTCCCCTGCGATGATGGGCTCGTCTGGCACTTTTTGTAGTTCGACATCGAGAGCTCTCTTGAAGCTGTCCAACGAGACGCCTCTTATGTCTCTTACTCGCCGCGGGAGTTTGTTGAAGAGATGTGCTCCTCCATGTGATAACCAGCCCTCTCGCAGAGAGCCCATAGCACCCCGATTTTTCATCTTGGGGATATCGCATTCCCAGCCTCTCCTATCATTGAACTTCATATTGCTATTGGGGTATGTAGATTTGGTACAAAACCGTCTGCGATTTTCTACATATATATTATTAAGTATCGTTCCCTTCTACGTTCCAACAAATATAGCTTTAGTGTTTTTAAACGCTCCCAATAGTGTAACTGTTTTATTGAATTTATATGTGAGGTGAAGTTCCTTTGTACACCTTCTAAGTCATTCATTTCACCTGCTTTGTATGGGGATGTTAATACGTTACAGTATTCTAGCCAGCCGCGGTAGCACCAGGGATTTGAAGTGTTATCATAGGCAATTCACCGCGAGTATTAAATGTACATAGAATCCAACCTGTTAGCCGTTTCGCAGCTGCAACTTTGAACTGGTTATGTTCTTTGAATCCCATATTTTCAGACATTATCACTCCAAGGTCTTTCACATTGTCTTTACGTTCTATTATGTGATTGGATTCTGTATCGCTGAAAAGGGAGGGAATTGAGTGGAAGCTACCTATACTGCTGTTTGCGGATGATACAGTTCTGATGAGTGATAATGAATGGGAGTTGCAGGGTCTGGTAAATGAGTTTGGAACAGTGTGCGAAAAACGGAATTTGAAGGTAAATACGGGGAAGAGCAAGGTTATGGTCTTCGAAAGGGGTGAAGTCACAGAGTGTGAGGTGAAGCTGAACGGTCAGGCTATGGAGATCGTCAACTCTTTTAAGTATCTGGGCAGTGTGTTGAGTAAAGATGGGACTATGGATGAAGAAGTGCGGGAGAGGGTACAACAGGGGAAGAGGGTTGTAGGAACGCTAAAAGCAGTAACAAGAAATAGGGTGGTCAGTATGGAAGTGAAGAAGTCCTTGCATGACAGTGTGGTAATCCCGACACTGACTTACGGAAGCGAAGCATGGACGTTGGTTGAGAGACTCAGACCAAGAGTGAGAGCAGTGGAAATGAATTACTTAAGGAGTGCGTGCGGAGTTACATGGAGGGATAGACAGACTAATGAGGAAGTAAGAAGGAGGTGTGGTGTGGAGGTAGATGTGCTGGAAAGTGTGAAAAGGAACAACTTGAGATGGTTCGGCCATATGGAACGTATGGAAAGCGAGAGAATGACTAAGAGGGTGTACGAGAGCGAGGTGGAGGGACAGAGGGGGAGATGTAGACCGAATATGAGGTGGAAGGATGGAGTGAGGAAGTACATGAACGAAGGCGGTGCTGGTTGGGGGGAGGGGCGTCGACTGACTGGGGACAGAGGTGCATGGGGGCGGTTCGTTCGTGGCCACCCCTTCGGGGATCACGGCGTCAGGCAATAGATAGATAGATAGATTCTGTTATGTAACTTGTGGTCTCTTTAATGAAATCATCATCTCCATATCGTATTAATTGGATTTTTTTTTCATTAAACTGCATGTTATTTTCCCTGGTCCACTGGAACACCTTATCTATGTCCTCTTGCAGCCGGCCCGTGTCTTCCTGTGTCTTTATTATCATACTCAGTTTCGTGTCATCCGCAAAGGAGGATACTGTACTGTGTCTTGTGTTGGCATCTATGTCACTTATTAGAATGAGGAAAAGAAGGGGCGCTAGCACTGTTCCTTGGGGAACCGAGCTTTTGACGTCTGAAGGCTCAGATGTTACTTGGCTTACTGCTACTGATTGTTTTCGCTTCACGAGGAAGTTGTATATCCACCTTCCGATTTTACCTGTTATCCCTTTTGCTTTAAGTTTGTGTGCAATAATACCATGATCACATTTATCAAATGCCTTAGCAAAATCGGTGTAAATGACGTCCACATTTTTCTTTTCTTCTAGGGATTTAAGAATTTTGTCGTAATGTTCCAACAGTTACAAGATACATGATCTTCTTGCTCTGAACCCATAATGACCAGTGTTGTGCAGTTCATTTTTGTCCATTAAGGTTGAGATTTTGCCTCGCAGAACTCGCTCAAAAATTATAATGATGTGGGAAGTCAGAGCTACTGGGCGATAGTTTTTTGGTAGTGCTTTACTCCCTCCTTTATGCAAAGGGGCAATTATTGCGTTTTTCAAACTATCCGGTGTTTCTCCAGTACCTAGACTCCTTCTCCACATTATAGCCAGGGGTTTTGAGAGGTTTTCCTTACATTTCTTTATTAGGATCGAACTCCAAGAGTCCGGGCCTGGTGCCGAGTGGGATGGCATGTTGGCGATGGCTTCTGCTATGTCTTTTGGTCCGAAATTAATATCCAGAATCTGGGGGGTTTCCGTGGGGGGATTAATCATGAAAAATTAATTTTGGTCTCTAGTTGCTTTTGTTTCGTCAGGCTTACTGAAGGCTGTTTCATACTGTAGACATAATAGTTCACTCATTTCCTTTTTGTCCCCTGTGAATGACCCAACATCTTTACTTAGTGGGCCGATGTTTTATGTGGTTTTAGTCTTATGTTTAGCGTATGAAAAGAAGTTCTTGGAGTTTTCGTTTATGCTTGTAATAGCTTTGCTCTCCTCTTCTATTTGTTGTAGTTTATATGAGATTCTTAGTCGTTGTTCAATTTCCACAATTTCTCTATTTATTTTGAACTTTTGTCTTTCCTGTAGATTTTGTTGTGTGCGTCTTTGTGTTAGTAGTTTTCTTCTCCTGTACAGCTTCCTTCTTTCCCGTTCTTGTTTGCTTCTTCGTCTTGTTTGTATGTCTGGTACATGGTGGCTACAGATTTGGGTCATGGTTTCCGTTAATAGGACTAGGCATTCTGATGGTGTCCGGTTGTTCATTAAATCTTCCCAGTCTATTTCCCCCATTTCCCCCTCTTCCCACCTTATTGTTTTGCTATTGAAGTTAAATTTGATGAATGGACCAGTTTTTGGTCTAGCTTCTGAAGTGTTCTGTACACTTGCTAGGGTTGTTTTGATCTCAATTAATTTATGATCTAAGTATGTTGTGTCCAATATGTTAACACTGTGTACTAGGTTGTCATTATTAGTGAAGACAAGGTCTAAGATATTGTTTTCACGTGTGGGTTCGGTAATATGCTGGGTAAGACTAAAAAAGTCGCAAAGTTTAAATAGTTCTCTTGTAGTTGTTTCTCTGGAGTTATTCGACACTACTTGGTCTTCTAGTTGCCTCCACTTGATGTTTGGAAGGTTAAAATATCCTAACCACATAATATTTGGTGTCGGGTTTCCCAGGGCTTCCACTTATGATTTTATCATGTTGAGCTGGGTTTTGAATTATTCTAAGGATGAGTCAGGAGGTCTGTATGTGACAATAACTGCTAAGTTTAGGGATTCTATTTTAACTCCAAGTATTTCCACTACTTCATTACTGTTACTTAGAAATTCAGTAGATATCAGCGAGTCATGAATGTACAAAGCTACACCTCCACGTGTTCTATGCGTTATAACCAGGAATCCATACTTCACAATTTGCCTGATCTTTAATGTTGGTTTCTGTGAGAGCCGCAAATATAGCGTTTCCTTCTTCTGCTAGAAGGCCCCTAATAAATGGTGCTTTGTGGTTCTATTTTTTAGACCTTGGATGTTTGCAAACAAGACGGGGGAGGGACTATTTATTCTACTATGTGTACCTAATAGTCCTCGGCAGGTATTTGGTGTTGCTCGTAGAGCACATCCTTGTGCCACAGGAGGACAGGAGGTACTCTAGCTTGGCTATTTGTTCTTCCAATTCTCGCACTTTGTTCATCTTGTTCTGTCATTTCCCATAGTGTCATCTTCCTCTGTCTCGTCCTCGCAAAACTGGAGAGTTTTTTTGATTAGCATAAGAGTTGTTTCTGGCTATCCTCCAAGTCCCCCTAATATTGAAATCTGAGCATTTGCTATCATAGCATTTCTTACTCTCTAGTGATGACTGACAGAGGGGTGGGTGGTGGTATTTGCAGTTTTCACCAAATCTGCATTTGCCATCTCTGATCATAATGTTGCAAATTTTGGGGTGCTCAAATCTGCATCTTACTCTGTTAAGTTCACCTTTTGGTTCAAAGTGGCACATTCTTTTCAGGTGATATCTGCATACAGTTGTAGCTGATCCTTAGGTGCCTGAGTGTGATGATGTGGTGATTGATGTTGCAATTTTTTGTATCGGTATGCATATGTTGCCTTGGGACCAGTCCAGATACTTTCCGAGTGGCACTAACTGTGTCTTGGTTGGTTGGTTTAGCACCCTGTACTGCCGTGGTTGTGGTAGCTGGCAGTTGGTTTTGATTTTGAGGGCTATCCCCTTCGTTTATCTTACGTTGTTGTTGCTCGGGGGAGTTGGTTACAAAAACATTTCTGCCTGGGCGGTGGTTTGGGATGACAGAAGGGTCTCAGTTGGGCAGATAGAGGGTGGAGGGGCCGGAGGTGGCTGAGAGGTAACTTGTGTGGGTGTGGTTGGTTGTGAAGGGCAATGTGGGGGCAACTTAGGTTGAGAGTCACGTGGGGGGTTGTGGGGCTGAGAGTTACGTGAGGGTGTAGGAGGCTGATAGTTATGGGTATGTGTGCGTGAGGGAGAGTGTGCGCACACAACTGACAATGTATCACTAGTGTGACAGCCAGTAACTAAGATCTATGAATCGCGAGCATGATGTTAAGTTTGTTGGGGACTGTGTTTTGTTGTCAGAATGGGGTGAAATATTTTTATTTAGCAAGGCCATTTGGACTTTTTGGCCAATTTTCTCCATTACATCAGTAAATTCTTCTTGTAGCATAACAGGGGCGTCTTTCAGCATGTTCTTGAGTTTAAGTTCATTTAATTCATTGAAGCAATTTACACATGTAGCCCTAAGTCCTCTTAATTAGAATTAACTACTGACCACCTCGTTGGGATCGTAAGGTCTGTGTAACCAGTGTATCTATGTAAATATTAATCTTTCTAATTTTCTTACACACACACACACACATACATACGCGCAAGATATATAAACAGTGACACCTCCCTATCACTTCACATCTCCTGCCTCAACACCACAGCCACACCCTCACATCCTTCACAGACTAATATAGATAAACCTGCCTTTTGTGTTGAATGAAACTATGAAACAGATTATATATAATATATATATATATACTGTATATATATATATATATATATATATATATATATATATTTATATATATATATATATATATATATATATATATATATATATTATACAGTATATATATATATATATATATATATATATACAGTATATATATATATATATATAATATATATATATATCAGCTCTAGAATCAAGGCAAGACCGATCTTTCCTTAGTCTATTGAGCGAAAGTTAGTTTATACGTTTGGGTAACTATAAGGCTACAAAATAACAAAATATAAACTGTAAAACATAGATTTGGTAACTTTTCTTAACCCTTTCAGGATTTGTGAACGATATTCACTTTACTCTGGCTAGCATTAGATTATTTTATCAATTTTTTTAAGGCCCTCGAGGAATGAAAGGTCTAAAGTATTTGAATTTCTCAATTAACTCGCCAACTCTCACAGTTTCTCCCTAATCTGAAAACATCGTCTACATACAGCCAGAACAAAAAAATCAAACACATCCTCGTATCTTGAAGGAGTTGACCGGTACCATGAATTAATAAATAACCTGATTTGTAAAGCTGCCAGGTTGGAAATAGCAAAACAGAAAATACCAAAAGAATTACAGCCCGGGAATTTTGTCCTAAACTCAACCAAAGACGTGCCGGGATAAACCCTATAATTATGTTGAACACATTGATGGTGATGGTTGAAGTTTAGTATTCCTTCAGACAGAGAACACTGTGCCTCTATAATCATGGCTTTGTACCGAGGTAATTCTGGGTTTTTTAAAGTTCTGGGTTTTGCGCCACAATGTCGCCAGACCAATAATTTGGAAATGTTTTACACCGCTCTTTAGTTATACTCGGATATAACGATAAGGACGTTCATGGCCAGGAAGTTATGGACAGTTTTTGGAAGCTAAATAACGATACACGGGCGAACTATTTTGAAAAACAGATGTCAGTAGTTAACGTTCACTGTCTTATACTGTAGACACCATTAGCATTTTTTTTTTTTTTTTTTTTTTTTCTGTTTTTGAGGGAGGCAAAAGGCAGAACTGCCTATAGCGAGTGCCTCCCCCATAGTTGAAAGAGTGACAGGGCCAAAATCAAGGGACGCTCGAGCCAAAATGCCTGGACACACGGAGTTTGAAGCAATTTAAGTCGTAGGAAGACGGAAAGACTGATTCTGGGAGAGAGTTCCAGAGCTCAGCTGTTGTGTAGAAGAAAGACTGAGAGTAACGTTTCACTCTCGGGTTGGAGAGTTGCACAGAGTAGGGGTGGGATTGAGTTGCGACACGGGTACCACGTGCCCTACGTAAAGGAGGTGGTATACACTGGGAAAGCTCTGAGGAACACTGATTATTATAGTAGCGATAGAATAGCGAGAGAGATGCAACATTGCGGCGAAGAGAGAGAGATTGCAGAGAGTTGGTGAGTGGACGGGAATTAATGATACGAAAGACCTTCCTTTCAACTTTGTCTAGGAGAGCGGTCTGAGAGGAACCTCCCCACACATGTGAACAATACTCAATACAAGGACGCACTATGCCCCTGTACAGAGCAAGAAGCTGTGCAGGGGAAAAGAACCCCCTAAGGCGGTTGAGCACACCCAGCTTCTGCGAGGCTGCCTTAGCAAGACTGGTAATATGGTCCTTCCAACTGAGAGCAGAAGAAAAAGAGACACCAAGAATATTGAGAGAAGATGAAGGATTGATTTTTGTATTGTTGAAGAATAAGGGATAGTCCGCTGGGAGTTCCTTACGGGTAGATAGATGAAGAAATTGGGTTTTGGAAGCATTAAAGGTAACAAGGTTTTCTCTGCCCCAATTGGAAATAGTATTTAGATCAGAATTTAACCCTTAATTAGCGGCTCACCACATAAGTCGAGTTAAATAAAGCTGGACTATGTGGCGGCGCTCGACATAGGTCGAGTGGCAATTTCAGCACGTAATGTTGCTGAGAGAGAGAGACAAGTGGTGGCAGGAGACTAGCGAGCGTATGACTGCTCCAGACCACCGCGGCGAACCTACTGACACGAATCTCAGCTCCCTCCTCCCTCTCTCACTCGCTACATACTGAATTATATGGGGAAAGTACCGAATTACATGCTTTTTGCACTCGCGTTGCACGGTTATTGCAAGAAAACTAGCCATCATAAAAGGATCGTTATGGTGTCATTCGAAAGCTCTGTTTATGCCCTTTCAGGGATAGGTACTTGTTTTACGTTCTGGGTCTTATTTAGGCATGAAAATGATCACGTAAACAGCCCTATTTTGGCTAAAAACACCCCGCTGGGCGGTACATATAAATAAACCGCATAGGCCGCTCGTAAGGTGTTAAGAGTTCTATGGCTTCATTACGTTTGTCATTGAGGGATTGATGGCTGGGGCGTTCTGAAAAACTAATGGAGTAGTGTAAGGTTGAGTCGTCTGCGTATGAATGGATGGGAATTGAGGTACAGTTGAGGAGATCATTTATAAAAATTAGAAAGAGAATAGGAGATAGGACAGAGCCCTGAGGAACACTGGAGTTTATAGGGTGAGGAAGTGAACAATGGCCATCCACAACCGCAGCTATGGAATGGCCGGAGAGGAAATTAGAGACAAAGGCACAGATGGAGGGATAGAAACCGAAGGAGGGTAGTTTAGAAATTAAAGATTTGTGCCAGACTCTATCGAAGGCTTTCGATATGTCTAGTGCAATAGAAAAAGCCTCACCGAAGTCCCGAAAGGAGGATGACCAAGAGTTAGTAAGATATGAAAGAAGATCACCAGTAGAGCGACCCTTAAGGAAGCCATACTGGCGATCTGAGAGCAGATTATGAGAAGAGAAATGCTTAAGAAATTTGGAAGCAAGAATAGTTTCAAAAACTTTAGAAAGACATGAGATGAGAGCAATTGGACGATAGTTGGAGGGTTGAGAGCAGTCACCCTTCTTTGGGACAGGTTGAATGTGAGCAAACTTCCAGCATGAAGGCAAGACGTTAGAGGATAGACAGAGACGAAAGAGTTTGCCTAGGCAGGGAGTCAGCATGGAAGCACAGTTTTTGAGAACAATAGGAGGAACACCGTCCGGACCGTACGCCTTATTAGAATTAAGCCCAGAGAGGGTAGAAAGTACATCTTTAGAAGAGATTAGGATATTAGGCATAAGTAAGAGAGAGGAGGGTGGAGAGGGAGGAATAGCACCGGAATCATCCAAGGTGGAGTTTCTAGCAAAAGTTTGAGCGAAGAGTTTAGCTTTGTCAGAGGAAAGAGTGATGGTTGTGCCATCAGAATGGGAAAGGGGAGGGAAAGACGAGGAAGAGAAATTGTTGGAGAGGTTTTTGGCTAGATGCCAGAAAGCTTGGGAAGAGCTAGAGTTGGATAGTTCAGTGCATTTATTATTGATGAAAGAGTGTTTGGCAAGTCGAAGAACAGATTTGGCTTGATTCCGGGCAGAAACATAGGAAGAATGAGAGTCTTGAGTTTTAAGGCGTCGGTACCGTTTGAATGCTTCCTCCTTATTGCGGACAGCAGTAGAACAGGCATGAGTAAACCAAGATTTTTTAGCATTAGTCTGAGAGAAAGAGAATGGAATGTATGCTTCCATGCCTGATAGGATTACCTCGGTAATGCGTTCAGCACTCTCCGAGGGTCCCCGGCCACGGAAGCAGAAATCATTCCATGGGAAATCAAAGAAGTACTGCCGGAGAGCCTCCCAGTCGGCAGCGCCAAAGTGCCACAAGCGCCGCCGCCTAGGAGGATCGGGTGGCCGTACTGGAGAGATAGGACAGGTGACAGAGATAAGTTTATGGTTGGAGGAGCCCAAAGGAGAGAAAAGATCGACAGTATAAGAAGAAGGGTTAGAAGTTAGAAACAAGTCAAGAATGTTGGGCCGATCTCCGATGCGATCCGGGATACGGGTGGGTTGCTGAACTAACTGCTCTAGGTCATTTATGATAGAAAAGACGTAGGCTTGTTCACCAGCTGGGTCAGTAGTGTGAGAGGAGAGCCATTGGCAGTGGTGAACGTTGAAATCTCCTAAGATGGAGATTTCTGAGAAAGGAGGTATACAAGTATTCCTGATCACGACTGCACATTCGTTGTCAGAAATATCTGTTCACTACCTAGATGAAACATTATTATACACCGGCCACATAATAGGAACACTTGTTCCAGGGTTCGGGTTTTGTATTAAATTTATTTATTTATTTATTGTTATTTTTGTTTTAAGTTTGCTCCCTACACCTACATCAAGCTCAATACACCCCCAAAACTCCTTTGTAATAAACTTGTACATATTTTGGTAGAAACATATCCCAGCCTTTCTTCTAAATTGCTGGGGCTTCCATACGCACGCCAGGAAAAAATCGACACTTAAATGTCATTGTGCAGTCGCGGACAACAATGTATGGACAATATTTGGAAACGCATGTTTGATGCACTACCAAACTGTTTTGGAACACCGTTAACATTAATCCTCTATTACAAACCCCAATGCACTAGAATAAACTAATGAAAGCATATGAACCTCCCGGGATTCGAAATCGGACACTACACCCAGAACATAGGCATCTAAACCATTACACCACCAACACAGTTAAAGGTTAAATACACAATCACGTTTGATATCCATTTTCGAATTCTGGATGTTAATCTAATCATGCACTCTGACCCAACTGCATTATGGATAACGTAAGGTTTTAGTGAGAGGGAAGAACAATGAATGAGGCCAATATCACTAGGACCGGCCTCGCTAGACATTAGTTCCTGAGCCTATAGACATTATGGAACACCCCATTCTTAACAATAATCCTCTATTACAAACCCCAATGCACTAGAATAAACTAATGAAAGCATATGATCCTCCCGGGATTCGAATTCGGGACAACACACCCTAAAGCATCTAAACCATTACACCACCAACACAGTTAAGCCACAAATGTTCACCATCTGATCTTTAACCCTTAATTAGCGGCTCACCACATAAGTCGAGTTAAATAAAGCTGGACTATGTGGCGGCGCTCGACATAGGTCGAGTGGCAATTTCAGCACGTAATGTTGCTGAGAGAGAGAGACAAGTGGTGGCAGGAGACTAGCGAGCGTATGGCTGCTCCAGACCACCGCGGCGAACCTACTGACACGAATCTCAGCTCCCTCCTCCCTCTCTCACTCGCTACATACTGAATTATATGGGGAAAGTACCGAATTACATGCTTTTTGCACTCGCGTTATTGCAAGAAAACTAGCCATCATAAAAGGATCGTTATGGTGTCATTCGAAAGCTCTGTTTATGCCCTTTCAGGGATAGGTACTTGTTTTACGTTCTGGGTCTTATTTAGGCATGAAAATGATCACGTAAACAGCCCTATTTTGGCTAAAAACACCCCGCTGTGCGGTACATATAAATAAACCGCATAGGCCGCTCGTAAGGTGTTAAATCAAGTAATGTCACTTGAGAAAAGCCTCATACAAACCACCCGAGATTCGAACCTGTTCATCACAAGGTCCAGGGTTCGAATCCCGGGTGGTTTGTATGAGGTTCACCATCGGGAGGTTCTGTACGCCGCCACATACCTTACCCCCTGCGCATGCGCGGCCCCGCCCACTGCCCAAAATGTATAAATATTATATTAGATTATGTTAACCTAACTTAACCTAACCTAACCTAACCTAACCTAACCCTAATATAATATAATATAATATAATATAACATAACACAAATAACAAAATAGAAATATAAAAATACACTGAATCCGAGTGGGATCGAACACTGGTTTACTCGGTGTCGGGCGAGAGCTCTACTGATTGAGCTACAGAGCGACCTGGCACTAACGGTTTGAAGGCTATATTTAAACATGGGAAATGGAGGGCGGGGCCAAGGGAGGCTTACATTTTCGCGCATGCGCAGGGGGTAAGGTATGTGGCTACGTACATCCCCTCCCTCACCATCTGGTTGTTATCATTGGGAGGTATTCACTGTGAGTGTACAGTCACTCATAACAATTCCTGGACCTACACTATTTCTAATAATGGAAGTATATCTCGGTGTAACAGCGCATTTTGAGCGACTGTACACTCTAGGGTAACTCATATAATCACTTGTATAACTCTCACCCTTATAACAGTTATTCACTTACTTAACCCTTAATTAGCGGCGAGCAACATAAGTCGAGTTAAAAAAAGCTGGACTATTTGGCGGCGCTCGACATAGGTCGAGTGGCAATTTCAGCACGTAATGTGGCTGAGAGAGAGAGACAAGTGGTGGCAGGAGACTAGCGAGCGTATGACTGCTCCAGACCACCGCGGCGAACCTACTGACACAAATCTCAGCTCCCTCCTCCCTCTCTCACTCGCTACATACTCAATTATGTACCGAAAGTACCGAATTACCTGCTTTTTGCACTCGCGTTGCACGGTTATTGCAAGAAAACTATCCATCATACAAGGATCGTTATGGTGTCATTCGAAAGCTCTGTTTATGCCCTTTCAGGGATAGGTACTTGTTTTACGTTCTGGGTCTTATTTAGGCATGAAAATGATCACGTAAACAGCCCTATTTTGGCTAAAAACACCCCGCTGTGCGGTACATATAATAAACCGCATAGGCCGCTCGTAAGGTGTTAAGTATACTACTGTACATTCTAGTTGGGAATTATCTCCCTATAGACAGATCATATCCCCCACCTATAAAAGGACTTGGTACAATTCTTGCAGAGTAAGCAAGCGTTCCCACGGTCTTCTTAAAGTATTGCAGCAACTCCAATATAATTGCTAGCAACATGTATCGTATGACTCCACACTGGTCAGAAGCCGGCACGCTCGAGCCCCCAGGCATTGACTAGTAGCAGAACAGACAGCCATTAGGAAGGTTAACCCTTCATGCGGCCGTGGTAATTAATACAGTGACATATACAGTGACAGTGCGATACAGTGCGATAATTAGTTTGTGTACCATTATATATTTCGCTATTCTTATTCTTTATTCTTTTACAGGAAAGATTATAATCACAGGAATATAACTCAATCTAATTGCTTTTATAATATAGTGCAAAGCTGTAGGTATTTCCCAGTCGGGTAGCTACAATACCTACAAAGACAATCAATAACTCAAACCAGCCCCTAATTAAGCATAATCTATTTTTCTGGTAAATAAACCCTAGAAAATCCAACAGTGTCTTTACTTCAAATCAATACCTTAACCCTTAACTGGCGGCGCCCGGCTATTGTCGAATGAAATAAATGGGGCCTATGGGCGGGGCCCGGCTATTGTCGAATTGCAATTTTGAGCACGTAATGTGCTCTGAGAGAGAGCGGAGCGGTGGGAGGAGCGTAGATTACCTCCTGACCGTTCGCCACGGTGGCCGTGGAGCTACTGAGATGTACTCCTTTGTACTCCACCCTCTCTCACTCGTTTCACACGTAATAATGTAAGAAAATTACCGTATTTTAGCGATTTTGCCCTTCGGTTGCACGATCGTTGCAAGACAGCCAGTGATCGTAGAAGGATGGTTCGGGTGTCATTGGAAAGCTCAATTTATGCCCTTTCAGGGATACATACTTGTATTACGCTCTGGGTCTTGTTTATGCATGAAAAAGAGCACGGAAACAACCCCATTTATGGTAAAAAAAAACGCTGGGCGGTACATAGAAATTACCGCCTAGGCCGCTCTTAAGGTGTTAACAAGTTACCTTTCAACATGTTTTTACAGTGAAAACCTCAACTACAAGCATAATCAAGGACAATTAAGGTAAGAGGTAAAAAGGGCAACCATAAAGTCACTGCTACATAATTGGTTGGCAGCGTATAGTGGGATTCGTGTTCCCCAAATCGAAAACACAATTAAAATAAAACCTCCGAAGAGCAAACAAAAGCACTAAGAAAAAGCAATTAGAAAAACATTAACATAACAGAGCTAAGTGGAAAGAAAAACATCGATGAATGATAACAAAATAGAAGTGGATTCAGAGTGAACTGGTACTATAACTCAGTACCCAGCACATCAGCGCTGACCTCAGCATTCTCTTCACTGAGCCAATGAGTCACGGTGAGCCCGCGCGCCAGCAACTCGCCCCAGCAACTCAACCCTAGACACACACGCACGCACGCACACCACGCCCAGGCCTGGGTATGACGTGTGTGTGAACTGTGACATCACGGGAATTGGTGACAACATAAGGAGAAGCGATCAACTCTAAGGGATCAACCCTTCAAACTTCATTCTACAACAGCTGACTGGAAGACCTTCAAACATCGCAACATTCAGCTTTGTATCGGTTAGTCAGAAATAACATACAAACTAAATATACTAGTAATTAGTGCTAGTAAAAATCCTGTCAACACAAACAAGCAATGCCAAAGTATCTTAACTATTCTTTCAATTTATTCATGTGTATAGAATAATTTAGCTGGGACTGTATGTTCCTCATTAATTATATTCCTTCTATGAATTCAAGTTAGATCAAAGAATTTAAGTACTCTATATTTGCAGTAACAGTTTATCAAGTAATAACTTAGCAGAGATTCAAAGACTTACTTCTGTTACACACTGTGTTAATTTCTTTTCAATTTCTTAGTAAGAGAATAGGCTTCCCTATAGTGCCTTACTAACCTATTTTTTCTTAGTAAGAGAGTATTCTTATACAGTACCTTACTAACCTGAATTTTCCAGAATTTTCCTGTTTTCACAAACTAACTGCTCACTCATCAGACTAACCACCATTATCATCCATACAATCTTGGGTACAGGTGTGTTGTTAAGAGAACTATTATCAAAATGTTTGTACCAGTGCTAACATTTGTTTTGTGGGATTATTTGTCAATGACATCCAATCCAGGTATCTTTACCACAAGTGTAATTTTTACTAATGTCCTTTAATCTTTTTAGAAAATAGAATGTTTTAGAGGAAGATCTCATATCCTCTGATAGTCAATCTGATGGACATTCAGACAGTCCTCCTGAAGCAGAAGGAAGGGAAGTAGCACCACAGTCGGTCACAGAGTTAGGTAAAGAGGTAGACAATTCTTTTGACACTGACATTGACACACTTACTAACCAACTGTCCGACTCTTTCAAGGATAAATCGAGTTATCCACCAGAGGTTGACACCTCCTCTAGCGCCTGTGGTACACAAAAGGTTACATCAGACCTCGTCAACACAGAGTCTAGCGTAAACCTAAGCACAAGCGGGGGGACAAAGGTAATTAACGCGCCTCCAGAATCTACAAAAACCAAGTCGTTCCAGTTACGCCCTACAATTTTAGATGCACGCCAACATCGATCAGGTAGGCAATATCCGACAGGTAACTTGAACATGTCGACTACTCCGCCGATGACTACTACGACCGCTACGAGTACGACTACTACAACACCCACCATGTCAGGACACGTGCCACCACCAACGATAACCATTGTGCCAACAGGGCAGTTACTCCGGGAAGGACTGCCCTAATTACCCGGAGGGAGTTCTCACAATTTTCAGGAACATCGAAGGACTTATGAGAAACAGCAACATTATTACTGATGAAGACAAAATTGAGCTTGTTAGATCATACCTGAAAGACGGCTCGAAACCTAAAGTTTTTCAGTCCATCCTAGGCTTCCAAACAAAAAAATACCAGGAATGGAAAAACTACATGATCAAGGTCTTTGGGGATGGTAACCAAGGAGGAGAACTAGCCTTCATCCATAGATTAGCTGACAAACTCGACACCGATGGCAGAAAGCATGACCAATACATGGCCATGGCAATAGCCGGGGATGTATATGCAGATGCCAAAGGAAGGTTTCTAGCGCCCTCTTCAGTATGGATCAACACTGCTACCCATGAGTGCATGATGCTGGATAACTTAGGCAAAGTAGTGGAATATCTAGTATACATGCTCATGCTGGATCCTCGCCTGAGGAAGGAAATGACAAAAACAGAATTCCTACCCACCACTAACCTGCAAAAGTTAGTGAGCAAACGTACATATAAGGTTACCACAGACTTAGTACCAAAAGCCTTGGTAACCCCAGTAGAAGCCTCAGGGAGCAGACCCAAACAAGCGTATAGTAGCAGCTCGAGGAAAGACAACAGCTGTGATCATTGCCACAAGAAGGGACATGACAAGACAGCCTGTTGGAGACTGCACCCGCAGCTAATTCCAGACAAGTACAAGAAGAAGACGACATTCACACCCTCCAGTGGGACATCATGCCAAAGTGGACAAGCTCAAAAACACCAGACAGGTCAAGCACAAGGGAAACAGAAGATGACTTGCATGTTCCATGGTGAGAAAGGACACTCCACAGAGGATTGCCGTACAATCAAAGGCTTAGCTGCAAAGAGTAAACAAGGATCGTCGGGGGAAGACTCGCGCACCAGACCCAACGATCAAACGTAGAAAAACCTACACCGTGACCTACCAATGTCCACTCGTCGCCCTTACACGTGCCCTCGCTCGTTGCGTCAGTATCACGAGTGAACATTATGTCAATTCCAGTAACGGTAGGTGACGTGAAGATGTCTCTGGCTCTTGACTCCGGCGCCTGCGCCAACGTCTTGTCCTACGAGTCATTGACAAATCTTCAAAATCAGCTTAAGTACAACTGGAAACTTAATCTCCCAGATATGCAACTTACAGGAGTTACACGGAATAACCTAAAACTAGTAGGTATGGTAGACATTCCGTTTAGATTCACATGTCACGGAGACCCAAACATCAAGACGAGGTTTTACGTGATCAAGGATTTTCCACTCCCAGCAGATGGCCTCATTGGCATCGGAACAATGAAAGACAATTGCATCGCCTTAAATCCTTCTGACCAACAGATGATCTACAACCGACGCAAGTATTCTACAATGCAGAATCCGCATCCTCTCCTGCACTCGACCATTGCAGCGGCTGTTTCAACAAGCATGGACAGTTCGCGTGCACGGCCCTTGGTGTCCCCGACTCCAAGTAACCAGAGTGTTGGATCAACGGATCAAGGTTCACGGTTGTATCCCTTAGTAGTAATCGGAAAGCAAAGAATTTGTGCTAGAGAGGGTGCACACCTCCCAGTTAGGTTACCCAAGCTCAAGAAAGGCACAGATGCAGTATGTCTAAGTGAAAGTGCATGTATTAAAGGACTAGCTCTCGAATCAACCTTGTACAAGCTTCAGAGTAAAGCAAGGACCGAGATACTAGTCTATAACAGGTCTAACAGTCCAATCACACTGAAGTCCGGCTGCAAGATCGGAAAAGCTCTTGTGTACGACTATCCAGTAGATCCTGAACCTCCGGAGTGGCCCTCCGCAGAAGCACCAATTGCAGTAATGACAGCATCGTCACCATCCGAGAAGCAAGATGAAGATCCTCTCAGGCAAAACCTAAAGAAGACAGACTTTCCAGAAGAGGCAGTATCCCTTCTGAAGTTGCTACAGTCTTTCAGAGATGTAGTTGCACTCCCAGGAGAACGTCTAGGTAAAACGGATCTAACAACGCATACCATACCCCTCAAACCAGGCACCAATCCCGTTTACACAGCGGCGTACAGATTGCCACACTGTCAAAGGGAAGTAGTAAAAGGGATGGTAGACGAAATGCTGGAGCAAAATGTTATTCGCCATTCATCCTCGCCATGGAATTCACCTCTTTTCCTGGTACCTAAGAAGGATGGAGGATGGCGTCCGGTGATTGATTATCGCAAAGTCAATCAAGCAACTATACATGACAGGTTCCCCATGCCTGTACTGTCCGAGCTACTACAAGGCATAGGAAAAGGGAACAAGGTATTCAGTACTTTAGACCTCCTCAGTGGGTACTGGCAAGTTGGAATGGATGATAAATCAACAAAAGTCACTGCGTTCTCTACCCCCAGTGGACACTACGAATGGCTACGCATGCCGTTCGGACTGAGAAACGCACCCCTCACCTTTCAAAGGTTAGTAAACAATCTTTTTGTGGGTCTATTGGGTGACTCAGTCTTCGCCTACCTGGACGACATCATAGTCTGTAGCAAAGACGTCAGCTCTCATTTCAGCAAACTCCAACAAGTATTGGAAAGACTTCAAACGGCAGGTTTACGTATCAAGATCAGCAAGTGTGATTTCCTAAAAGAGAAAATCAAATTCCTAGGTCATCAGGTGGACGCAGAAGGAATTCACACTATGAACGACAAGATCATCGCGGTACAAAATTTTCCACGTCCAAAGTCGGTTGAGAATGTCAGAAGCTTTATCGGGCTTTCTGGCTAT